>VWZP01004916.1:1492709-1723140 GCA_013396995.1 Dicaeum eximium | reverse complement strand
CCGCCCCTCTCCCAGCTCTGCATCCTGGAATCCTTCCCCGCTCCCGGCCCGCCCCTCTGCCGGCACCCCGCATCCCGGGATCCCGCCCCGCTCCCGGCGCCAGGCACCGAGGGCACGGCGCTAAGGCAGCGGCGATGTCCTTGCTGTAGTGGGAAGCTCGTCCCGGACGGTTGTTGTCAATTTAGTGTAGTACGGAGCTACCGAAAAAAGGTGACCTAAATGCCGTATAGGGATGCGATTGCCTCAGAATTCCAAAGGCTTTGCTCTGCCCCCAGCGGAGGAGCTCTGCTGATGTGTTTGGCTCAGTTACAGCTGGAACTCCCGAAATGTTCTAGACTATTCTACCGCAAGTGCTGAAAGCTTTTTGTCTCTAAATGAAAATACATAAAAGCACATGGTTTTTGTAGACGGTCCGGGAGCTTGAACACTGGGAAAGGAGCTGAGTTGGCATCACCTGGCTATGTATTCCTGGTCTTCTCAAGGAGCCGTACCATCAGCCGGTTTTGCAGCTCCAGCACTGTCCTGGCTGCTGCTGGCTGCCGAGAAGGGTGTTCATGCCTTTCCCGTATGTTCCCAAAATTATGTTTGGCAGTTCCTTCTTCTTTCAAAATTTCTGATAGGAATTTTGTCAGATTTGAGTCTCTCATGACTCCTATGCAAATGTGTTTGTTGTGAGTGACAGTACAAGCTGACCTAGGCTGGCTGGCTGGATTCCTGTTAGACTGAAGCTTGGGCAGACGTGGTTTGGAGGCAGTGATCCCAGCAAGGACTAAGGAGGAAATCAGGCACTTCATTCTGGGGAGTGAAAGATGTGAAAAATTCAGCTGTGTTGAGTAAGAAAAGCATTGTTCGTTTATTTAATTTTTCTCATCTGTTCAGAAAGATGGGACCAGCAAATCTGATTTCATCATCAGGTGGTTCTCTGGCATGTCAAGAACCTGAATTTCAGGATGAGAAGCTGCGTGTGAGGCCAGAAGAGGGGAAGCTTCTCACCAGCAACAGCAGGATGTGAAAGAAGAAGAGTTTGAGAAGCAGAAGTTTGTAGGAATCCTAGTCCTCAGAAGAAACTGTAGCCTGAGTGTAAAGCTGTGGCCTTTAATTGTGTCTAGAAAAAGCCACCAAGGTAGTGCCAGGAGAAGGAGGAATGCACTTTTGGGTTCTCCACTGCAGCACCCCATGTGAGCTCTGGTAAATGGTAGTGGTGACCTGCCTTGCTGTCACACTGCCCTGAAGAATCAAGCTGACAAGTCACTCCAATTTTAGCTGTAAGGAAAGCAATGCTTATGGTTTTAACTTTTTGGAATTTTTTTTTTTTTTTTTAGATTAGTTCTTCATATGTGTTCTCTAGAGAAGCTGTAATTCTTGATATGCAAACTTAAAAAGTCTGAAGGGAAATCATAACTGGTATATGACACAGCAGCCCCTTTCCTTACTTTCCTGGCTGTTGGTCATAGGCTCTGGATGTCCTTCTGAAGGAGATCAGGGATTGTGGCCAACCTTCATGCCTTTGGCCTGGCATGTTGGCTTTGGTTGTCTGACATCTGTGTTCTTCATTAAATGTGTGTAGTTGAGCTTAATGTCATTCCTGTCAGTGGTCCAGTAAACCCCCCTGTATCAGCAGCCTTCTCCTGTTGTTATGTTCAAGGGAACTTGAAAAATTTGTCTACCAAGGAACCTAGGAAAAACTTTAATGGAAAGGGAAGGAATCTTTGCCACTGCCAAGTTGAAAAAGGTGCTGCTAAATTTTGTCTACACAGCTGGTTCATAAGGATGGGGTAACATTCACTTTTCACTGGCTGTGATGTTGTGTTGTGTATTCATAAAATTGTCACAGATCCTGGTCATATCCAGAGTCTATCCTGTCCTGATCTCAGGTGAAGCTGATATTGAAGGGACCAACAGCTGAAGAAATAATTAAATTTTCTTACGTTTTCTTACTTTCTAAATCCTGCACTCAGTGGATTTTCTTACTTTCTAAATCCCTCACTTAGAGCACATACAAGGTCAGAGTGAGACTGTAGGATTAATATAGTAGTGAGTAAAGATGTAAAACCTGTGACAGCAGAGTAATTGCCACTTCCAAGCCTGTCCTTGAATGCTCTCTAAAACATCTCATAAATTGAGTTAATGGAGAAAGAAAATGGAGGACACTCAAAGAGACTCCTGTGTCTTTGTTCAGGTAGCAGATGCCATCGTGCCTCAAGGAGACTTCAGTGGTCTTGAAAATAAAACTTTATGCCAAGCACTCTGCGCTTTCAACTCCCACTCAGCCTCCTCTCAGGCTGAATTTGCCACTCTATCCCCCAGACTATTGGATGACATTGCTCTCATTCAAGGTCTGTGTGGAGCAAAGACTATCACTGTTTGGTGAAGTGGCTTTGCTGTCTGTTACAAGCTGGTGTATTAAATTAATGCATTTATTTACACTTCATAAGCCTAAAGCATGCACATTTATTATTAAAAACAATAGTAATTGGCAAAAACAAGCTATCAGTTATTCACAGAGTACTTCACAGAAGAGCTGCTCTAGAGCCTGATGCTTTGACAAGGGATCCATAGTGCCCCTGGAAAAGAAATCTTGTGACATGGAGTAGTGGTGTGAGACTGCACAACTGGCTTGAAGTGCAGGACATTTTCCTTCCATGATTTAGGAAAGCAGAAACTGTTGGAAGCCACAAATGAAGTACATCAGTGAAAAATAGTACTGCTGAGTGGAGAATTGTGGCCTATAGATGTATCATAAACAGAGACTGGTTAGTGAAACCAAGCAGGACAGCCAGGGACAGCCCAACACCTTGTTTGAAAAATAACAGTTCTTGCAGGTTTTGATCCTGCTGGAATTAAATAGGCTCCAAAACAAAGAGAAAAGCAGTATTTGGAATTGTTCCTCTGAAGAAAGAGGAGCCTGTCACTTCTAAGATTCCTGCATAGAGGGAGTGAATGTCCAACTGTCTACCTTAGCAGTTGTTTTTTGCTGCTAGGAAACAGCAACAGGATCTGATAGATTTCTGTAATACCTTAGAAGGGTTGGTTTTGCCTGGTTTCTACCACATACGGCCAATCTCATGACCTGGCTGGAATACCTCCCATAAAGCAGCCAGGAAAAAGCATGGTTTTCTCATTCAAGCACCTGGGTTTTCCTATTCATGGAATCCCACAGAAGCTGGCTGAAATTACATGTTAATGTACTTCTAAAATACAGGTTTCAAGTTGAAGGCTTAACAAACTGCAGTGCTGTCTGTGAAGGAAATTACCATTAAACACAAACTGGAGAAAGGGCTTCTTTTCTTGAAGCTGGATTTCTCTCTTAGATGCCAGAAAATAAGTTGGTTTTTTCCATTTTACAGACACTTTTCCCTTCCAAGCAGCTTGGAATTCATCTGTGGGCCATGAATTTGCTAACAGAAGGGAGAAGGCAGGATCCATTCTGGTACCTGAACACTTGGTCTCTGGTCCTTCCTGGTCCCTAGCAGGAGCAGTCACAGCAAACAAAGCCTGGATGGTGCTTGTCTTCTGCCTTCCCAGAAATTCCAGCTGAAGTACTCATCAAATAAGGCTGAAGAAGATTCCTGAGCACACAGTGCAAGGTGGTGTCTGTGCTTATCCTGACATTTGAAGTCTGTCAGAAGTACTGGCAGACCCAGGGGATATCTGTCCTGCAGCCAGCATATCACTACTACCAACTCTCTAACAAGCCATCTGACTAATTTGACAGAAATACAGTTCTGCCTGTGTCTGATTTAAATCAAATGATTTACAGTAACACACAGGTCTGGTGTCAGCTATGAAGCCCCAGCATGTTGACCACACTAGATTAGGGGTTTTTTTTTGTTTGGTTGGTTTTTTTTTTGGTTTTTTTTTTTCCCCGTCAGCTTTACTAGATTTTTCTGTCTGTTTAGTTGCAGATCTGTTTCTCCTTTTGCAGCCTTTGGGCCACATCAGAGTACTTTAATACTGAGATATCAGCTGTGGTAGAAGAGGAGGCCTTTCCTAGAGATCTTTTGTTTCTATCTTTAAAATTGTACTTGACAAACTCTTAAAAACTCCTGGCAATTTAGGTTGTAAAAACTCTGTACAGTTCATGTTTTACATTGTATGATTCTATGAATTGGCACAAACTGGAGTGGCAGAACTGTCGGGTGGGTTTCAGCTTTAAAATGGTTTCAACTGAAAGTTGAGTATGAGTGAGGACTTACTGGTGGAGGAGAAAAAAAGGTGCAGTGACAACAGTAGATGGAGCTATTGGAAACTAAAAATGTGTTCATCCTTGTGGTGCTGCAAAATATCTCTCTGCAAAGCTGAAGAACCTTTACCTGGTATGTTTTATTTCTTACTACTAATGCCCCTACCACACAAATGCTCCAGAACACTTTTAGCACTGTTCTCTGTAGTCATTATACCAAATAGAGTACTACCTGCATTCTACAGTTTGAATTTAAAGAAAACTGAGTTTCTTATAAAAAATAAGCATTAACTATCTATAGTTCCATCTCTTGATACTATAATTAACTATATATTGCTAGTTTGAATCCAGATTGAAACTATAAAGCAAGAATAATTAATTTTAATTATACTTTAAAATCCATTAAATGAGACAAGGCTTTCTTTAAATTGATACTATTACTGTAGCCTTGAATAATTAGAGATAAAAACAAGGTAAGGTCTGTGGAGGAAGAAGTAATTTTTATTTGATTGTTAGAATTAAGAAGACTCAGAGAGGCATGCAAACCCTTCTCGAGGTGTGAAACAGAAGCCACAGATTTCAAGCTTTATGGGGCTGGAAAGTGCTGCTCTGAGGTGAATTTAATTGATGTGGAACAGGGCAAGGTGAAAGGTAGCTGCAGTCCAGGGGACAGGTAGAGAAGTGTAGGCATTCTTAGCTCTGAAAACTTTTAAGAGTGAGCTGTGGGTAGATTTAAAATGGATTGCACAGAGAAATGGAGGAACAGAGAGACCAGATGACTTTCAAGGGATTTTCATGGTATACCTTCATAACTCAGCTACAGGAAAATATTGATGTTTATTGCAAAGACAATATTGATAAGAAGCATTGCATAGTTCTTGTGGATGCATTAGGCTCTTCCTTGTGTTTCATCACTTGTATTGGAGATTTTATTCAAAGGACTGAATCAAAATAACCACTGTGCAACTGTATTTGAATGTTTAGACACAATTCTGAAAAGTTAGTCCATTAATAGGAATCAAGATACACTTTCCCAAGAAAAAAGATGAAAGGAGGCACATGAGTGTGCTCAGACAGTGGGATCTGGGGTCAAGGGAAAGTTTTGGATAAATGCCTTGCCAATGAGTCACCTAACAGAAACTGATGGGTTAGTCCGGGTGTCTTGCATTACCTTTTCAGCTGGACCTGTGATCCTAAGCCACACATCAGAGACAGTCTTTACCAATTAAAAACACCACTTAACATAAGAAAGTGGGGCAAAAGGCTAAGTGAAATGCTTTCTATTTTGTTGCCTGATTTTTTTGGCATAATTTGTAATCACACTCCATAACTAGGTGGTTTTTTTATAACTACTGTTGTATTTTTAAATATATAGCCTATACCAATGCAGACTAGAATTAAATAGCTGCTTATTAAACCATAAACATTTTAAAGGTATCTTTAGATATTTAAGAAAGGAAACAGTTCATGCTAAATTATGGATCTCCCACTGACTGCTCTCAGCCTGGAATGACCTTTCACATTGAGTAGTATTGTAAAGTATGATAAAAGTGTAAACAAAGAAGAGTGTTAATGGCCTTGAAGTCAAAATGCAGACCAAGCCCTGACACATAATTTTGTGTACTCATTTTGTTTTATTGGCCAAAGGAGCACTGTCCTTTTATCTTAATTTAAACCAGATTTTTTACCCCTGAGTTAAAAGTTTTTAGTGAGGTTTTTAAGTGACTGCTGATGTAGGAGTTTGATAAATAAAATTAATGACAGTACATCACTTGTAACCTCTGCTTGTTTGGGTTTTTTTAAAATGTAGACTTTAATAAATGAGAACATAGATTTACTTGGCCTGGTATCCACCTTGTAGTTCCAGAAAGAACAATTCACTCCACAAGTCCAGAATTAGAAGATGACAACCTCTTTGATATTTTAAAGTTGAAAGTAATTTATCAGTTATTTAGAAAATACAAAGGAAACAGGCAGCTGAAGGAGCTTCCTCAGATTCAGCTCTGAGTTCTCAAGATTTTTCTTTCCTTTTTTTACACTTTCCTTTTTTTACACTTTGTAAAGCAAAATAACTTTAATCACATAAATCCTGACTTGCAGTGGTACAAGAAAACAAAAAATAAACCTAAGCAGATTCACATTTGTTTTCGCTGGAATACAGAAAGGGAACTTATGAGTCAGCTGGAGTTGATGCCCAAGGGGTACATACAGATTTATATGTTTGCAGTGTGTATGAGTATGACAGGATTTATATGTGCTCTGTCAACCCTCCCATGAATAGTTCTTGCTCTAAGCAATGTCACAGCATATGACCTGTGGTAGCTTTTGAAGTAAATGAGAGCAGTACTATCAAGACGTGCTTGAATTTCTTCCATGTCACCAGCATTTGGTAAGATCACACGTACCTCTGTCCTTCTGGAAGTCAAGTATTGTTTTTACAAGTAGATAAATATTTCCTGACTCTTCCAATGCAGTGTGCATGTTTAGCTCTTATTCTGATTCATATTCTTCCTTGTCCCCTTCCTGAAGGAAGTGCATATGAGTAGAAGCTAGCTACTCATAGAAACTGATGGTTTGAGAAACTTCATGTGTGTTTATTTAGAATTAACAGTTATTATTTAAGTACTGTCATTCCTATTACTTACATAAAACAAATATCACATTAAAGACATCCCTCACTATATAAAAATTAAGACACACCACAGCAGGAATTTTTAGCACTATTATTCTGCCAATGAAATCTGTAAATCATGTCCATATGCCTAAAAAGCAAGTCATGCTGAACACAGTAATAAAAGGCCTTTCAAACTTCAAAGAGAGCATTCCACTGCTCAGTAACCTTCTCTCTCTGAGGGTCATTTAGTCATAGGTTAATGACATCAGTCAATAAACAGATCTGCTATGAATTTTACATACCTCACTTAATTCTTCTGAATTGTTATATTAAATATCCTAATTAAAAGTAAATCTGATGTATCAATATGAAAGATGACATAAAGCATTTCTATTTTAAAGTTTTTTTTTCATATTCTTTAATGAAAAATCCAGAATTTCACCAAAATAGCATTGAATTTTATAGATTCTCACCAAAATCTAATTGTCTGCATGTGTTGGCATCTTCACCCAGGTCCTCCTTTTAGATCTGATCTTCCACCTAGTGGATTTATGGCTATACCATAGAGTTAGTGACATCCAGATATTTTTGGGGCTGTGGCAGTGAAGACCATCACACAGCACTGTCATTCACAGCACTGTGCTTAAAATCTTGAGCTTTTCCACATAGTGTTTCAGTGAATGTTACAGATATGCCCTACATGCTCTAGCTTTGGTAATTTTCTAATGATTAGGAGAGCAGGGTGGCAAAGAGCAGCACCCTACAATAGAGACTGGCACAGTCCCTTAGCAGATGATCTGCTTGTTGTGGCTGTTATACTTAATTTTGTTTCACTTATCAAATTGTTCTTACTTCAACCCATGAGGTTTACTTTTTCTTTCCAAATCTCCCCACTAGGGTGGTGGTAGGGCAAATGAGTTGTGGGGTACTTAGTTACCAGCTGGGGTTAAGCCACAACACTCTCAAAAGTATTTGCCTAAGTGTTTAACAAAGCAATCCATAAGATTTAGGAGCAAAATTTTGAGGTTAAAAGTTAAATTCACCTAGAGGCTTAGGCTGAACGAAGCC
This sequence comes from Dicaeum eximium, assembly GCA_013396995.1. NCBI lineage: Eukaryota > Metazoa > Chordata > Aves > Passeriformes > Dicaeidae > Dicaeum > Dicaeum eximium. Next base: position 1,715,275 of record VWZP01004916.1, on the reverse strand, counting down.
TATGGATACAGCAAGATCTCGTCTCACTCCATCCCAGTGGGATCTTCAGTCCTGCACTGGATATCCAGGCACTGGTCTGTTTTTCAGTGGAATGGGGAAATGTGAAAAGCTCAGAGCAGAGTTCACAGTGGTGGTCAGTGATGGTACGTTTCCAGCCTAAATATTCTAATGGCCATTGTAATCTCCTGGAGGTTAGGTGGTCCATGTTCAAATCCCTCTCTATGTTTATGTCTGTAAGAAAAGCTTTGGGACATGGTTTTCAGCCCCTCAGTGATTGCTTTATCTAAGAGACTTCTGGGGTTGAAGCAGACTTACTTGTCTGCCTGGCAAGAACATTCAGTTTTGAAAAATGAAATTAATATATTCACTGCTCAGGACAGAAAACCAAGGAAGCCTCTATAGATCAACACTGACGAGACACAGATGTAATTAATACAACATTCCAGTTGCTAAACTCCAGGATAAGCTAGGAAATGTAAAAGCTTGATTTCTTTCCACAGAATTTAGTTTTACAAATACTGTAATGTGGTTTTTCATAAAGGTGTATTTTTACTCTATATATATCTGGTCCTTACAACTTAAACCAGGTAAACTTCAGGTTTGCCTCTGCAGCTCCCTGGCTTTCTGAGGAGTGTGCTACAGGTGTAACATTTTGGCAACACAGCCATTTGGTCAGGGTGACCCCAGATGAGATAGAGGAGAAGTGATGGGGAAGTTCACTCCTTTCACTCCCCTGTGCAGCTCAGGGACCTCACCACCACACAGGTGTTTGAATTCAGAGCCTGTTGGAGGAGCAGGAGAGATGTAAGGGTGTGCTTGTGCTGCCAAGCTGCTTCACCTGGTGTTGCACTGGGATCACCTTCCCCTTCTTGTCCATGCAGAGTTAACGCTGGTGGCACGTCCTTGGCTCCGGAGGAACATGCACAGGCAGGAGCCCAGGGCTAACCCTGCTCCAGGGGCTCCACCAGGATGCTCACAGGTCAGAGGATCCCAGGCCAGCTCACAGGACAGCCTGCAGCTATGTCTGCACAGACCTAGGTCCCAGCTGGCCTAGGAAACACTCACAACACTCAGGATCAAATCCTAAATGCCTTACTGAGACTAAAGGCACATTAAATTGTTTGGTGCTATGTCCAGCCATTCAATCAATCTTAGAGGTTTTGGCTCTAATTTTATTACAAAGCAATCTATTTTTCCTATATGAATAATAAAAAAAAAATCTTAGTTGCACATCAGAAATCCATTTCCTGTTCCCTGTGTTGTGTTAAACTTTCCATCTCTGTAGCATTTGTTTCATATACTCTATTCCCTTTGTTCACAGTGCAGTGCAGAAATGGAGAATTCAGCTGGGAAAAAATCATACAGATGTCAAGATTATCACTTCCAGTTCAGGATTATTGCTCATAATATTTTCTCTGGACTAGCTCACACTAGACTTCAGTGGCTCAGAAAATAAGACTGCCCTTTTCTGATCTGGTTAAAGCACTGTTACTCAGGCCTCACACTGGGAAGAGGAATTTCAGTACAAAGGAGATATTTTCATTGCATGGTAGGCTAAAAGGAAAACCATCTTCTAGTGAGCAGTGCCTTTCCAAAAAATCACTGAAGAGTTAGTACTAGTGTGCTGTTATCCCCTTAGGAAGATTAACACACTACACCAGGAACAAATAAATAAATCACACATGCTGTCAAGCAGACATGGGAAAAATGCTTCTTTTTTACTGAAAATATTGGGTCAAGTGACCTTGCTTCAATCCAGGTTTGGGCAGAAGCCAGTCCCTGGGACAAATGTAAGAAAACTGTACTTGAAAAGGCTTTGGGGTTTTTCTTATTTTTGTTTTGTTGGGCAGTTTTAAAATAACAGAGAAAAATCAAATCCACTCGAATAACTGATGTATTTATTTTCTTATATACACTTAAATATGGCACATCTGACAGTAGTTGTGCAATAAACACAAAATGATAACCAAAGCTGAACAGTAGATCAAATAACTCAGTGCTGAACCTATTAGAAGCCAAATCCTGTACACTGAATTTCTGAAGAAAGTTTTACCCAGGAGCTGCATTAGCTAAGGATTCAGAGGCTAAGATTATCAAGTCTCAATTTCTGAACAACTGGCTGGAGACTGTGACTCTAGTTCCAATGCACAGCTTCATCTTCCATACCATAACATTGAACTGGCACTTTCCAATCTTTCTTCCATGCAGCCAGAAATTCATCAGCTGTTGTTACCTCTTAGAGAGCAATTACCAATGTCCCAGAGGATTCACTTGCAGTTAGTGATTACTCTAATAAATAAATGCAGACTGGATTAATTCTTCTGCTATTAATGTGGAAGATGTTCATGTTTACTATTGTTTGAAAGTCAGTGACAGCTACTTTGCAAAGCAGTGGATTTTCAAAGAAAAGGGGAAGCTCAGTCAAGGAGTTTCTCTGCTTTGGGACCCATGAGAACCTCTCTTCTCCTTTGGACAACGACAATGCCTGGAACACACTGGTTTGGCAGTTGGGCATGTTCTGGGTTGGGATGGACATCTGTCTTCACAACTGTTTGATAAGGGAGAAAGAACACAAAAGAGAAAAAACATTTTAATATGAAAATTCTTCACTGTCATATCCCTCAACCTTTTCACCATTGAACACTGCAATGCTCCCTACACACTGCTTGGGAAAGTGTTGACATCCTACAACACAGGGAGACAAGAACTCGCTGCTTCACAGTTTTTGTCTACAGCAATATGTCTTGCAGTGGTCATTTGTCCAGATTCACAACTTAAGTGATGCTTTCCTTTCTTGAGACCAGCACTGGGTAGTGCTGCCCTTTGCCTCTGCAAGGTAGCTTATCTCACTTCATGATTCAGCTTTGCTCCTCCAGAAATACTGCATGGAAATCTGGCGTTCAGGTCCTGCGCCCAGATTGCAGGAATTTCTAGAAGCCAAATTCATGTAAACAAATGATTACATTGCTCCCCTCCCACCTGTCTGAAACATATAAATAACCAATTCTTTCATGCTCATTTTTAGCTTTGCTGATTATTTTAGCTATTTTTATACTTGCCAACTATTTTGTGTTTGTCCTTGTTTTCAAAGCTGAACCTGAAGATGCAAATGTTAATTCTTCCACAGCATCTTCCCTGTGAATGAGCCTATGAAGCCATTGAGAGTGGACCCTGTGGGTGACCACTCAGTGAGCTACAGCCCTGCCAAAGTACCCAGGGAAACTGGATGCTGACTATCCTTATATAAACTTTGAGACTGAGCTACTGCATGCTCCTGGGTCTCTACATGGGACCAAAGCTTTCTGAATGATTTTAAAAATTAACTAATCCATGAAAACAGGTGTTTTAAGAGGACATTTTCTACTGCTATTGCTTCTTGAGTAGGGTGATGAATCATGACTTTGACTCCATTATCAGAAGGCTTATATTATTTGTTAAAATTACTCCATTGTTCTGAAGGCTTTAGGGCTATAGGTGCCCATGTTCAGAGCTACATACTTTCTCCTCCATGGTCAGCACAAGACTCCTAGAATGCTTAGAATTCCAAGGTAAGAATTATTCACCTCATAGGTTAAGAAAGAGAGCCATTTCTCATCTCCTCTGTGGGAGACAGAACAGCTCAGGCAGCTGTGTCCTTGAAAACAGACACACACACAGATTTGTTTTTACAGAAATCCGCTTAGAAGTGAGCTTTTCCCATGGAAAGGAAAATCCAGCAAGTTTGCATATAAGAAACTTATAAAATGTCTGGCGACAGTTTTCTATCTGAGATTTGATGCAGAAACCTCAAAACTAATAATACAAATAGATTAGGGAAATTCATGGAGTATAGTAGCTCTACAAAAATTTCCCTGCTTCTCAGTGGAGTCAGATCTGGTTGAGTAGATTTATATGTGTACAAAATTGCATTAGGTTTAGAAAATTACTTGCTCTGGGGACAAACTGGATAAGGAATGTGCTGTGTGCTCTGTGTGCAAATTTAGGGAGCCTTTGTCCCTAACCATCCATGAGATTGCCTTCAGCGGGCACAGCTGTCACAGGATGGGTCCTGCCTGCCTACAAGACTTGGTATCTTATTGCAAAAACTAATATCAGTTGTAGAACAGTTTTAATCATCATTCCCTAAAGATTAGCAAAAAAAAAAAAAGGTAGTAAGTATTGACACTTGAATAGCAGCCTTGTCCAAATTTCTTAAAAATACAAACAAACCTTAGATTCCTTTTATACAGTATTGTAAATATAATCTCCATTATTGTTATTATTTGCCAAACTTCAGCAAGGTATTTTATCCCAAGTGGACCTCCCAGCCAATTAAACACTTGCACCTCCAATTCAGCTCTTGCACTGTAGACACTGAATGGCAAGGATCACTTACCTGCAGGTTTCAGCATGAAATATCTTGTGTTTTAGAGCACAGCTCTCCTGGCTCTCCATACACAAATAGCAGCTGCAGTTCTCTTTACTTTGAAAGAAATCTGTGGGACACTTATGTCTACAGATGCATTCACAATTTTCTTCATCAAATTCCATATGTTGTCCACACATAGCCAGCTCAGCAAGAGGAGGGAGTCCTGCAATAGCACATACATCTTTTAGCAGTAAGCTTTACATGATTAAATCCTGCTTTTGAAGAGACTCTTTATGTTCTCTATTCATTAGAACTCACACATGTACTTTCTGACAGATTCTAGACTTCACAATTTCTCTTGCAACTTCCTGTGCAGAAAAGGACTCGAGTGATTATGCTGATTATTTCACTTTATTCTAATACTGCTATTTCTTGTGGGTTGAACTTAGCACAAAAAAAATTTGAGGGATGTATATTGCAAGAGCCTAGTGTTGTGTTTTGGAATGCACAAATATTCACTGGACAGCAAGTTTTAAACAGATGATCTCAAAAAGGATTTAGTCTGTACCCGTGACAAAAAGGCACATGCATGCAGGCTACCACACCCACCACATGTGTACCTCACTACACAGCCACTGCAGAAATTTTTAAGGAGTAATGCTATGTCTACTAGGGGGCAAGCTGGCCTAGCACTTCAACAAGGAGCACATTCATATTTGTCAAAGATGAAAGAAAATAGTTCATTTCAGAAAAAAGCCAAAACAGCCAAGGGAACTCACAGTCTAATATCTTCCCTGAGAAATGCACATCTGGAGTACAATATGAAGCTAATCCTAGCAAAAAGGGAACACATTTTGTGAGAGCTTTATTAAAATGCAAGCAGCACATCCTCGGTTAAAGGTCATGGCATATAAGGTGTCATTGGGAAGCTAATTTCCTGTAGCTTTACAATTAGCTCTTGGATATAACCTATGGAATGTGAAATGTAACCTGCACCTCTGCCATCTGATCCCTGATCTCAGTGGTTAGAAAAGGCTTGCACCTTACTTGAAAGAATGTTCATTATTATTTACTCAATGCTGAAAAACCAGTATCTCGACAGAATAAAACCTAGGGCCTATTGAAAGGGAAGAGGGAGTCTGCTCAAAATTCTTGGAAGACAAACCCTTTCCTTGGGGTGATAAAGCTTGGCATGTGTGAAGTGGTGTAGAGTATTTCCATCTCACTTTGTTTCAACCTCAAAGACAGATTTTTAGTTATTTTGTCCCAGCCACTTGCCAAACACAATGTACTTCAGAGAATGAAATTTTTTCTGAGGAAGTTTTGGGTCTATGTCAACAGAGGCCATAATTCAACAAGCCACAGATTTTAATGCTTCAAGCTGACTTTACAAAAGACTCTGAGTTAAAAGGGCTCTGGCTATTTTCAGTCCTTCAGACTGAGTCTGAAATAGAGAGTACTAATCTTTTCTGGACCAAAAAGTCTAACTTGTGTTTGACTGCCTAACCTGATGGTCAGAGGATCTTATCCAGAGTAAGGAAAGATCCAACAGAAACCACTATGCAAATTATTTCTTGCTTATTTACATTAGGACGTTGTAATCAGTAGAGCAGTTTATGAGGTTATTTAGCTTTATTTTAGCTTGCTAGTCTAGGAATTGCTCACTAGATTGATTTATTGTTGCCTTGAGTTTATTCTTTCTCTTGCTGAATGTAGCTTAAAGCACAAAGGCAAGGTTTGCTTCTCTGTTTCCTCTAGTGCTATGATTGTGTTATTTTGACCAATACAATTTCCTGAGAAAAACAATTTTTAAAACCTTACACAGGACTAGGAGAAAATTTAATTTCTCTTAATATTTATTGCTAGTGAGTGTATTTAGACTTACAGGATTACCACCCAGAATATTTCCTGTAATTTTCTTTGACAAATTAAAATTTTACAGGAGAAGCAGAGGAAGAAAGGCAGTTACTATACTTCTACAAATTTTATCCTCTTCCATTTCCTTTCACAGACCTGAAGACGTATACATACATATTCCTGAATATGTAGGGTATATCAGTTTGAAAAATTCCTAAATAATTTAGGATTATCATTAAAAGTACTTAAATATTTTGAAAAGTTATATAATTTTTTGCATGAACTACAGCTAATGTGCAGGACTGGTTTTGTCTATCTTATTCCTTATTAATTCTTAAGAACTAAAAATAAAATTTAAAAAAAATCGTACCTGCTCCATGCAATGTATTCTAGGCATTTTTTTCTACAGTTAAGAAGTTTCCCTAATGCCCATCATACAGTTTAAGGCACATGTGAAATAAAAATTTGTACAGGGTGCCTACTTCACAAAATCTTATAAATACTTTCCTATGTCCTACTCAGGTTGTTAATATAGAGAGAGTAAAGCATCTAAGCACAGATGTGTGTTATTTTCAGGTGAGCTTCCACACCATAATCTAAGTCTATCTAGGGATGTGGAATAAAAATTTCAAGTCTCTCAATGTTAAAAAAATGTGAGAAGAAGACCAGAAGGAGAGACAAAGGGCTTGGAGACAGTATGCAAAAATGTCTCATTATCATTCCATCTTTACCTTCTCGTCTGTTGGAGTGTTGCGTGTCTATAACACATTCACATTTGTCACTATCCCAGATCCATCCATTATGGCAAAATTTGTTGGTAAAGGGGCATCTAGAAGAAAAAGAAATTGAGATAGGAATTTAAAAAAAAAATAATTAGGGGGCTCAGAGTAGCCATTTGGCAAAATGAGCTGCTGGTGTGCTGGGCCTGCCACCTGTACCACGTGAAGACCTGGCACCTGTGTGCATTACTGCTGCAAACAAAGAGACACAGGAAGCAAGGTCAGCACCTATTTCAGATTACAGCCTTAGGAAAAAGCTCCAGTTTTGCAGCTCCACTTTTCCATAAAACAGCTTTACCCCAGGCAGGGTGGTCTTTGTCCTGCAGTATTCATGTTGTGCAACTTCACTCAATTTTGCCTTGCTGCCAGAAGGTTCAGTTCCAGTTTAATTTGCCCATGTTCATGGTAGCACAGGGGACTATTTCAGTGTCAGAGGAACAGACTGGCTTTCAGGCCCTTTGCTCTGGGAGGGGAACTCACAAACTGAAAAAAGACTGAGGTTCTTCTGTATTTGTCAAGAAAGAGGATTTGGAGTGGCCAGCAGGCTGAGGGAGGGTTGGAGTGGCTTTGCTGAAATGACACCTCTCCCCACCCCAGTGTCCAGCTGCAGGGCAGGGATGAGGACAAGCCAAATGCAGGGCTTGACAGAGACTTTCAAGCTGACTTCCAGTGAGTCACTCAAGCTATTTGAGTTTCTAGAGTCTTTGTTTAATTTCTGTAGCCTTTTCTCACCAGGGGTACTAGTATTTTATGCCATATTTTGGAGTGAGTCACTTTTCTCCTGTCCATGAGCCTTGCAGATGCAAACCAAGATTGGATCAAAAAGTGAAAAGCCAAGAGTCACATTGATTCTGACCCAATGTGCCATAAAGTGTGACAGAGGGCTTTAGTTTGAGCACAGAACTCAGTGTGCCCTGGCTAAATAATGCACGAGCACAGGTGCTTTGTCAGGCTGAAAAGGTCTATGCACACATTCTCAAATAGCTTCAGTGGAGCATACTGCCAATATGAGCACTTTGAGTCCCTACTCAAGAACCTAAACGTCTTTGTGACTCCAGATGCTGCTGAACTGGCCTAGAGTTTGTTGGATTCTGATGACCATTCACCTGAAATTCACATGGTTTGGGTGAACTTTCTAACCCTGAGTGATAACCAAGTTATTTAGAAAAACCATTGGGATAACAGAAAGAGAATGGACCATTATAACATGCAAATCAGGACAAAACAATTTCAACATGTGTAGAAGTTTGCAAATGAGGGAACTTACCCATCTTCTTCTGAGTACTGGACAGATCTTCGTATGATGGTGTACTGGTGGCGCTGGGTGTTTGATGTACACTTACAGGCCGTGTGATTGGCAATTTTGATGGGCACGGGCTCGGGAACACTTGTCAAGGGAACTGAGATCTCAAAGAGCTAGATGGGACAAATAGTATTTATTTTTCAATTTCCATGCAACAGTTAATGATTAATAGTTATTAATTAAATAGTAATTAATAATTACAATTTAAAATAAAAATCTCATATTGTTTTTCCACCATTTTTCCCACCCTTGCTCTTATCTAGAGATAGTTACCATAAATATAAATGATCAGAAGTGCACTGAAGATTTTGGAGAGTAAGCAACGCCCACCAAGGTGGGAACTTGCCAAAATGGGCATCCTAGTGCTGTATACAGCTATTAAACACCCAAGACCACTCAAAATTATTTGCAAGCAAACACAAAAAACTCTTTTGGATGCTAGAGCCAAATGGGAAAGAGGTAGATGTTGACAACTTTGTTTTTGGTTGTACTATCAGTTGAGTCTCTACTACTTACAGAGACAGCTACTTAACTGTATTTGGGTATAATGACAGTATGCATCTTTAGGGACCTAACTTAACCCCCACAGCCTCCTCAGAGAGGGAGGAAACAGAGTAAAGTTCATTCTGCTTCAGCTGGGTTTCTGCAGGGAATCATCCTGGGAATGTCTCCCTGTTGCCTATAGCAGGAGGTTAAGGATCAGAGCAGCCTGCTTTCAGCACATCCAGACTGTTGAGAGTGATCTCTGAGTAGGCCTGTGGGGGCTCTGGTTCCTTGGGCAGCCGTGTGTAGGAGCTGTTGAAGTGATCCACACTCCCTCTGCCCCTCAAACCAGCTTTCTTCCCAGGGAAACCAAAGCATTGGGCACACCTTGGTGTACCAGCAAGTCTTGGCTGAAAGCTGCATCCACCTGCAGGGACTGAGTGTTCCTAGGCAGACTGCTTAGCCATTAAAACTTAAGTGTTGCAGTGTCTAACTTTAGGTGGCACCAACATCTTCCAGTCAGTATTTTACACCAACGGAAAAAATCCTCTCATGAATATGAGAATATGGGAATATGAGACTATAGGAATAATTCCATTAGATGCATAAATCTGGACTGATGGTGGTATATCCAGAAATGGAACTTATCTGGGGACTTCTGAGGGAATGCTTATTTTGAAGGATGCTAAAGGAATGTTACACTCTGCAAGATCAGAGTTTTTCAACAAACCTATGAACTGCTGCTCAAAAAACACATAAATAAATAAATATTTTTTAGCCTGACCTAGCTCACTGAGCTGATCAGATGTCTTTTGTGTGTGGCCAACAGCTCATAACAGCTTTCTCCTTCTGGTGTGGAATGAAAGCAACTAAAGAGCATTGACGCAAGAAGGACAGACCCTGATTTATTTTACTCCAGTTATATTCCAGTGCAACCAGACACAGTGGAGTTACATTCCAAGAAACACAAAATAAATACAGAAGTGAATTGAACCTGTTCCCCATAAGGGCTTCAATTTTCATTTTGAAACAATTGCCCTTGATATTTATTATGATTTAAAGAAAAGCCTTTTCCATAAGTCAAATTTCATTTATTACGCCAAGTGAAATAGGAATGCGCAAGATGAAGGTTCATCAAAGAGGACCTGTGTTCTGTGCTTCATCTGTGGGTATATATCACAGACTCATAGAAAGTCTGGAAAGGTTGGAAGGGACCTTAAAGATCAGATCCAACCCTTTACCCCCTCCCACGGGTGCCACCCACTAGAGCAGATTGCTGATGAACGATGGATGGTTTCATCTACAGAGTGGATTGAAAGCACTAAACTTGGAGCTCTGCTCAGTCACCCACTGGAGCAAGATATCTCTGTACATAGCCTCTATTGGGAGTCTGCAGAAAGGAGCTGTCTGGCTACTCCATGCTCAGTTTTTGGGACCGATCATTAAAACTCGGGTATCACCTGTTGTGTGTATTTAGTAATTGACTACTGGTTTATGCCTTTCTTTCCCTAAGAGGTGTGTGATTTGGGACATTCAGATCCTGAGGCATACTAATTAAGAGTATCTGGTCTCTCCTGATGAATATGTCTCCTTTGTTGGCTTGCAAAATTGCACATCCAAAATTATTAGCCCGCCTTCTTGGCACGGATGATAAAGTTGAAATGCAGCGGCCCAACACAACAAAATTTCCTGGGGTTAAACCTTGGATGCAGAGGATTCCTAGGAGACAATGCTCTCAAAGGGTCCCCAGTCCTAGTAACAATATATTAAAGAAGGATCTAACTTCTGATCATCATGAGCCTGCAGTCACTTTCTCAGGGCCTGATTTTCCATTTCTACACATATATAAACAACTTTTAATAATGCAACATGAATGTAAAATGCTATTGCACACTCCTGCATTCGCTCCACATGGATAAAAAATGAATTCTTCTGTTTGTTATGATAATGCAGACAGATCTTTCATAACAGGATCTCAGAAACCAAACATCCTCTTTCCCCTCCCTTTTCGGTGAGCCAGGGTAAAAAGAAAACAGATGAGTAGCCTCTTTTACCGTTTTGGAGACGTAAGTTGTACTTGTATTCATGCAGCTGAGACTCTCCTCGTTGCAGCAGCCCCCACATCTGAACACGTTCACACAGGGAGGCTTGAAAAATTTGTTGGTTGTTGTACCCAGCTCTTTGGCAACTTCCACGCAGGTTTCCCTTGGCACACACTGAGTCTTTTGCCATTCTTCATCTATGACTGGAGAAAACACAATTTTTATGAACAATCATAGTTAAACTTCTTGATTAGTGAAGTAGAAGCATTATATAAATAAAAATGAAGTGCTGGCAGGCCATGTGCACTTATTTGGATCAATTTGCACTTATTTGGATCAATCTAAGGACCAGAGGGAGTCTGAGTGCAAAATTATGGTAGTAACTTACACCAGCTGCGCTGGCAGTGAGGTTGTTGCATTTATCTGCCTTCAGCTTTCAATGCAAGTGACCAAAAGCTCTGTTAATTCCATCAGGCAGACCTGCATTGATTTCCCTTAGCTGAGAGTCCCCAGCTCCACAGTATCTATCTGACAAAGCTGCCCCACACCCTGTTCCCCTTTGCTCCAGGGTAGCCTTCCTTATTGTGCTTTTGTCCTCCCTCTGAGTGTACCCCACCAGGGACTCAGCAGGTGTGGGCCCTAGTGCAAAAGCACATTAATGATTGCCAGCCTGAGTCAGAGGGTACGAGTGCTCCTGGTGGATGTCAGCCAGAGAGCACCATTTCCAAAATGCCCGGTGAAATCCAAGACAAACAGGCTCACGCCTCAGTACCACCAGGGGTTCAAGGCTGAATAACTGGAATATGAATTCAAGCGTGAGTCATCTATTCAAAACACCATGGCATCTTTTAAATTCTGAATTGCTGTAGACTACTAGACTAGGCTTGACTGATTTGTCAAATTCTCACTGTGAGAAGGAGTAATGCATTAACTGCCGGAGCCAGACAGAGAAAACAGTGACATTTATCTAATATACATAATACAGTCTTGATTTTTGTCAAGAAGTGGCTCTCCTTTTTTTGCCTTTTGCTTACGTGATTCAAGTTATGGAATTGCTCATAAGCATAATGCTTCTGCTTTAAGTTCTTCTTAAAATTATGAAAAACATCTTTCCTCTTTACTCCCTACATCAGGCTTGTGAAAGATGAAAAGCAACTTTTATACTATTAAAAAAATGCTCTCTCTCCCAGTGCAGTTCACCTCCCTACTATTGTAAAAGCAGTGCCTACATTCACAGTGGAGTTCTGAGAAAAAATAAATTCTGGAATACTTTTAACCTACATGCTATACTTTGCCTTCAGATGAAGATCTATTTTTCTCATTCCCGACTTTCCTTTTGTTATTTTTAACTTTTTCTTCAACTGACATTGTATATTTAAATAATTTTCTTTATTCCTGCAAAGTCCTTCAACAGGGTTGATTTGCTCCATTTTTCAGTCATGCTGAGAGTACAGGAAATAATAGTTTGATGTCTGATTTGTGACGAAGAGGCATAAATTAAGAGAAGAATAATCATTAAAATTAATAGAATTTTCTAGAGTGATGTTAGTTTTATCAAAACACCAATCTAATCCTAACACTAAAATAGAAAATAAAGTGTTTGCCAAACTCATTAGTGTATGTGCAAGTAATCACTTCAGGTGTCACTTCAATGAGCATTGGCAGCAATGACCTTTCCAGCTACACACATCCTCACTTTATTACCCACTTCTTTGGCAGAAGGGCTGTTACAGGAGCTGACACCAAACAAGTGGGTGTCACATCCTGTTCAGAAGCCCAGTTGCCACCCTGGTCATTTCTGTGACCGAGCACAGAGCAGTTTCTGAGAAATTCTTCTGTGATACAGGCTCCAGCTTGAAAGCGCTGCAGTCCTTAGTGACTGAGCGGCTCAGGGGAGACTGTGGTTAGATGAAGTGACACAAACTTTCAGTAATTCATTATTAAAGCTTTAGAAAGGAGGAACAAAGTCCTGAATTTTCCCTGATGGAGTTCAGAGTGCCATGGAAGATACTCTAGTGAAACAATGATAAGTCTTGACCCAGCCTTCTCATCAAAACATTTTATTAAAACAAAACAGATGCCCTTGGCAGAAAGGTCACTGTTTAATGTCTGGAAAGGGTGTGGGGAAGAAATACATGTCTATGGGCTTGTGTTTTTTTAAAAGGGGGCTTAGTAGCTTGAACATATTAATACATGAGGATAAAAGTACTTTCTGTCCTGGAATAATTCCACTTTGAATGGAAGAATGGAGAAGATGGCCCAGTGGGCTTTTTTGAATTTCAGCACCTTGACTTTTAATGGAGAAAGCTGACACCTCTCTAAAGTTAGACTTTCAAAGGGAAAATAGGAAGTAACCTAATAGCTGTTCCAAGCAGAAAACTTGCATCAATATGACCACAGTAAAATAAAACCACAGAACAGTTTAGTTTGGAAGGGAACTTAAAGATCATATAATTCCCACCCATCTGCTGTGGGCAGGAACACCTTCCTCTAGACCAGGATGTTCAATATTCAATCCAGCCAGGCCCTGAACACTTTCAGGAATGGGTCATCCACAGCTTCTCTGGGCAACCTGTTCCAGTGTCTTCCTAATATCTAATCTAAACTTACCTTCTTTTAGCTTCACTACATGCCCTTGGGAAAAGTCCCTCTCCAGCTCTCTTGCAGCTCCCTCTTAGGTACTGGAAAGTGCTAGAAGATCTCAATGGAACCTTCTCTTCTCCAGGCTGAACAGCCCCAAATCTCTTAGCCTGACTTCACAGGAGAGGTGCTCCAGTCCTATGACCATCTCAAATTATTCACAGCACATTAAATGTTGTAGTGACCTTATTATCTGAACACTATTTACATTATAAATATTGAGTTACATTATTCTGCCACTGAAAAATGCTCATTTCAATGTTCCCTGCCTCACTAACATTTAACAACCTCCCCTGTTGTCATGCTGTCTTGACAAAAGGGATGTTTTGGTTTTGCAGAAATGTTGGTGTTCACTAAAAAACAACAGTGAGTAGAGAATTACACATTTGACTGTGGGTATTCCTAATAACTCTATGGATTTTTAATTTTTTTTTGAGTAAAATTACAGGGGTATGTAAGCAAAATATTTATCACTATTAAAAGCTGTCTTAATTGTTCTTCATGTGTGTATTTGTTTTAACTTTTTTGATGTGATATGAAAACCCTCTTCAGACAGGCGTTTTTATACACATTTCTATGTTGTGGCTCAGAGAAGCAATTTAAGGCCTTTGTTCAGATATAAGTTATGGTGTTATGGAGTTATGGTGTGTGAATGTGGCTGGAATTTTTGTAAAAGTGGTATTGGAACAGGATAAACAATATTTGATTTCCCAAAAGGAAAGTGATATGATAATATCACAGCAGGATAAAGACAACAAAGATAATCTCAGCCTGTCCTTCATTAGGCTACAGTTTAGCTTTGCTGTAGGATGTCCATGTGCTGGACCAAAATATAGTAACTGATCCTTTGTTTCACAGCCATGAATAGGTAATGCCTCTTGAGCACCACAGCTACAAGGAACAATATTCACACTTGCTCCAGATGGAAGGAGTAGATTGTGGTTCTCCACTTTTTATTGCTGGTTGGCTACCTCAAGGTCTTCTTTCCTCTGGAGAAACTTCCTCAAACAGATTGAGGTTAGGACAACACCTTCTTTCTCTCAATTCCCACACAGACACTGCTGCTGGTGCAGTGCCTTGTATCAGAGCACACCTACTAAAAAAGGGATTTCTATGCCTGCAGTAAAATTTATTAATTTCTGCCTGCAAGCAAGTTCTGAGATGTAGCACAATGCTGCTGTCCAGCCCCTCAGCCAGTCATTCTGACCTGGTTTTTGTACGTTGACTTCTCTTTCTTTTGTGCACTGACAAATCCCTGAACAGTGCATCTTCCTTTTGGAAAGCATGCAGAGAAAATAAGCCTGATTTGGCCACAGAACAGGAGGTGTACTCAGGCTGTTGTCTGACACTTTTTCATATGAAGTCATTTTCCATTAATGCCCTGTTGTTTCCAGTGTGGGAGATCAGACTTGGCCACAAACCTGCCCCTACCTTTGAGTGTGTCGATGTCATAGAAAGCAGCAGCAAATCTGGTGGAGCGGTGTGAGGCAGAGCGGGAGTCTAAGTTGGCCAGGCTCTTGAGTTTTAGCCTGCATTTCCACAGCTTCCAGTCCTCAGAGTGGGTGATGTGAAGCAGCTCTTCCAGGCTGGATGCCCTCCTAATCTGCTGTTCTGACCGCTCCAGTGCTGACAGAGATGTCCTCTGGAAGGAAAGGGGGAAGTGAGAAAGCCAGCACTGTACAGCCTGTCCCCAGTGCATGGAACACTTTTGCCAAAGAGCAGCACATTACTGAGGACATCTGAGCGTACCTGGGAAAGCAGCAGCACACACAGACCAGGCTTTGAGAGTGCCCAGCACCAGACTTATCTGCAGGATTTGTGCCCACATAGATTGGGGAGATGCCCACTTCTTCACCCTCTGCATCACAGCCCTCAGAACAATTTGACAAATGCAGGCTTTCCTGTGTCCCTGGTCTCCAGGGAACCTGGAAGACACTGATCACATCACTGTGTGCCTGAGCTGGCCAGTTGTGCCAGAGTGAATCCCAGGTCACCCTACAGGTAACCTAAATGAGTTCAGCTGGTGAGCCCAGCCCGTGTGCCTCTGCAACCAGCCACCTCAGGTGCCAAAACTCTGGTTCCAGCCAAGACACAACGTGGCAGGCTCAGGTGATAGAGCTGGAAGCTGCACTAAGTAGGAGGCCCATCCATATGGCAGGCAAGCACATATTCAACATGCTGGAAAGTGCAGGATGCATCTGCCATCTCCCATTGTGACTACACTTGGGTCATGCCCATGTCCAGCCTCAGAGCTGTGGCTGTGCAGCAGCATTAGCACAGTCATTGCATTTTCACCTGTGTGATGTTCATGACCACTCTGCTTCCATTGGAAAAAGCTCCCCACAAAGACCTGTACCATCCCTTTGAAGTTGATAGTCACTTTAAAAATAGCTGTTTAACACTTGATATTGCCCAGCATCCTGTAACAATACTGCTTTCTTTGGCTGCAGCTTTCTGACATCTGTGTTTGTGCCTTTATCAAGGCACTGAGTATTTATTTCCACTGACTCACCAGATCTGCTGAAAACATTGTCTCCAACACAATTAGGAAGTTGTCTTTGTAAATGTCTGTGTTACACTGGGCTGGTTCTCTCTCAGCTGTACTCTCTGGTCATACAGTGAACTGTATTTTTTGACTTGCAAACAAAGGGCTGCAGTGCCAGCTGTCATAAATGAGATTCCAGCTCTTTCAAGCAAAGCTGTGGTACAAGAGGCTGCTGATGAGGTGTGTAGCAGACAGCAGTCTGAGCCAGTAGCAAGCAAGTGCTCTGTATAGGGCTGGGGAAGGGGTGAGGGAAAGGGCCACCTCTAACAGGAAGATTTTTAGATGAGATCTGAAATCCAAGCACTGAGTTCATCTGTTAGTTGTTACAAAAGACATCTGTGGCATTTATTTTGCAACAATACAGATGTTAGCCTGTGCATATGGGCCAAGTTAATTTTTGGGTAATTACCTTCTAATGACCCAAAATTCCTTAAGTAGTTAACTCAGAAAAAGTTGTATGCTCTCCTTTTATGCCCATACAGAACATTATATTGTGCTCTAGCAAGTTGCCATATTTCATTATAGAGATGGCTGCTTCATAGGTGAATGATTTCTCATGCATTTCATATGTGGTAAAAACTAGAAACCCCATCTCAATACTTATGGACAAAGAGCTCAGAAGGAATGTGAATACTTAGCACCAATAACTGAATTTCTAGACAGTTTTACAAACAAGGTACCTGGAATTTTGCTGATCCAGGAAAGCTGAAATTCAGCTTGAGGTCAGTGCATCAAGACTTATTATTTGTTCTAAGAACCACGGCTTAGGTTCACTCCCATTCACAAACTGTCTCCTTGGTCTTGCAAAACATGCAAGTGTAGGACCAGCACAGGCATGGTAATGGGACCAAAACCATCAAAACTGAACTCTGTTAAACATTAACTTTTTTCCTCTCTCTTTGCGGTACAAAATATGTTCTAGCTGAATCAGCATCCAGGACTTCTAAACGAGACTTAATTTACAGAGAACATGTAAAATGAGATGACAGCATTCTGGAACTTGGATGATATATCCCTGCACTTCTGGTAAGAGTCAGCAGTTTGGGATGACTATCTTCTCAATTTCTCTTACTCCTATATCAAGAGGTTTTATTAATCATAGAATCATAGAATTGTTAAGGTTGGAAAAGACCTCTAAGATCATCAAGTCCAACCATCAACCCAATACCACCACTGTACTCACCACTAAACCAAGCCTTGATTATTATATGAACAAAATAAGGTTTAAACCTATGATGAAAAAGTACAGAAAAAGTAGCAATGGCTCCTCATAGTAAGCAAAATCACTGATTTTATCTAAAGCAAGAATTTTTACTGGTTTAAGGACTTTTTTAATTTTTAAAGATGTAGAAATTCCATAATGTGGACACGACACACTAAAGTTAACAAACTTCATGCCTTCACAAGTACTATTGTTTAGAAGGGTCATCAGTAGAGGTCTATACCAAAAATCCATCTCCAATAGGATTTGAATTCTGGCAATCAAAAAAAACCCACCTCTGATATTGATGCATAATTGTGGTACTAACAAAGCCTGCCTATGTATTGAGGTTGTTCCTTCTCTTCCTGCTTTTCATATCTTGGAAATTGGAGTGTTATGGTCAAAGGAAATGGAAGGAGCAGTGTTCATTGTAGAATTGTCATCAGAAATGTGTCCTAATTAATCTAACCATGATCATCCAAAACTCACACAGAGTTAGCACTTCTCTGTCAGATCCAACTCTGCTCAACATTGCCTAAGCTATTCAGCCCTGAAGTGATTCTGTTGTCCCTTCTCTCATCATGTTTCCTAACACCTATCCAAGCTCTGCAGCTTGGTGGGATTGCCTGTTGTCTACCATGATAACACAAGAATAATTATATTCCTGCTTCTTATATTTGACTTCTTCCTAGAGGGAACACCTTTCACAGCTGACTTTTTAACTTCTTCACAGGATTCCCTATCCAGTACAGAATTCCCTGGTGCCCTATCCTGTAACAACAGCACTGAGATAAAGTATGCTGACACTAGGCAAGATGGTGAGCTGAAGGTACTTCTGGCCTCTAAGGGAGGTCTGAATTTCAAGTAGTTACAGGATTTTACAGTGGGGACATCTATTTTGTTCATGAGCTGGTTGCCCTGAGGTAATTCTGTAGCAAAGACAGAGAAATATAGATGCTTTTAGGGCATAATCCATTTGAAATCCCACTGAAAGTCTTTTTTTCTGGGTGACTAGCAAGGCCAAGCTCACCAGAGGTATCAATATGGTAGATCTTTGGTCAAACACAGCACAGCTATCTGGGATATAAAACATCTGAAGAGAAGCACTGAATTTTGTTCCAATCTTGCTAAGTGTCAAAACAGGAACAGTGAAAAGCCTCTTATATATTTCTTTCAATTTGTTTGAGACTACTACAATTCTCTTATCAAAAACATTGTTCTAAATGCTTGCTAGTGCACACAGCAGACAGTTAAGCAACCACAAGGACATCCTCATCGTAATGCATTTTGACCACTGAGGTGGCTGCCCACAGCTTCAAAGCATTCAAAAGTAAAAGCTTAAAAAATGAAAAGTGTAGAAGGTGCACCAGCTCCATCAGCAGGCAGACCCTCTTACAGCCTCAGGTAATACCATGGCTGAAGTGCCACAGGGCACCATGGAGGTCTGGAGGCTTCTTTCATATACTGCTGTTTAAATTCAAGCTCTGTTTAGATATAGACATACTCTGGTTGACTGAAAAGACCTACTTAGAAGAATGCAGCTTTGGACAGAAATTTGAATAAATCTTTCAAAATGTGAAACTGGAGGAGGATGTTAGATTCAACAGAGTCCCAAACTTTCCTGTCATTCGGTTTAGGACTTTATGCCCTCTCACCTTGATAGCAAGTGGAAAGCAGTTAAAACTAGCATTTGAACAGAAGGGGATCTCTTCACTCAGCCACAGAGCAGAGGAGAGATACACAGATGTCAGACTGACATTTCACTGACATTTCTGACAGATTCAACTCCTCACAAAAGCAAAAGAGGAACAGAACCATTGACTGCTTCCCCTGACTGTAGCCATCTGCACATGCTGTTTCTCGCCTTTCAGATATCCTTACTTCCATTTTTCAATCTTTCTCTGATGACTATATTCCTTCCTTCCAGGTTCCCTTCCCATTCTCCACTCTGCTCTCAACATCTTGAACTGCTTGGATCCCACTGTGCTTTTCTGTTGTTTATTTTCACTGCCTTCCTCACATTCTGCTAGGTGGCAGTCTAGTGAAACCTATCTCAGGCTGAGCTGCTCAGCCTCCTGGTCCAGAGGAACATCAATTATTTTCCCTTCCATGCCCTCATCCAACTTTCCTTTGCATTGACACAGATTTTAGTAGTCAGCTGAGGTGAGCTGTCACCATTGTGGGAGCTGTTGGTTGTAATGGTTGCAACCAAGACGCCAAGCAGAACTTCACTGCCCTTGGCATGGTACACATAGGGAGCAAAATCATGAACCCTTAAAATATACATTAAAGCTTAAAATATACATTAAGATTTGAGAGAAAAACAAATTAGACAAGGGGTCATTGGGAAAGGAGCATGGCAATGTCATTTCCATGCTACCAAAATGAAAACATTACCTGTGGATCCATATCACTGGAAAGCTCCAAATGTCCTAAACTTTCAGCACCCATCAATGTACACCCCACAGTCCACCCAAGACATAATGCTATTCCCTGTGAGAAATGTTTGAGTAGAATGTATTGATAACAAATACCAAAATAGCAGGGTTAAGTAGTTCATTCTTATCTCCTCAGCTTGCTGCTGCTATTAACGTAATTTTTCTAAGTACCTTATCTAAAAATGAATCCCATACACCAAGATAAAAACCAGATTCAAAATTAACTGAAGTTGCATGTTTTTCAAAACACTGACCTCTCATATGTTCCAAAATTATTCTTCAATTCAAAGAGGAATATCTGTTTTCCTCTATTTTGGCTATGAGCAATCATCAGGAAATGATAACGCGAGTTAGCATTGTGATTTTTGGATAATTGCAACTCTTGTCCTTCCAAAAGAAACCATATTGGGCTATCTATCTTCTTCCTAGTAATCTCAGATGCCAGAAAAACCCTAAAAGTAGTCAGCAGTGGAAAGGAACAAGAGAAAAAGCAGTGATACATTCAGTGGCCTTTCCCACCTTGGACACTGAATACGAATCAGACACTGAGTTCATTTCCCCACTGATTTATGATAGTCCAGCGTTTAGCTTATACATCATGTCATGCAGATGCACAGTCCCACAGACAGCCTGCACTGCTCAAACTGTGCTCTTCCTTGACTATTAGTACTGACCATACCCTATTAGGGGCTGCAGCTCTGCAGTTTGCACCTCTACTCCATCCTTGACAAGCTCCTAGATTTCCTGCTCAGGAAATGTAAATCAAAATTATGTCTAAGAAAGCCAGTAGAACCCACCTTTGCAGAACTCCCTTTTTTTTCTTGGCATGCATTGCTCTTTTCAACAGCATTAATGATGTGTTTCAAGACCTCCTGGAGGTATTTTGAACAACAGAGGAGAGATGTGGAGTACAACAGTAAATAAAAGGCCTGCTAAGTTCCTAAATTTATTTGAGGATCTATAGCATAAAAACATGTGAGGTTGTATTTAAGAAAACAGATGCATGAATGATCTGCATTGATGCATATGAAAAATATTTTGTGCGCATGGGAAGGCAAAAGTAAAAATTGATGGAAATATATATTTTGCTCAATCTGCCTGCATTTCACTCTGTACTCAAGCATGCTCACAGACCCAGGAAATACATCCTGAAAGCTTTACACACATGATTACTTCCTTAAGCCCCAGCCTCACAGTCTTTCTCTACAGTAGGACTTTGCTTAAAGCTAAACACGTGTAAGAATTCTTCTGATAAGAAATGTTTTTCTGAGTTAGGGTCACAGACACTATCATGGCAAGGGCTGCATAAATACCAATGGAAATTTTCAACATTACCTCTGTGTCTGGGGCCAGGACAAATGATTAAGGAACCTCTCGATAACCTTGCACTGTTTTATGATCCATCCTCTCAGGGGCTAAGCAATAGAAAGAAGGTAACAGATTTATCTTGCCAGGGAAAGCAGATTGTAGCTGCATAGCACAGTGATGATTCTTTTAATGCCATTGTATCACAAACTTAGCCAAACAGGCTTAAGATAAGGTCAGACTAAAGCTTTCAAAATTAACCAATCTGTGGGGTGGAAGTTTTGTCTCAAAACGAGGGCACCTGAACACAAAGAGCACTGGCAGCATGTGAGGACATTTTGAACCTTTATTTTTATTATATAACCTATATTTATTTTGAACTAGCATTGCGTGCTTTACGTAGCTGTAGCAACTGCTTTCAGTTCAAGAGAAGTTATGTAGAAGACAAAGACTTGATGCAACCAGAAGGTGAATTCCCCCTGTTCCAGGGCTGCCTGAAGGCTGATCTCAGAGCTAGATTCAAACCAGTTTAAATACTACGTAGATGATTCATCACCACAAGAAAATACTAAGGAATTTTGCTTCTGTGTGTGCTACACCTGAAGACAACCTCCTTTTCTCTTCCATGATGTATTCTCCAAGGTGATTTTACCACAGTGTATAAACTGATAATAGCTACAGGCTCATCTTGTGGAGATAGAGTGCCTACAGCTCCCTGCCACCCCACAATCATCAAAAATAAAAAAAAAATCCTGATTCTATGATTCTATTCACCCAAATGAATATGAACTATTTATCTGAGACTCCTCTCATAGATAATGGAGAAAAATAGGGCCACTGGGAAAATATTCATCCCATTCTAAAGCCTGTTGAATTACCTGTGCCTCCAAAATGCCTCTTCCTCCCCACTGATGCTGAGGGATGAATTGGCAGATCACCAGCTTAGCTGTAGTGAGGAGACATGAATCCCACTTAACTGAGAGTAGTCAAGTGAGTTTAAATAACCTCTCCTAATCTAAAGCACAAGCAATTTATGAGGTACACAAATACAACCATCCAGGAAGTACAACTGCACCAGGATCAGAAGGAGCTGGGACTCCTGAAGGCCAGCACTGGCAGAAAAAGCCCTCCATTCCCTGCTCCAAAGCCATGGTGTAGTTGCCCAGCCAGGCTGTGGCTCCCAGCACACACACTGTGAGCTGATGTGGCCAAGAAACAGCAAGGGAGTTTCCATGGAAAAGTTTGGTTCTCTCTTGGCAGGAAAACGAAGCAGCTCCTGCCATTATGATGCCAACACAAAGAACTACCTTTCCCTGGTGAGAATAACAAGCTTGTGTGGAGTTTTTGCAGTAGGAAGAACTCTTTTGAGGGTTTTCATCATTATTAGTAGTATTTTTAGCATTATTGTGTCTCCTATCAGTTTGGAGTCAGGTAAAAACATGAAATGAAGAGATGATATCTAACCTGGTGTCTACAGCCAAAAGAAGACAGAAGAAAAGAGAGGAAGGCATTCATCCAAAGGGAGTATCAGGGAAACACAGAAGATATTGCTCAGAGGGATGAGCCATGATTTTTAGGTAGCAGGGGCTCAACCACTGCCAAATTTTTTCATAATAAATATTGCCTATAATACAGCATCTTGTATCCTTGGGGTGTTGCATAAAAGGTAATAAAATAGTGAGAGAATCTTCTGCAGTTTGAAAGCATGAGGCTTGGAGGAGTGACTTACTGCCCTATCAACAAGCAACTGCAGCACCCCATAAATATCTATCATGAAGCATCTAACTCTGCCACATGTCTGACTCATATTAGCATGTAGTAATTTTATCATCACATTGTATTTCATTTCCAAGGAGAGAAAGAGCATTTACTTTTCAACAGCTCCAGTAAAATCATAATTTTGATTCTCTGTCAGCTATGAACGTCTGATATATGAAGATGCATCCCTGACTATATTTCCTCTGGAAGCATCATTGTACATTATTAGTGCACAAATAAGCTATTTTTAATTATAGTGAACATGACCATAGAGAGGCAAAACAATTAGATATTTTGGCTTCCTGCTAAAATTATTCTCTGAAACATGATGGGCTTGTCAAGGGATTTTTAAGTGGCTATTACAGTCTTTGTCATCTCAGAAGCATGAATGAAATTTTAGGAGCATGCAGCATTTCACTCTGCCTTCAAAATTTTGTAAGCAAATACTCAAATCTCTTCTAAAAATGTTTCATCTCTCTCAGTGCACTGTCTTGTCCAGACTAAACATTCATTTGATCACCACAGTTACAGCATTAATAACCTGAAGGGGCATTCTGTTTATAGTGGGGACAAGTTTAGCTCCTGTGAGACAAATTTCCAGCTGTCACTTTTTTAAAGGGGTGTTTTCTCCAGTGAGAGCCATACTGAAAGCATACAGCTGTATTTTCCAAGTATACAGTGAAAAATATGCAAAGGGACGGAACTTCTTCCCTGAAAAAGCTCAGGGACTGAAGAACAGGCACAGGAAAATTTTGCTTCCCTCACCCACAGTGTGTGCAAACCTCTCTGCAGTGTGCCCTGAGGGTGAGTGAGTGCTGGCCTTGGCTGTGCATCCTCTGAGGACAGGGTGGCTGTGTGATCACAGCGCTCCATCCTGGAGTCCTGCGAGCCGTGGCTGCTGGAAGAGAAGCTGCAGAGAGCCCTGGCCTGCAAGAAGAGCAGTGTAGGGCTGCCAGAGCACAGAAAGAAGGACTGACAGATATGTCACTTGTGGGTTTGGGAGGAACAAAAAAAGGTCAATCGAATAGTCTAGGCAGGTGTTGTAGGAGGTGGCAGGGGGCTGACAGGAGACATTGGCCTGACACTGTCACATTCCTCACTGATACATTTGTGATGTTTGAGGGCCTCTTCTGCTGAAACCTTGCCAGTACATCCTCTGACTGAGACACAAAACCAGAGGAGGAGGAAGCTCTAGACTGCTCTACCTCATGTTGAATGTGGTAAAAAGCTTCCTCCAGACACTCCTGCTTGAGAGTCTGTCTTCTTGGTCCCCAGTTTAACTTCCACTGAAAAAAGGAGACATAATTACCCATTTTCTAAACTTGGTGGTCAAGGGGGTGATAAAACAGCTTCTACTTTAGCTGAAGATGGCATGTTTTCACAAGTAAATCATACTAACTTCTCTGGGGCTTCAAGAGAACAGCTGTTTTATATTTTGAATGGCCTTTTGAACTAGAATAGATCTTTTGTGGTGCTACAGCAAACAAATCAGACTTTTTGCAATTTAGTAGCATGCTTACATTATAAAAATCCTTGGAGATGAGATATTTTGGTTTCTGTATTCTCTCTTGAATAAACCAAAATATTGAAATCAAATAACCGAAAACATCAGAATTGGACCTGGTTTTGTGGAAGCATGAATCTCAGAATGTTGCATATAATTTTTTATGTCCAAAGCAGAGACTGCTTTTGATTTTTATCAAAATACCTCTCAAAACTATATACTTTTAGCCACTTAGGTCTTTACACCAAAATGAGGCACTTTTTCTCAGCCAGCAAACATTTTGATTATCAGCTACAACTCTCATTAAACAGATGCTTCTTCCCACAGCCAGGTCTTTTGGCTCTCGTAGGAAACATCCTCCAATTGTGATTTTGAAGGTAACAACACCCACTGTGCATCAGTTTGCTGGCAGTAGTGGAAAAGCTGGAGTGGTATATGAAAGAAAAGAGTTGGTCTGCTACAGTGTGGAGTTTCTTCCTGTTCAGACCTAGTCAGCTACATTGAGAGTTTACCTTTAGGTCCCTCCTACAGTGATGACACACAGTAAATTCACTTGGTAAGTGAAAAAACACAGGTGATTTGTCATAAATGTCCAGTGTGGTTAACCACTGATATATCCTAAATTCTACTGACAACTCTGGGTCTTACAGTACATTTTCTGAGCTTCTGCTTGTTCATATGGTCTTGCATTGCTGCAGTGTGTGGAGGCAGATGTGCTGCTCAGTACAGAGATTAGCCAGAACATTATCATGTCACTGTACACCAGGTTAGCTGCTGGCCCAACACTATGACAGGGTGCACGCATCAAAAATAGCAAATTAACTGTGTTTACAAAGAGCATGTCCAGGCTGTAGCTGCTGTCTCTTGATATTTATCCATTCTTTGGAAGTCACTGGGGTTTGGAGAGTGAGTTTGGAACGGCTCAGTAACAGAGACCTGCATGAAATCAGATGACTATGTATTCTTTTAATATTTGAAAATATTTTTTAATGTGATGAAGGGTCCTTCAGTTAGTGCTTTCATTGTTTTTTGGGTTTTCCCCAAGACACTTTAATAAATGTTTTGGAAGTATGACTAGCCAATTGGACAGCTGGGTTTCAAAATGTCACTCACAAAGCAAAGCCATTGCCAACGCTGAATGAACTTATGTTACCCCAATCACATGCACACATTTTCCTGGAATTGTAGTTTTTCTTGAGTAATATTTCCCCAGCAATTCAGAAAAGTATCCTAACATGGTTTCTGAGTCACGCTGCTAATTAAAGTGAAAAGTTTTGCCTGTCTTTGTGGCACATTCTCTGTGTGCAAAGTGACACATGATATAGTAACATGATGCAACTTTTTTGCAACTCAACGTGACTCAAATAGAATTCCCTCCCCAGCTGCACTCAAGCAGTGACCACACTGGAGTCAGTGACCATGAATTGTCAAACCCAGCCCAGCCTGCTTCCCATGAAAACGCGGCTCAGGCAGACCCATCCCGACATCCCAGAGCGAGGAAGGCGCTCACCCCTTCGGAACCCTTTCATGTGGTGCCCGCACTGGATTCCCAAATCCCAGGAGCCCAGCTCCAGGTTGCTTGTGCTCAGGAGGACTTTGTGGAAGCAGAGGGACCCTAGATGGCGTCCTACCACCAGCTGAGTGGTCACACACCTTAAACCACATTTGGACAAAAAATACAAAAAAATACGCAGCTGTCCTTCACAAAGGAATTTTGAATTTTTCTTAATGCAAGAAAGTTAAAATAGCCCATGCAATTGTTCTGCTGTTCATTGGTACAGAAGCCCATATATCACCCGTGTATCACCCATATTTCACCAGGATGTTAAAAAAAAAAATTCTGGTTGGTTTTCCCATGGGCAAAAGGGGGGTCTGTGCAGCTGTAGGGGGGGGGCACTCAGCATTTTGTTTCCATTCCTCAAATCCCAGCAAAACGTACGACGATTTGAAAAGCATGCTGGGGAGGTAGGAAGCAGGTGGAGGAGTAGATAAGGGAATGGCACATAGTGAGAGGAATAAGAAATTTCTCAAGAATAAGTGTTTCTGTAGGAAAGTTACCATATCAGATTTACTTCCCTGCAGCAGCATAGCTCACGTCGTTTTTCCCCCTCAGCAATATGGTCTCAAAGCCAAGTCCAAGAAAGGGCAAAGGCCAGTTTTGTAACTGGATTTACTTGCCCTGAGAGAAAGGCCTAAAAGAATCACATATCCCACTGTCTGATAACTATAAAAAAGTATTGTACAAGTTTTTTTTAGTGGGAGTAAGAATAAATTAGTTTTCACCCACAACAATTGTACCTTATTTATTTTTCCCAAATGTCAGTATGGTGTCCACAGGAGATAAGACAGAAGTAAACCTTGTCTGGAACAGTGGCAGTGTTGATCAGAACAAAAACTGCAGACACCATGACAGAGGTCTCACAAGCCAGAGTTTGCACCAGTTTTTTTCCTGTTTTCAGGCAGATCTTTTCTCTGCTTGCCTCCTGTGGGAGCCTACATTGATACCATCACACCATTGGTTACAAACAGCACAAATGCCTATGGGGAGAAAGCACCAGCAGGCTGCAGGAAACAGAAGCAACACTTGCTGAGCCTGAGCTGATGGCTTGTTTTGATTGTTTTCAGACCACTAATTAACAAAAAGGTGGCCCACTGCCCTCTGAACTTGCCTTCTTGCCTCCCCTTGGTTTCACAAACTTTCAGATGTGAGTTACAACTGATGGCAAAGTTTAATTAGTGCTTAATTTCAAACAGCTGATAATTTGAGGTCTCAAATGCTGCATCTGAGTACTCTACGCAGCCTGGTGTACTTTTCCAAGCTCTACTCTATCCTCAGACATTAAAATCCTAGCTGAGATGGGCTGGATTGGATCAACAGCTGTGAGGGATTTTTTTTGCTATTTCTCATGAGCAAGAGCTGTTCTTGATAAAGTAGCAGCGTGTTAGTAGTTGCCTTTCCAAAATGATAAGAGCCAAGGACAGATGCTGTGTGGAATGATAGCAATACAGGATTGTTCTGTTTGCCTTCAGTGCACCTTGTCAAGACAGTAGCAGATAAGTCAGAACAAATTGGCTTTCCTCACAACTTCCCTGATAGCTTCTCACTTCTGAAGGAAAAACACAATCATTTCTGCAGGAATGCTGTAAGTATATTTCACACATTTTTGGCTCATCTATTAGAGATGGTAATCACAGAGAATCAAAAGCAGCAGATAAAACTGAGAGAATGAAATGCTTCTGAAAACCACAATCTCATAATATTTGTTTAGAAGCGTTTCCTAACTTTGAAAGGAAGCTGGATTTGAGGATGAAAAGCCTAGTTTAAACAGAGAAATTGTTCCCAATGACATTTCAAGTTGCTTTTTCTAACAGTTGAGCACTTTGCTGGAATTTCAGGAGTTGCCTTTGAGGAAGAGATCCCATGACACGAAAGATTTGTTAGAATCTAACTTTTCCAGAAACTGAGCAACATTTGCAAGCAGATTTTAGAAAGCTGTGAAGATCTATCTGAAAACCAGTGTCAGTTCTCATTACAGAGACAAAAGCTACAGCCAGCTCTGCTGCTAAGGTTTCCTCTAGAGCTCTGTTTCAGTTGTACAGACAGACAGACTGCAGCTGGTTCTCGAAGGGAGATGTAAAGAGCTTCTTCAGCCCATGCTGTGATGGCTCTCCAGTATTTCCATGCCTTCCCAAGGGCAAGGCATTCTCCACTTAGGTGGTCCAGGACCTCAGGAGGATGGGGAGGTGCTGCTTCAGTCTCAGCAGTGGACAAGGACTGTGTCCCAGCTGTGTTTGGAAAGTGGCTCCCTTCTCTGTGCAGCTCACAGTGGCAGTGTAGGAAGATCTCTCTGAGCAAGAACGACCACTCAAGGCTTTAACAATGTTCAGTGATAAGTAGGAAAGATCTAGCTGTGGAAAAGGAGTGCATGGAACAGAGAGCAGCCATGTTTACCTCCCAGCTAAGCCCACCTGACCCCGCAGTCTTTTGATCAGAAAGCAGATTTATAGTTCAGGGACACTCCTCAGGCCTATCTGCTGTGGGTTTGTCTCTAAAAAAACCCAATCAGGGTTCAACATGGGGACAACACCTCTGCAAAAGGAAAATGCTCTGTGTCTGTTTATTTTGGAAGTGATCAGTTGTTCCTTTCTCTTGCCTGTCCCCCAACACTTTATTAAGAATGTGAAGCAGCAGAATTGAGGAGGAAAGAAATGAGATTTTAATTCTCCAAGATCAAAACTTGCTGCCTCATTAGAGAGGCAGTTTTAGTGTTGGAAGGTAGAAGCAGCTCTGATGGAACGTTGGCTTTTCTTGGCAAAAAGTTTGCCTCAGCTCTGATGAATATAGGACATAGCTCTTCACATCTAATTTTAAAATTCTGGAAAAAGTAGTTTATGTCTGTTGCTGCTCTAGGAGAGGAAATATTTGAGGGGGAGAGACAGAATGAGAGAGAGTGAAATTTGTGGTTCTCGGAATTTTTAAGGCATTTCCTGATGAAAAAAAAGCCTTAAAAAAATAATTCTTAGTCTTCAGAAAACCCACGTGGAAATCTAATTCTTCCATGAGGACTTCATATGTTAGGTTGGCATCCTGAACCAAGCCACTGGAAGGCACGGGCCAGCCTTGACATCAGTTCAGCTCTGGTGCCAAGCTCTGCTGGACACCTGTGTGGCTGTGCTGCCCCTGGCTGAGGCTGCCCACTGCTTCCCACCATGAGCCTGTGCTCCAGTTGTGCTTCTGACTGCCATACATTCCATGTTCAGGCTGAAACTTTCCATACCAGATGTCTGCCTCAAAATTATTTTAGTAATTTTTTTGCTTTCTCTGTCAAATCTGTTTGACCGCAGTGGAGGATTAAGCTCCTCCTTTGTCTGTGCAAAACAATTTCTGTTTCCCTACTGTGAATTGCAGATGCGAATTTTTGACACCTGAGGAACCTTTTTTTTGGCTCAGATGTGTCTCCTGCTGTCTTTGAAAAAAGTCCTCCCAGATGTGAAAGCCTCCAAGAGCAGCAGCACAGCCCTCCCAGGGCTTTGCAGCAGTCAGGTCCTTGGCTGGTTTCAGTCCATTTGGGAGCAGAGCAGGACACAGGTGCAGGCCACCCATGGGTGCAGGGCCAGCCTATGGGGCTGAGAGCACAGGACCTGCCCTTCTTCCCCCTCAGGCCACAGGGCTCTGGCATCCAGGGACAGAGAGCTGCTGGATTTGCCTGTGGGAGGGGAAGGAAATGAATTCTCATGGTGGAGGGCAAGACTTGGCCAAGGACGCTGATATCATCTTTGGAGATCAGGACGAGAAACGGGTCAGGAAAAGGAAAGCTGGGGCAGTGAAAACCACAGGGACAAAGAAGGAAGCTATGGATGGAGAAGAGAAAGGGGAACCATGGTCAGATATGACTGGAAAACAAAAGTGTCCATTAGGGCTGCCTCTGAGGAACTTGAACGGAAGTCCTGAGGGTCTGTGACAGAAGAAGGATGTTCTCATCCAGGAGGAAGCAAGTGGGAAGGAGGGTGACACTTGGATATCACAAGAAACTGGAACTGGAACAACTGGAAAACTGAGTCCCTGAGTCCTGGAGGTGAGGGAACACAGGTCAAGTGCTGGGAGTAGAAGAGGTCAGGAATGGAGAGAGGAAGGAAGAGCTCTGACAAGTGAGGAACACATGTTCATGGTAGGGAAAAGGGATTCATGTGCTCAGAAGAGGATGGAGTTTTTGAAGGGTTAGGAAAAGCCAGCTGCCGTGGAGATGCTGGATCACAGCAGCTTGTACATAAGCTTTTTAACATTCATGCCTTTAATCAGGATGTTTGAAGGGAAAAAAGAGAGTATTTAAACCCTTAGCCCCCCAAAACTCTATTTTATGATACCACACTGACACCACCTGATGGTTTAAAGCATAAACAGCTTTAAAATTTCAGGTGTCCTGGGCAGAGCTCACCTAACTTGGATTCATACAACAGGGGGCAGAGCAGGTTGCTGGTGCTTAACCCTGCCTAGGTCTCATTAGCTGTGTATTGGCTGCATCCTGACCTTGTGGGTTTTATCCAGGCAACCTTGCTGTTGATCTTAAAGACCTGTGAAAAAATAAGGTAGGGTAGGTGAGTGCAATACATCATTTCTGTGTACTGCAAATTCAATTTGAGGTGCAAATGGTAAAAATAACCCTGTGTGCCATCCAACACTGTAAAATGAATGACATTTTGTAGTGTATTTCCACATATGTACACACACAGAAGCCCACAGGTCATAGAGGAGAAAACAATCCAGAAGCTAACACTCCATGTAAAACATTAAAAGAAAACCAAACGGTTTAGCCAAAAAGCCTCTGTCTATACCAAAAGAGCCAGAACAAGCAGAAAGCCAGTCTTTTCCTTTTGGCTATCAGTAGCCAGAGCAAGTGAAATACAGCATTTGAGTGTGACACCTTTTTGAGTGTAACCTATAAGATTCCTTTAGGATAGTCTTGGAAACTCTCTGTGAGTTGTTTCAGGAACAGTACCCTGTGGCTAAGTTGGCTGCCTGACAGTGGTAACCAAATTTCAGTGAAAATAATCACAATTGTACCTATGTTGAATGGACAATCCTATCACAGTGGATGAACTGTAAGCCAGTATAAGCTAGCAAGAAGAGCTCTTGCATTTACTCTAGGCAAAGAGGATATGGATTCAAAGTTTACAATTCAAGGCCTTTCTAGTGGTTTTTTTTTATGCTGAATAAACTTGTGTCCCACATGCAGCTAGAACTATCACCCCTGCCAATTATAAAATGTTTACTATTCTGTATTAGAAAACACGTTCTGGTTTAAATGAAGTGATTGCTACAAGTACAAAACGGGTGATTTGTCATGCAGTGCACAAAGTTAATGTATTAAGCAAGGCTTATCACTCTGCCCTAGTGCCTTCAAAGAATTGATGGCTGAGGTTGTAAATTAAAAGCTTGTGAGCAGTCAGCAGGCATCAGTCATCCTGAGGCACACATTGCTCACCACTGCTGACTTATTGGGCTGGCAGCAGCAGTCTGCAATTAGGCACACAACTTAGCATTTCTTTTCTAAAGCGCGGGTCAGCACGCAGCAGGCTCACAGACGGGTGTGTGGCCATCGCCTGCAAGCAGGAGGTTTTCTGAAGTGAAAACAAAAAATATTAGCTTGTTTTGCTCTGCTAGTGAAAAACAAATAATTTGTTCTGGACCACACACTGAATCAATCATTTTTGGACAGACTGCATGTGTAGAAGCTTGTTCCAGTTTTTGTTCTGATTTTTCTAAATGATTGTCCTGGACATTCTCACATTGTCTCAAAGTCAGATCTGAAAAATCCTGCTCTCATGGTGAGGCTTCATTTTATTTTATGTACTATATTCAGAAGAAAAGTTAATTTCCAGGCAATGTTCTCTATTATTACTAGTTGATGTTTATTTTAAAATCCTATATAACTTTTTCTAATGAAGGAAAAGAAAAATGTTTCTCTGATATCTGGCAAACAAGTGAACAACTGACGAACATGTGTTTTTACAGAGAAAATTTCAATGCTAGCATACTAATTCCTGCAATTCTAAATACCTGAAATAAAAAAGTGTATTTACCAAATATTCTAAATACACTAACTCATGCTTCTTTTTCAGATTTTCCTTTTATTTTGCATGACTGCAACTACAGTTTTAACTCAAGAACAAAGTATACAAGTACTTAATAACTAGTAAAAATACTATAAAATATTAACAAGAGAATATGGATTTAAATTCCTTGTAGATTGATTTTCCTCTATGGCTGCTACACATCTCTGCAACTAAATCATCACCAAACAAAAAACCAACAATCCATTCCCAAAACAGCAAGAAACCCACTACTTTGCACATTAAATGTAGTTTAGTCAGGAAATTTGTATTATTAAGAATCACAGTAAATAAAGTTCACTTACCTTCACAGATCCATTCTCATAGTCAAATCCTTGCAGCAGATGTAGAAAAGAAACTATGAAAATATTCACAGTTGCCCACGGTTTGTACATTCTGATGTTTAAAATCCACAGGTTACTACGCAGTCGTTGTCGTACAGCTGGAAGTGTCTATTTCAAAAGGCATTTCTCTACCACCAACACAGAAAAGCTTCCAGAATTTCTCTCATAAACTCACAAAGGATTCCAACATCCGAGAGTAAATGTCTGTCTCTTTGCTGCTCAAAACAATTGTAAGTTCCTCTAGAGAATGTAATTTCTTAGAGCAGATCTTAGATAGGCTTGAAATAAAATCATGATAAGGTTTGAAATAGATATATATCTGTATGTATACACATACACACTCACAAGCGATCAGGTATGGATTCCAGTTAATGAAGTAAATATATCTTCCATCGGGACACAAGGAGACATTCAAAATCCATCTGTGGTCCAGAAAATGTAAGAAATCTGCTTGATCCTGTGCTCTGTGTTACAGCAGGCTTTTAAGATGGTAGTGTAATGGCCAGTGTTTTGAGCCCAGAGCTGTAATCCAACTCTGTATGAAAACTTTTTTCACAACCTTCATGGAAGCTTGCAGAAGCATGTGTCTTAAATCTGATACAGACTTTGGCAGTAACACAGGCAAATTTTGGCTCAAATCCCATTTTCTTCCTACCAATAGCACAGCAGTTTTTAAACTAACTGATGCAATCTAGACTCCCATTATTTTAAAGAAGATTACCTGAAACATGAAACTTTAGCACACGTTCTTACACCACACACATATTTTATGTTACTTCTCTAAAAAAAATTAAATTAAAAAAAAAAAAGAGGGAGAGAATAGAAAAGAGAAAGACTTTCTTTCATGTGTTCTATTTTATGTGTCATGGTTTCTCAATAAATTTTAGAAAGCCAAGTTAAGAACTATCTCTGACAACAAGTGAGATTTTCATTTTTTAAAAGAAAGCTCAGGAAGCTACAGTATATCTCTTTTTATTGCAACAAAATGCAACCAGCATTTCTGCTCCAAGATAAGTATGTGTTTTCTCTGTATATTTCTGCAGTTTAAAACAGAGATTTAAAAACAGAGATCAAGCATTTGAAATTATAGTGGGGACAAAGACTCCAATAATTATGCATGTTAAATCTATATTGCTGTACTCATATGTATTGTGTTCAGGAGAATAGTTCCACTCTCACATGTTTTAGTGTTTGCAGAACCAGATTCCAGTTGTTAGCATAAAACACTCAAGTACATAATACTTCAGTCCTGGTTTCCTACCTCTGATGTCCAAACAAGTGCTGGCTTAAACACAAGTTAAACTTCTCTACCTACATTAGGTTGAATAATTTCTTCTTCAGTATTGACCACAAACGGACCTTAGCAAGAAAATTATTTTAATCCAGTCTTTCCAGATGTTTTTTGTTAACTATCATCAGGTTTTAAAAAACTATATGTAACTCTATTATTTTTTAGCTTTGTCTTTTCCCACTTGTTTTGTGAAAGCAATCTATTTCTCATTTTTTCTTCCTCCCCCACCCACGCCACACTGGTGAGTACAAGGACAGCAGGAATTTCACTTCTTTGAGATGAGAGTGAAAAAGCTGCTTTGTCAGTGTACCTGCTGCTCCCCCTCACACCTCCCCTGCACCCAGCTCCCAGAGACATTCACACAGTTTTGCACACCCCACACTACCAGGGTCATCCTGTGACTGTACCGTAGGTTATAATTAAAATTCTTTCTACTATTTCATTCATAATTTTAAATTATTGTGTTATCTAATGCTTATGTACGGTCACCTTGACCTCATTTAATGTCTCTGGTTTGCTTCTGACACTAATATCCAGCTCCTTGCAGGAGCTGAAAGCCTGCTAAAAGGAATGGATATGCCTCAGCCTTGGATGCACAGCTTCCGAGGAAGGGATCAAACCAAAAATAACCTCTGTAGGCTCAGGACTACATGAAAATAACTTTCTATTGACCTGCAGTTAACTGGAGGGAGTGTCTGGCCACACTCACCTGTCATTTATGGGATCATTTGGAGCACGGACCCGGAACCACGGGAGAGTCACGAAGCAATCTGTGCCTTCACCTTAAAGCCTGGTGAGTGGGATCTTTGCACAGCCTGTCTCCAGCACAGTTCAGGGATGAGCTGCTCTGTTCCCTGCTAGGGCTGGTGCCAAATGCCCACAAACTGCCCTGAAGGGACTCTAAGCAATCTAGCATTAGAACATTAAGGCTGTTTGATTTGGAAACGTTGGAGGGAAACACCTCAGTAGTATTTTCTGTATGTTGTAGTTCCTCTCCGTTACTTACCAGATTCAGCTCTGAATTACAAATGCATTTGGAAAGACCAGGCCTGTGTCTTTCTCAAACAAACCATTCATCAGAAAAGGTCACCCACCTCTGGCTTCAGGGGGCTTTTGGCAGGAAGGCTGAACTGACCCTCAGGCGCTGAATCAAATTCGTTTATACAAGAGCAAGTTTGATGATGCAGGCAGAACACAAAAAGTACCAAGTCTCTCCCTTAGGACTTGGGCACAGAGAGTAGCAAATAAGGAAAAACTCTCTTGCAGCTGGCTGCAAAGCTGTTAGTGAAAGCAAAGGTAAAGCAAGAGAAACCAGCTGATAGGACAGCAGAGCAACTCAGATAATTAATTTCTGCGAAACTGTTTTCACCATCTGTATCACTGAGCTCATCCCATTCCCTATAGCTCTTGTCTCTCTCCTCAATTCCGGATATGAATCAGTTCTCCCTTCAGCACCTCCTCAGCTCTTCTCCTTACACAACTTTCTTATGATTTTTCCTGCCTAGTGTTTGAGAACAATTTAAATACGTTTGTGTTGGAGTTCAAATCTCAGAAGTATGGTGAGATTATATTGCAGACTGCCTGCAAGAGCAGTGAACAGACTTGCTGTCTGGCCAGACACCTCTGTTTTCAATTAACTTATGAACATAAGTTAACAATACACACACTCTAGTTTCTTCTTTTATCTCAGTTAGCTGTTGTAGAACCACCTGCTCAGTTCTGTACAGGGTTTGGGGTTTGTACTTTTAAAATCTAACACTGTCTAAAATGGGGCTTAAATAAAATTTATATGACTATTTAAATTACTTTTGTAACTGAATAATCAGCTCCACAGATATCAGCAATGCTAAATACTGCATAATGAACTGAAATTTCAAACATTTATGCCACCTTTGGGTAAGCAGCTAATACATTAATATTGTGTCAATGAGACAGCTCTTTGCAAGAAGAGCTTAAAATTTTTAGTTAAATCTGTTTCTAATATTGATCAACACTGATGTCTGAAATGGATGAACAACACAGATTAAAACTTTAAATCTATTTATCTGCAAGCATTATGTATGATTTTTTTCAATAATAATTGAAGTATGAGTCTTTCTTCCAAAGTAATAGTCTCACATTGCACAGAAACCCTGAATCACTGATTCCTATTCTCTGCTTTTGTGATGGAAGAGAGCATATAAATGACTCAGAACTTGGTAAATGAATGGATTAATCATCATTTCTTGGTACTTTTATGATAGGATATGCAGACCAAGTACAGTTTATTTACTAGAACTCCTCACAATGATGCATTGAGGGTTCTGTATTTGGACATCACAGCACATAAAGAGAAATAAGATCAATACAGATGACAAAAACTAAAAAAAACAACACCATATTTAACTCGTGCATTTCTTGCATGCATGCACACCCAAGGAACAGAAGAATTTCCTGACAATGCTGAACAACTCATGTTCTTCAAGGGGAAATCTTTTCAGGTGAGACAGTAAATTTCTTCAATAATCTGAAAAGAACTTGGACTTGCAGAAAGGCCTGTACTATGCCATTATTAGCCAGAAAAAATTAAAAGGGAACACTTCAAACAAAGAAAAAAATATCTTCATTTGGAAAAATGTAACAAAACACCAAAGGAAGATATTTCCGGCTTTTAACACAAGAGTAAGCCATAAATTATTAGGACTACTCAGATCAGGGAAAGTTTGTGAGGATATGCCCTAAATAAACTCCAATCAAATTGATCAGTTTGCAAAGTTTAAATTGGAGATAAATAAAGGCACTTTATAGTCTTTGCTTCAAATAAAGTATTATTTCATTAGCTACTTCAGACTTGCAAACTCCACACCACTGGAAGTTTCAGTATGGCACAATGTTCAGAATAACATAATTCCCAATGAAGGTCTTTAAGTGTTTTCAAGATGATTCTATGAGCAGATCTGTACATTCCCTCTAACTAATCCATACACAGAGGAACTTGTTTTCTTGAAAACTACATAGAAAAAGAAAAATTTATAAAATATTGCAAACAAGGATCTAATTTAGATTTAATAAACACTCATGACATAGCAGTTATATGGCAATCCAGTCGCTTAGCACATTTTTAAACTAATTATCAAGTAATTATTAAATTAAAAATATTTTTGAAATAAATGTTTATTAAAATGGCTACTGGCATCAGAAATAGCGGAATGCTTGAAACATCACAGTAATGCTAAGCTGGATCAATAGATTTTAGAAGAAAGAAAAAAAAGCAAAACCCCATGCACAGAATCTCAAATTCAGAGCACCAGAAGACTCTGCCAAAGCTGGGCTAGCTGAGTGATGGGGACAGCACCACAGAGCCAGATGCAGAGCCATCCCTCTCACCAGCCACAACACTGCTCCACCTCCTCAGGTTATTCTTTAGCTGCCCTTCAGTTAGATCATGTCATTGTCTGCCTGCTGCAGCAAACCTGGAGCCCAGAGCAGGATGCAAAACCGGCTGGGGAAGAGGGGAAATCCCAGTGGGAGCCTCTGCTGCGCCCCAGGCTGCAGTGGCTAAACTGCTATCCACACCTTCATCTAGCTGGCTGAAAGTTCACCAGGGAATGGCTCCACAGCTACAAACACACCCTTGGCTGAAGGGCAGGCACACTTCCAGCTCTCCACAGCATCCCCTGGCTCAGCCCTGCCCTGCTCCAGGGAGGGACGCCCTTGCTAATGGAGGAGTGCTGTCAGTAGATACAAATCACAAACAAACACTGTTTGTTGAGCTTTTGATAGATGTAAACACCGTGTAGCTGCTCTGGTTTTGAACAGGCTCTGCCTCAAACTCATGAAGAGCACAGCTGGTTACCCCTCACTAGTTCACATTTGTGATGTCTAATGCATGGAAAGACAAAAACTCTCAGGGAGATGGCGGCTATGCTGAGCAACAGCTTCATATCAGGTATGAAGAAACTTGTGCTTCCTTTGTGTGTGTTTGGGTAACCCAAACTTCCAAGAAGTCTAACCTACACAGAGGTACCTGATCCAGAGAGCAAGAGCTCTCTCTGGATTCCTAAATATTCATATTTATCTTCAATAATGGGAGCTCTGTGTCTGCTTGTCTTCACATCCATCTGTGTTTACATACCTGTTAATGAGGGCACAACTGAAACAATAATCAAACTTTAATTACAAAGGTGTGTAATAACTTTCATAAGCCTTTATTTCACTTGCTATTTTATAAGTTCTCATTTCTTTCTACAGAGAAGTGGGAAAACCTGAATATAAAGATAAAACAGTCAAGCAGAAGAAAGGGAAAGGGAAAGGAAAAGGTGGGGAGGTAGGGAATAGATGAAGCAGAAGAGAGAGGAGGAAGGAGAGGAGGAACTCTGCCCAGATGATATCCTTCACACCTGCCATTGCCAGGCCCTTGCCTCCAGACTGACTGTGAAGCACTGGCTGGTGTTCAGGTACATCTGAGGATCACTGCCTGTTCCAGTCAGGTCTGAAACAGTTCCCAAAGCCAGGGCAGGAAGCAGTTACCAAGAGGATGGATTCAACATCCAGAGTTCAATGGCTATATTCAGTCTGAGGCTTCATCCTCAGCTACTGTATAGTAAGAAAGGGAAGTGTAACTGCAAAGCACAGTGAGTATCTAGACTGCTGAATCCTGAAGATGTTGCAAGCAAAGCAGATGAACTCATGGGTTCTCGTAAGGAAGAAAATCATAATACATTCTCATTTTCTCCAGCACACGTGGCACTGTTGCTAAATTACCCTGGGAATTAAGGTATGCACAGCTTGCACCAACTTGTGTAACTGAATAGAACTTTGTTGCACTGTGCACATCAAGCCCAGCATTTCTCAAGTGGAAGATGTGACTGCAGGTGATATCAACAGCCTTAACCTTGCAGCCTCTGGTAATGTCTTGAGCAAGTCCACATGGTAGAGCAACATTACAGCTTGTACTTCAAACATTTACTTCTCATCCAGTAGAGTCTCACAGCAATATAATTCAAGTGACTGTACAGTGGAAGGTGCCAGAAGAGCAGCTACAAGACATCAAGGAAACATCTTTTACATGAGAAAATCCTCATTTATTCTAGTGACTTGCATTCTTAGAGGTCAAGAAGCAGCTATATGTTATGGGACTGGAGAGTTAAAGCAAATTTGTGCAAGAACATTTTTCTGAAGCAGTTGTTACATACAATCACCTTCAAGAGCTCCTGGAGAGTTTTGTCCATCTCACCACAACACTCCTTTGAGGTCAGGCAGACTGTGTGACAGGAGTGGAAAATGCAAGATTAGTTTCATCTTTGCATTTCAGACACCAGGCTAGAATTTGCCACAGGCTCCTATAAGCAGCTGGTGGAACTGTAGACATAACTTTGTTTATCAGAATAGAACAATACAAAGAGTCTCACAGTCACATCTACTTGCAATTATTGGTTTCTTTTGGTTTTTTTTTCTGGACTTTATAATCATATCCAGTCTGCTTAAAAAATGTTCTTGGTTATATGCAATACAGAATACCTCAAGTTCAAATGCCTGGCCAAGTTCCAGGGCTCAGATTTTATTTGCTTCCTAGTTCTGATATCCTGTCAGTGAGATGTGGCCATGAAATAAGAAGAAACAAC
This sequence comes from Dicaeum eximium, assembly GCA_013396995.1. Lineage (NCBI taxonomy): Eukaryota > Metazoa > Chordata > Aves > Passeriformes > Dicaeidae > Dicaeum > Dicaeum eximium. The sequence goes on along the minus strand of VWZP01004916.1, from coordinate 1,676,223 downwards.
CCCCTGGGAACAGTTCCTGTGCCAGATCCCAGACTCTTGACCCAGCGGGTACAGCCAGAGGATGCCGTGAAAACATTCTGCCCCTCAAGGCCAGCAAGCAACTCCAAGGCTAAGCCCACACAAGACAGCTTAAAGATACCTTTAGTCACCCTCCCTGCCTATTTCTGTCTTCATTGAACACAAAGCAGCTTTTTGTAGGAACTTTCAGCATTAAAAGTCACTGCCTTTGCCCAGAATTTCTCCTAAACAGAGTCTTCTGCTCCTCATATAGATATTTTCACAAATAAAGGCTACTAAGTGATGAGAGAAATCAGGCAGAGAAGTAGAAGTTAAAACATTCAGAGTCAGAAAATTTTGTTACAAGTCCAAGGATAACTGAAACTACATTGTGGCAAGTAGGACAGCAAGGAGGTGATAATAAAGGGATTTATACCTTTGTATTCTACAGGTGATTTCCCTGCTTACTTGTGTAGCACCTTGAAGTGACATCCTTGGAGCAATCTGTACATACATAGCAGATGATCAGAGAACCAGTACAGGGTTTAGCATGAGTCTCCTTGCAGGGAACACCCCAAAAGTGTGCACACAGCTATAGCAAAGCACTGAAAGTTCATTTCAGGACTAATGCATATCTGAGGACACTTTAGGGTAACAGCAGCTCAGTAATATGAAAATAAAGCCCTTCTGGTGCAACTTAGAGTTTGAGGATGAAATAGGTATTATTTACATTTTGTTTTGCTGATTTGACACTCACAGATACGAGGCCAATAAAAGGACAAATCAGCTCCCTGACATCAGCAGGGGAGAATAAATGAGATCTCTGTTGAATATTTAGATAAGAAAGTGTATCCTTCAAAGTGTGCATATCACAAAGTTAATCTCTAGCTCTAATAGGATGATTTTTTGACACTTAAAACACAAAAGCAGTTCTGTGTTTTTACAAGAAACCCACCATTTCCTATTATTATTACATCCTATTGCTATCAATAATGTGCAAGCATAAACACAGTTTGTCAGTCTCACCCTATATATTTCCCACTGAAGACAAAATAAAAAATGGCCTGGCTAACTGACCCTTCTATAGAGCTTTCATCCTCACATTGTCAGTGCTGCTCCAATGAACATTTCAGATCCATCACCACCTGGCCAGTCACCTGTGTGAAACAAACTACTTATCTCTAATGCCCATGCACTGCAGACATCAGGGTTCAGAAGACCAGGTGCCTTCATGGTGGCTTCTCAAAGCACAGGAGTGTCCTGAAGCAGCTCAGAGAGTGCCCTCACATTCATTCATGTTGGAGCCTGCTGCTCTCACACCCAATGCAAATTTATTTTTCTGTGGATGCCACTGCTGCCCCCACAAGTGTAGGAGTCTGCACTTCTGTTCAGATCACACAGAAAGCTTGATGGATCCCCCACCAGGAGCAGTGGTGTAGAGGAGAAGAGTTCATTTGGCAATAAAAACTGCAAGGTTTTAACCAGAGTGTTCTATAATGTCACAAGAGCTCTGAGAGACCTCCTTATCCACCTGGGAATTACCCCCTTGTTGGTGTTTGATGAATATACCATGGACTTAAGCCTTCAGCACTGCTTTTTGGCCAGGTATTCATAACAAAATCCTCCAAATTCAGGAGGGCAGCCAGGGAACAGAAAGCAAACCTATGATGCTTAAAATAAAAGGGGAAAGACAAGAACCAAGTGAAATAATGAGATATTTGTTCTTAAGTTCATATCAACTGCTGTATTATTCTTTAAACACAGTGGAGAAATTTTATAGAAAAATTTCCAATTAAAAAAAAAAGGAAACACTATTTAGATACTGAAACAGGAGCTACTTATTTAAAGAAAAAATAATAAATAAATAAAAAGCAAAGAAAACAGGCAGACAGGAGTCCAAAGGAAATTAAACCTTAATTACTCAAAAGCTGTCTGGGAATAGATCACTGCTGTAACATGTTGAAAACCAGTAATAGTTAACTTAATATCAAATTTTCAAAAAGTTTTAAAACACTGAAAAAAAGCCCCACATGTGCTCTACCTAAATGTACCTAAATCTTCAATTCTAGCTGTTCTGATCCCTTCAGTTTGAGAGAAAATCTTCTGTAACAGTCTTCAAGCAGACAAGATTTTAAAGAGCTGAAGATGTTGCAAAATCTTTTTGGGCTCCATAAAAGACACTAAAAAGCAGATTTTAATAAATTTATTTTTTTAGTATTGACTGGGGATTAAGAATATCTGTAGACTGTTAAATATTAAAGAGGCAGTGACAGAGTGCTGAGTATTGGATCTCTGCTCCTCTGCCATAAGTCACAGTTACCTTGCTCCATGGTCCTGTTTAGGCCCACCCCAGTTAGCTCACCCCAAGGCAACACCCAAGGATGGTTCTGGCAATAGATCATTCCAGAGATCTCTTTCCAAGGCTGAAGCAAGGGGATTCCCTGATTCCCCTCACACAGAGCTTTACAAGCAGGCTTTGCTTCTTCAAACATGCACAAGTGTCTTCCTGCCGTGCCCCAAGGCATGGTACGTGCATAATTATGACCTAATAATTAAGTCATTAAGGATAATAATGTTTAAAAAGTCTTTAAAAAGGGATAACTATTTCTTAAAGCCACAGGAACATCACATGGAGCTTAGAGGAGATGTCTGGCCAAATGCTCCATAGCCCAAATTCAGACAGGTTGCTGTCAATCCTGATGGGGTGGCCTGAAGCACTCTGGACAGAAATGTCTCATGCTCAGGGAGAGAGCCTGTCCTTCTTTTATCCAAAATCCTACAAATTGTCCAAGGGACTACCTTCAGCTTATAAAATATGTGCTATTAGGAAAGTTCTGGGCAGATGTGAATCTTCACTGGCCTTTGATACAAGCTATGTTACTCGTTGATACTTCCCTGATTTTAATTATCTTCTGCCATTGGGGGACAGAAATACATTTCAATAGATAATTATTTTGGAATCTTTCTGCCAAGCTGGACTTTACAGTCAGAATATTTCTCTGACATGCATAACACCCCACCCACCATTTTTCTGCCTGCAATAAAGAGCACTCAGCATAAAAGGAAGCTGAGCACAGCAAAAGATCAGATGAGACAGAGGGTGAGAGGATCCCATCATGATGTAGATTCATAAAGAATCATAATGACTGACTGAGGCTGTCTGCTTTGCTTCCCCAAAGAGACACTATTTCCTTCTTGCAGTCTCACAGAAGATCCCCAAGGCTGGAAAAGTAGGCCAGACACAAAAGAAACTCATCAGGAGAATAGTTAAGTGTAGGCTAAGTGTAACTACAGACCTATTAATGTTGTCCTTTTGTCCTATTTTTGGGAAAAGGGACTTTATTCTGGGATAGTTAAATTTTTTAATGGCAAAAGACATTTAAAAGAAATGATCAGTCCAGGTGAAATTAATCTTGGTGATGTAAAAGAAAAGGTCCCCTTTACAATTCCAACCTCAAAATTAATGCAGAGGCTGAAGGAATGATGTGTATCATAAAAGTTAAGAAAAATGTGACCAATTAATGAAAGACACAACCATTTTGAAATATTTAGGAGCTTTTTGATCTAAAATATGGAGAGTAGGTTTGTAAATTTATACTTCAAAGGCTGCAAGGAGGTGTCAGGAAGGTGATGAACCAACAGTTAAGGCTTATGGCAACAATGTCAGCAACTCTCATCTTAAATCTAATTCAGAAATGTCCTTCAGACCACAGTCACTAGGGCAGAAATACTTTGTTCTCAAACTGAGCAGTCATTGTCAGTCAATACACTATGGTGAAGTTCAAGTTTTTGTGTAGCATCAAGATTTTTTACTAAAACAGACATTTAAATAACAAAATAAATACAGGAACCAGGCTGTATGTTCTTTCTAAACACTGCTGTATATTCTTTCTAAACACTTCTGGTTTTTTTTTTTTTTTTGCTTAGAAATATTTATGTTACTCTTACAATCCATTTAAAATCCTTACAAGAAGGTTTTTTTCCTTGAATACACTCAGATTCACTCTTTCTTAGTGTTGACTGGAAGAAGGCTATATTCTCTCTACTTTTAAGACTAATAGGTGCAGCCAGCCTTTTCTCAATCACCAGATATAAAGGATGGTCCAAAATCTTTTGTTGTTGCATGGACTATCAGTCTTTACTGTCACTCCATCTCCATTTAAGCATTGAATACCATTTTTCAAAGCCACATATAGGATTTTTTATGTAGTAATCTGAAATTTGAATATATTAAGAGTGCCCTTTTCATAAAGGGCTTATATACTGCTTGGAGACTTTATTTTCTCCTGTCCTTTCTGAGAATTCTAAGTTGCACATCATCACTGCAACTTTGCCAAAATATTGAACTTCTGACTTTATATGAGATCATTTTTCCTTTCCTCACTTTTCAAAGGGATGGCTGGAAACAGCAATGTTGTGATATGAAAGATCATTTCAGATTACACATAAATGTAGTTTCTATGGCCTGTTGCTGGACTGTCATTTGCTGTCTTCATGGTTAAATGACAGAGCTTTGTCTATAGTCCTAGACACTGAAGTCAGTTTATAAAAATGGGGAAAGCTAGCTATATAAAGATAGATTACATATGTAAAATATGTTGCTATTTATGCATAAATTGCTTACAAAAGATTTGCAGAGTAGCATCAAAGACAATTACATAAATGTTCACAGGCAATTTTTTTGATACATTATGAACACTGTTATTTTTTGTAAATCAAAATGTTTCAAAAGACAAAATACATCTTACATGTCTTTCACTTATAAATACAGCCAAATCAGATAAGAAATATTTTCCATTGCTAACCTGGGCCAAGAATGCTAACCAACAGCACAGTTCACAAGGGTCTCTCTGAAAATAGCTGTTCTAAATATGTGGTTAGATTAGGCTGTCTAAACATTTGTAAAAGCTCAAGGAAAGCTATCTGGAAAGGCTATCTTTCATTTCTAATTGTAATATTTTCATAGGGTATGACTTTTATTGGCTACCACATTTAATCCCCATTGACTCTGCTTCCCTTCTTCTAGTACTGGGGATTAAGCAATAATTCCCACCATCCTGAGACACACAGGCCAGACCAATTAAACTGTAACACACATATTGAAATTCTGTTTACTGCCTCATACTTTGGCTGGAAGTATTGAACAGACTTACAGATTGCCCTAAATCTCTTAGCAAGTGAATAAGAACTGCAGACATGAACATGGAAGAACTGTCCCTGTGCTCTGATCATCCTGTTGATCCACTTATGAAGAGAGCACAGGAGGGCTAAGCAGTCAGATGCTGCAGTACAACATCTGGGTCACTCTGCTGGGTTGGGTCCTGTCAGGGGCACATTTTCCCTCTGGGTTGCTCTCTGTGGGTGGCCCCTGCCTTCCTCAACAATGTGCAGGCACACAGCCCCAGGGAGACAAAAGGGTGGAGAGCACTGGGTCCTAAATCAGTTCCAGCAGGTGGGAAAACAGATCTGATAGACAACATTGGGCATGTAAATAATAATCTCATAATACAAACCTCTTCTGTGGGCATTTTTCTTTAAAGCACGGTGGTGTCAACAGTGCTCAGACACTGAAGAGGAAATGAAAGCAGTAAGCTGTCAAAACACCAGCACGTTGTTCTGCTCAGCCACAGGCTTTTGTTGTTTTTATTAAGTGCAGCATCTCACATACTTGCAAATCTTGTCATCTTGCCGTTTGCCACAAATCTTGTCGTCTTGGCGTGCGCCAGAGTGCTGCTTTTGGAGAGTTGAGCAGAAGCTTCAAGGAGAGTTGAATACAGATTTACCAACCATACACAGTGCCAGGCATGGTATGAATAAAGGTTATCAACACTGGAGTACAATGAGACACAAAACCCAAGTTTAATATACAGAGTTTTAGGAAACAGATAGAAAGGACATCACTGAACTGAACTGAACTGAGAGGTTTCATAGACTTGGTCAGGGAGCTGTTCATGCACAGACAGGTTGAATTCTGTGGTTAAAGTCTGTAAGCCCTAGGTACCATTTCCATCTGAGAACAGACAGCAAGAACAGATGTAGAAAGGTGTCTTTTCTCCTTGTTTCCAACCTCACAGATACAAACAAGGCAGTGCAACAGACTGGGTGTATTCTTATGTTGTCTTATGGCTCACTTGCAGTCAGCAAGGTAATTTTTGACAATGATTGACTTCCATAGGAGAGTTTAGCAGCTCCTTCAAAGGCTAAGGGTAAGTTTGTGTGTGTGTGTCAGCCCTACCAGACAACTGCAGCTCCATGCTCCTCCTCAGTTTTGTGCAGGTAGAACCTTGCACAAATGTGCCCTGAACAAGCACCAGAGTAAGTATCAACACAATCTTTCCAGCTTTGGCTGTGGGAGCCTAACAGTCCTGTGCATCGAAAATCTGAAGCCCAACTCAGCCTCTGAAGCTGCTTGCACTGAGTCAAACCACTCACTATTTAAGGAACTTATTGATACCTATAACTGGATTCATTTCCTCTAACTCTGGATTTTTACAAGCATGTGTATGGGTTTATCAGACCAAGTACATGAGGATGGTGTTCTAGTGAGCCTGTTTGCCTCCACTCTAGTGGAGTCCAGGGTGACTGGCTCAGGTGCAGGTGGGTTGTCTTCACAGCCACAAGCAGCTCCTTCAGCTGCCATTCAGCCATGTAATAAAATCACAGTGTTTTCCAGATGCATTTTTCTTCTGCCTCTCATATACTGCCTGGAAAATGTCAATTTCCTAGAAACATTTTAAATTATTATGCCACAAGCCAATAACTTACCACTTGCAGAATTCACAACATATCCCATCTGGGCTTGTTGCTTCATGCAAGTTGAAATATTTGTGTCCTTCTTTTCTCAAGGTGAAATGAGGTATTTCAAAATTTTCTGCAGGTCCCTTAGGCTTTCAGATATTCTGTCCATTTCTTAAATAACTTCAGACTAATAACCCTTTATGCCTTAGTGGCTGTCCTGTAGCATTCACCTCTAGCAAAAGTTTTCCCTTTAGATCAGTTTACTCCCTATTTTATTCAATCTCTTTGTTTTGGTATAACATTGTTTTCACCTTTGAAAGCTTCCCTCCATTATCCTTACCACTTTTTTTCCAAGGTATGCGGGCTGCAACAGAGATTTTTTAAAAGCAAGGAAACAGCTTTTGTTCTGTATTGTACAATGCTGCACTACTGCTGTAAGAAATGATTACATTCAGTAGAAGACATGGATTTACTATCTGAGATGTAGAGTAGTCTTACTGGAGATGCTATTCCAAATTTTACACACACATTGGTTGAATTCCAATACTCTACAACTGGAGTATTTTTTCTAGTACTGGAACACTTTAAAAGTAGTTTATTTTCAAATATTAATCAAATTCTTAAGCTGAGTGTCCTTTGCACATTTTTCCATGCTTTGCTCTCCAATGCAGGCGAGTTACTATTGCAGTCAAATTATAATTTTGCGCTGAAAGGATTTTTGGTGTGTCAGATTTTCAGCTAGTACCACAGTGAGAAACATTGATATGTAAATAATGCACACATATCCACTAACTACTTAACACCCCAACAAATAACTCAGTTCCATTTTGGAATACATTTGGTATCAGGAATATATCTGCAGTAAATCAGCTGATGGGAATCCCATTATATTACACTGACCACATTTTCTACATTCCCTTCACTTGCCATGTACAAGGAATCATTTTTCTTGGTGATCACCTCTGACAGCAGGGAGAGGGGTGTAGTCCTTAAGTACTGAAATTCTCAAAAATGTCACCTCATACCTTTCACACCCCTATTTTTTCCCATTCCATCAATTTTTTATGATTAGAGTCCATCGTTAATAAAAATGAAGAGTATACCTCAGTAAGTTTTTTCCCCAGCTCACATACCTTTAAGGCTAGAAATACATAAACTCCATGACCCTTTAAAAACTTCTTATCTCCATCTGCAGTTAACTCCTAAATCAAGGCCTGATTCTGAAACAGGACTACAGAGTCCAAATCCCTCATTTGGGGAGATCTGTTGACACCAGGTCTGATGCACTCCTTTCATGCTTGCCTCACACCCTGACTGGATCCACCCTCTGCACCTGAAGCCAGCTGCAGACTTGGCTCAATACATTTGGCTGATACCAATTTCCAAAGTCACTGGGGAATGTTACAGCAACTCCAGATCTCCAAGGATAATGTAACCCTACAGCAGAGTACTGCATCCTCCCAAATGATTTATTCTTAGAAAGGTACTTTGGGATAAAGAAATATCTTCCAGCTTCTCTATCAGATTAACTGTTGATCATGAAAACTGAAAGGACTTGACCTATTTGTCTTGCATGGTATTGCTTAATTTTGCTTTTCTCTCACCTAGAGCAATAACAATATATCAGCCTTACCTAGTTTGGCTTCTATTTGTATTCTTATCTGCAGTTCTGAATTATCATAAGTTAACTGCAAACTACTATATTTTGGCTGCAAAGAGGTAGGAAAATCATCCTACCATAATTTCTAAAATTTATAGGATCATGTTCGGTGCTTTAAATGTTTAAACAAATTATTTTTAAAATCACTCAAATCCTGGAACTAAATTTTACATTACATTGTTCACTGAAGAGTGCTTGTGGCAAATGGAATGCAAAATGCTTCCCTTATATATATCATGTCCACCATCAAACTAACAAATCTGCCAGAAGTACTGATAAAACACCTGGTGAAAAATTAGACCAAAGGTATAAAAAACAGTAACCTTGCTGTGAAACTGCAATATAAAGAACATTGGGATGTCACTTCTTTTTAAGACATTTCAGCTAAAATAACTACAGTTTTAGCTGGAATATACAAGAAAGTCTCATAAGAAATTGTCACCTAAATCAAACCTTATCCTATTTTGGCTTTCATTAAGGTAAGACACTATATCAATTCTTACTCAGCATTTTGAAAGCAATTTTCTCTTGTGGATATGGTAATATGCAGAGACAGAAGAATCACAGGATGACTCTTTTTAAAAAGATGAGGTGTATCTACATGTTATTAAATTCCAAATCCCCATGATATTGGACTTACCTCAAAAACAACAGGCCAGAAGTGACTTGTTTTATGGCAACTAGAATACTACTGAGCTACCTCCAGTTACTGCATTCATGCATTCACAGAGGGTTGGGTTAGAAACTCTGTCTCTATTTACAAATATGCATGGAGCTGTCATCATGCAAGAAGAGATAAGTAAGTCTACAGTGATTAAAGTGATCTGCTAAATCAGAGCCATCATCTCCTAACTCATTCACAGCTTGAGATCATTCACAGATCGCCTTGTTACCCTAACCCTTTGCTAATGTAAAATATTTGCTCACTAGGTTCCTGTTACTTCACCTGCCATGACATCTCCAGTCATTCTTCTAGCAATCCAGCACCAAGATCCAGCATGCTGATTACAGCAATTGAATACAATCCTGACCACTCAGCTACAGGCCTATTCATACACACCTGTACGATGCATTTAATGTGTAATTTGGGGTGATTCACTATGCCCAGCTTCCCATCTTTATTGCTCTTCTAACATGTCAGTAATTTGTAACCTACGACCATAAAGACAAAGGAGTTCTTTGGGTGTGTTACATGCTCATAATGATTAACATTATTCCTCATCTGACCCTTTAATTTGAAAACAGCTAAAAGTTATCTTTTGTAGTGCAAATTAAACTGATTTCTGGTGCAAACCAAATCCACTACTGTAGATAGTAAGGAATTCCCTTTTATACAGCTAGCAGGAAGAAATGTGTTACAAATGTGAAAGAATTGTGCAATGCTGAGATACTTCAAATCCTGAGGGCAACCACGGACTGCCGAGACTGGCACATGGTGTGTGGGGAGCTGCTCCCAAGAGCAAGGCTTATCAGATGGGTGCAGGCTGCAGGATGTGGCCTTGGGTTCCCTCCAAGCCACGCAGAATGTGCTGCTCTCAAACCCCCAGCCTGCCTTCTGCTGCTCTCACACTGTGCTGAAACATCTGTTTTCCATGAGACCAAAATCACTGATCAGCTGTTTAACTCTTAGATGTGCTAGTTTAAAGGAATCATCCAGAAATTAAAACAACTAGTTCCCTGAAAATTCATCTCTAATGGATGTGTGTCAACTTTTATTTATTTTTTTTCCTTTCAGTCCTATGTGAATTCTCAGATGTAGTTGAAGTGCAGATAACGAGTGATGTTTTCCCTGCAGTTCTGGGGCACCTGCAACACCCTGTCCCATGGGGTTGGTAAAAGTGGAGTCCAACTGCTGCCTTCCTCAGGACAGGGCTCTAAATGGAGCCTCCATCCCTCCCTTTGCAGGAGGTTTGCATTATCACTTGAATAATCATTCATGAGCTATCTCCTTTTCTGAACTGACACCAAAGGTACATTCATATAGTAAGGTCTTCCCTTGCTACCTAAAAAAAAAATAAAGATATTGTCTGCCATACATTGTATATATTCCTAGTACTCCAGACTGAAGTAAGTAGACATTGCAATCCTACTCTGTTTCCCTTTCAAAGTCTGTCTGTAGTAGATTAATACATGAAAACATCTGATTACCATTAGCATCTGTAGTTAATCTTCCAGTTGCAGTCTGACAATTAAGAAATCTACAGAAGCCAAAAAATGAAGGAACAATGAAACAACACACTTGAAATACCACATGAAAAATGTTACTGTTTGAGCTGTCTGTGTCTAAATCTTTCTCCCAAATGCCTGCTCTTCATCTGTCCTCACATTAATACAGCCAGTATGTAAGAAGGCTTTTGGAATGCTTCCTCACAAGTTTATAGAGCTGACAACTACACTTTTGCTTCTCTTTTTTTTTTTTTTTCTAATTCACACCAAGTGAAACTATTAAACTGATTAATCAGCATGAATTAAGCAGTTTTCATTCTCTAAAGGCGTCACAAGACCACACTCTCACTTGAGGGTGTATTGAACCATCAAGTGCAGGCTTTTCTGTGCAGAAGACAAAATTTCTTCTCTCATCCAGTCCCTCATCAGCTGAGACAAAGAAATTCAGTCTTGCCAGTGAGCTTTGACCTTTTGTTATCCAGAAAGCAATGAAGATCTGAAAAATCAGCTCTGGTGTAATCCATAATTACCCTTCCAAGGAAACAAGCTCTTTTCCAACACGCCACCTCTGGATTATAAAAAGGGTGTTCCTGTGCTCCAGTCCAACATCTCAAAATCACACTTAGTAGGCAGGGATTACATCTTTCAATTCCTGTTGGTTTTCTGTCAGTGGAATTTGAGCTGCTCTTGAGTGCAGTTTTGGATCAATATTCTACTCCCATACAGAGGAGCCCAGGTCCCATCAAACACTGTGCTGCTCTGTCCTGAAAGCAGAATTTGGGAACAGGTAACTGCCTTTTTCAATATGTTACCAAGCACTCAGAACACTGCAAAATTAACATGATTTTTGCTCTATAAAGGTGAAATATTTTATCTCATTAGGAATCACACAGTTCATTATATTCTTCTTCTCCCACTTTCCTCCTCCCACAAAACCAATAACATTCATACCTGTAAGAAAATGGTGTGTGCTTGATTTCTTTGTCTAGCTTGAAGCCCAGGTACTTGAGTGTGGCTAAGTATAAAGCAAGCAGGGAAAGAAATTGTTTATGTACTTGGAAGCTAGTTTGTCATTTGTAAGATGTCTAGGGCCACTATTCAAAATCAGTTTCCTTTGTTCTTTGGAAGTCAGCTGCAATATCCTAGGTAAATGGAGTAGGAATTGAGGAAGATTTCTACATTTTTAGCACTATGGCTGTAGTAATAGAAGCTGTAATGGCAGCTGTATAAACATAATGTGGAAATAGAGAAAAAAATAATTGTAAAAGGCAAGGCCAAAATAGCAAATGGAAAAAAAAAGGGGAAATCTGGTTGAGGATAATATTCAATACACTTCCTCAGGTACACTAAACAGAAATATATAATGTCCATTATGAAGGAATGAGGTCATACACAGTAGTTTTATCTTCTTACTGCTTGACAGCTCCTGCACTACATAATTTTTCTTTGTATGCTTGAAGTATTTATATAACTATGAACTCTTCAGAAGAAAACAGGTAATTTGAAACAAGAGTGAAATTAATAGTATGTATGAAGAAATGACTTGTTGCTATCACAACTGAGACAGTGAAGCAAATTAAGGGAAACTTAGAAAAATTAAAAATTAATGCTTGTTTTCAGAGATTACTGGCAAACTAGAGGAATCACCACCCTTGGACGGATATTCACTGTCAAAAACGTTCAAAGTGTTACATCACACAGTTTTATAACAAAAAAAAATTTCTTTATAGAAATCAATAGCAATTTTGAAATCTCATCCATGCAAGTGATATGACTAGAACCTGAATAAATAAATCAATTAAAATGTCCATTAGGAATAGCAATGAAGTAAAATATATTTTTCCAGTGCATGTTTAATTGGCTTACCATTATTTGGAAATATTTCTAGTTAAGAGGCAAATCCAGATGTACATTAAAAAAGCCTTTTATTTCCCTCCCTCTGCCAAAGAAAAAGACAGTGTAAGCACATTGAAGTTACACATTGATGTTTTCCAAAATATACATCAACTCTCCCTGAAAGAAAAGCAGGGAGAATTCTTTGGAACTTCCTGCAGTGTTGTGTAACAGCCCCAAGGCACTCCTGCCTGCTCTGCAGCTGAATGAAAGGAGCCCGGGCAGTTGCTGGGAGGGTCTGTGGCAGGATTTGTCCACTTGGCTGGAATGAGCAGGGTTAGGAGGTCAACAGAAGACTGCCTAGGTTTAAATGCTGACAGACATTTCTCTGTCACCTTTTCCTCAGTAGAATGCTGCTGCATTTGATCACCTTCTAATTCTTGTAGAGCTTTCTTCTTTTCAAAGGTAACAATTTAGGGATTATTCCTGGAAACGCTGCTGAGACCATGTACTTTTCTGAAGGCCTATTGAATCTAATGTGCAAAGCAAAACCAAGAGCAAATTCCTGAGAAAAGCTGAAGTATCTTAACACAGAATTAAATTTCTTCTGAAGATTTCTAGATAAAAGCTGAAAGCTACTCAAAGCTCAAAAAGCTTTTCAGGGAGCCTCCAAGGTGTTGTTTCATCCCCTTGCTATCCCACCAAAAGTTTTCCTCATAACTCCTCGTGGACTGCAGGAGGTTTCACAAGACAGTATTCTGTCCATCCACAGCCACAATGGAAAGCAGATATTGAACTGACCAGAACTCCCTGAACAACAGTAAAGCAGGAGCACAGCCTTCCTCTGTGCTCACAGAGATTACTCAGATGCATATTGCATGGTCACAGACATGACCTTTCCTGGTCTCTGATGACTTATTTCAGCTGCTGATATTTCTGTTTGACAGGAAAACCAGCTGCCAACAAGCAAACAAGCAAACTGGACCTGTGTGGGTGCCAGGCTGCACAGCAGTTACAGAAAATGTGCAAGAAGTCATCTTTCAGCATCTGTGTTCTGCCTAGACAGGACAGGTTGGACACTAACCAGACACTGGCACATTACTGAGCTAAGTTATATACTTGGTCATATCAAAGTTGCTTTGAATTGCCTTCTCATCAACTATTTCATCAAAACACAGAGCTGATAGTTTCAGTGAAATCACAAAACCAAAATAACATAGTACTTATTGTAGATAATTTCTTGTAGACCTAGCCTGCAGCATTCTTTATTTATATACATTGGATAAAAATGAAGTAAATTGAGTTGAGAATTCACAGTGGCAATACTCTGTGAAACTTAGACTTAATCTAATGCTGCAACTATGTATTGTATGCAATGCCAAGGCTCTTAAGTAGGGTTTGTTATATTTCAAAATATATAATGCTTAATAATATATAAACAATAAGATATAAACAAAAATATATTAACAAATGCTTAATGTCTGTCTACTTTTTCCATTAAAAAAAAAAGTGCCCACAAAACCTAGAGATTTCAGAAAGATTCTGGGTGACAGAGCCTCAGAAGATGAGTTATTACTGAAAAATAACACAGTGCTTGTACATCATTGAAATAACAAAATGGTATATTACACTCACCTGGCCCATTCAGCACATGAAGTTTGGATACTAATGGCAAGGAGAAATCATAGCTGAAACTTTGGAAAAAGACACTGGTAAAAAAAACCTGAAAGAATCAATGCAAAGTGTTCCAATAGCTTGAATTGTCTGAGATAGTCACCTTTGGCTGCCTTTCTGGCTGATGGAGATAAACAGAGATTTCAAAGGGTTATTCATCTTCTCTTAAACAACAAAAATACTCCTGTGAACATAATCCAAAAAATCTCTCACTTACTTTAAGGAGCATCTATGGCAACCAACTCTTCAGTACATGCTCTGCTATGGACTTCTTAAATTTGGGAAGATAAATACCATCCTAGTTTTTACTGGATTTGAGCATAGTCTACATGTGTTTAAATGGAAGTTTGACAATGGAAATCATCAAAGAAAAGAGGAAAAAAAACCGAAGAGAAATGAGATTGAGCATCTGCTTTACAGCACAGAATAGATCACAGAGGCTTTGGGGTTGGAAGGCACCTTTGAAGACTGCCCAAGCAGGGGCAGCTACAGCAGCACTCAAGCCACATCCAGTCAGATTTCGAGTATCTCCAAGGATGCAGATTCCAGCACATCTCCAGGGAGGCTGTGCAGTTCATACAGTGGTCAGTCCCAATGTCCATATCTCCAACAAAGACATGGAATAGTGCTGGTCCCAGTACCGAGCCCTGAGGAGCACAATTCATCACTGCTGTTCACTTTGACATCAAGATATTGACCACAGCTCTCATTGGGTGTGATCATCCAGCAGATTCCTCATCCTCTGAATGGTCCACCTATCAAATCCATGTCTCCAGTTTTGAGACAAGGATATCATGCAAGAGAGTCCCAAATACTCCAGGTCGGTCATGTCATTCATTCTTCCCTCTAACCACCTCATCAGAGAAGGCCACCAAATTTGTCAGTCACAATTTGCTGTGAGTGAAGCCATGCTGGCTGTCACCAGTCACCTCATTTCCCATCTGTCTTAGCAGAGCTTCCAGGAGAATTTGCTTTATGATCTTGGCAGGCCCCAAGGAGAGATTGACTTGCCTGTATTTCCCACATTTTATTACACACCCTAAGACTCTATTTTATGTACAGACAAAGGAAAGACAGACTTACATTTTTTAAGAGTGAAAACACCAGAAGACTAGGCTGTAGTCTTACAGATCTCCTTTAGGGCAAAGAAGTTTGTTCCCTTCTCCTGTGATTCATAGACTTCCTAGAACATTTATTTCGGGGGTGAGAATGATAGATGGACTTTCCATTGCTGAAAAATTCCCCGGTCTGTCTTGGTCTTGGTTCACCATTCAAAACTGGAGAGTCTGCTGAGGAACAGAATACCCTGGGTCCAGGCAGATGGTGAGCTCCTTACCTCCTAATAAAGTGTTAAATGATGTTAAAAATTGAAACTCTTTGATGTTCTTTTCCTTCCTGCAATTTTGCCAATACAATCTCTGTCACCACCACTGCATAGTTCCCTAATTAAGGACTGAACCAGTCAAGGAACTGGCCTTTAGCAAGTAATCTCACATTGTAACCAAATGCATTGTCTTGGTGTAGAAAACATGCAAATCAGGACTAAACTGAATGTATAAATTCCCTTTCTGAAATGAAGAATTTCCTATATTGTGCACCCTTCAAAGAGTTTCCATTCAGAAGTCTTTAATTTTATCACCCCTAACATTCTTTCCTTACTTTCCTGGGTTTTATTTGTAAATGTGTTCTTAATTATAAGAAAAAAACATTGCCACACATAAGCTATGCAGCCTATTGAAATCACAGCTGCTCCAACAGGGAGGCACTGGAGTTTCTAGCACAAGTACAAGAGGCAAGAGTATGTATGTCCACACCAAATTCCCCTCCTGAAAATTAGAAATTATTTATGAACCATTTTTAATGTGTCCATTTTATTGCCAAAGTGAACCAAAATATAAAACAAGAAATAAAGGAGAGGCTGAAACAGAGTGGGGTCTGCAGACCAAAGCAGTCATAAATTTTTCAACATGTGGCTTCAAATGTATCCATAACTATTTTACAGTTATATTTTAAAGGTATTTTTATTTAATATGTTTTCAAGCTTGATCAATTTTTTAAAATTTCTACAGAGTATTGTATTTAATTTCCTGCCCCAGTATAATTTGCAACAGAGGTATGAAACACCATGTCTTAAGATACTATAAAAGATGAATTAGTCTTCCTCCCTAGAATTTTTCTTTTATTTTAGTAACACTTTCCTAACAGAACAAAGAAGCCTAATAGTTTGCATAGAGAATCTGTATTACAACCATAGATTCCTATAATGTTTTGGGTTGGAAGAATCAGTTATTCATAATTCCAGGAACACTATAAGTTGTGCTTTGCATGGGAATCATCCAAGATGTTGTCCAGTTTTTGCTTCTTAAAGTGCTATGTATTGGACATTCCCACTCTGTGAACAGCTGTTCTGTGGGACTCAGATCAATGCACCTTCTAGAATAATTGCTGTTTGTTATAAAACTATACCTTAAACTATATGTTGATAACAATCTGTGTTTTGTTTTTATTCATATATTGCAGCATTAACGTTTTTTTACCCAACACCTTGCTTCACCTACCTTTGTTTTTCCCTTACACATCTCATCCATTTAGCCTTTCCCTTTCTCCTCTTCTCCTTCCTTCAGCATCAATGAATCATGACCCAAAGGTGCCATTCCACAACCATCCTCTCTTTTTAATTCCTCTCTGCTCTCTCCCTAAATCCTTTGAGTCTTGGGCCCAACTTTACTCAAGCAGCTTTGCAGTAGTTTATCATCAATGTCCCTCAGGCATCCCACATGCCACTCTGCCATGACCTGCACAAACACAAACTAAAAGACTTCAAGTCCTAGAGATCTTTAGGATGATCTTTACAGCAGAAATCATCACAGACAAATGGGGGAGAGAGAGAACCAGTAAGGCAAGCTGGTGATGATAGGGAGTGGGCTCAGCACAAACTCAAGTGATTATCAAGCTTACTACAGCCTGGGAAAGCTAGTTCTTATGGAGAGATTTAGAAATGTAGATTTCACTAAATGACTACTATACTTAACAAACATAAATTTTTAAATGGTACAACAGGTTGTATGTAAATATATAGCAAATATAAAAAAGTAGTGTGGGGTCAAGGCAAAGATGGACAAGCCAACTCTTAGTTTTACCATGTTAATTTTTACTTTTCTTAAGGGACAGATCATTGTAACCATTTTGTTGCTACCACTCTCCTGTTGCTTTCTGGTTTCTGCTCTTGCAACAGATATCCTTTCTGCCCAAATCTATTTTGGTATCTATCAGGTATATATCAGTTTCATCTGAAAGATCAAAACCTCTTTTTGCACATAGAACTCCCTTCAGCTAAACTCAATTTCACACCAGCTCAAGATTCTTCCTATGTAGATACAAATGCAAAATCGTAGCCCCACATTATAGACTGTTTCAGGCAGGGAACACATTTGTGAGATCCTATGAAGTGCAGAAAACACTTTGGACAGCTTAAAAACTTCTGCAATCAAGAAAAGAACTGCCATTGAAGACAGTAATTAAAGACTGCAAACAGGATGGTAGGGAGAGTGGGAAGGAAAAAAATTATTTCAATTTTAAGAGCAATAGTAACTTCCAAGTCAATAATTTCCTGGCAGTTAATGACCAGAGGGATCAAGATCTCCTCCAGATGGCCATTAACTGCCAGGAAATAGTCAGCTTGTTGGCCATTAGTGCTTCCAACACCATCAGGGCACTGCTCTTCATTAGTTACATTCACATGATGCTGCTATTTACTAAGGATACAAATTCAGCAGAAACCCTTAGTTTTAGTGGACAAGAGAACAAAAATAGGGCTGAAATAGATGGATAGTTTCACTTAAGCAGGGGTGCCTTGCTGCTGGAACTGTGAGAATGTGGCGCTCGCAGAAATCGCTGTCAGCGGCGTATGATCCACACACTAATCCACTTATGTGCCTTCTCTTATGTCCTGAAGGGACCACCCCAAGGGGTGAAAGGTTAGTCCCCATGCCAAATCAACTAATGGTTTCCCTGCTAAGATGTCCAAAAGTATGTGACTGTTGAGATTAGGTTACTTTACCAGTATTAAGAGGACTAAGAGGAAAATTCCAAGTGTAGAAAGCACAACCATTTCGTTTTATGGTGCAGATACACACATATGTTTCTTCCAAGTAATCTCCAAACACTGCAGTTTGCAGTAGTTTATATATAGTTTACTATATAGACTATACTATACTCTAGTTTATATGTACTATGTTTTATGTAATTTACTATGATTTATGTACAGCTTCCTGTAGAACCATAGTTCACAGAATCATGTGCTGTATATACATATAACTACTCTGTCTATTTACAGATCTGTGTGGTAAGTTTAACTGATGAACCCACAAATAACTAGAGCCTTATTTATGATAAAACCTCCAAAGTTAAAGCTAGGTTAACCTATCTTTGCAAATATTTTTTATGAGTCTTTATATGTATGTGAACAAATGTATGAACATCTGTGAACTGAAAAAGGAACTATTTGTGAAGTTATTAATTAATTATGGGGAAATAACTGCTAATGTGCCTAGTCCAAGGTAACTAAAAGGTAGCAGGATTAAGGTTATCTATCTTCAAAAACACCCAGTGAACATACCCAGAGGTGTTTTAGTTTTACTAGTTTTAACAGCAAACACGAACATTCCTTAGTCATCAGCCAATCCTTTTCTGAAAAAGATAGGAGGAACAGTCTCACCATATCTTTGCCAAGTTTAGTTAGTATTTTTGCAACACATTTTACACAAAGGGCATATTAAACCTTAACTTGGAAAGAGAAAGCTAGTGAAGAAGTCATGGGATTTTCTGCAAAATAAAACACTGCTGATTGCTCATTTGGTGCTGGTGCTACAAAGCTTTCCCCCTACAACTGATAAGGCTGATGCTGCAGCCAAGCTTACCCATTTTGAGAGTTCTGCTACATAATACTGTGAGTGATAAAATTTATTATAACACTCAGTTATCCTCTAGAGGAGTTGCCACCAAAATTTTCTTACCTGCAGACCATGAATTGCATTTTCCCTGAGCTTACTATCCTGAATATGCTAAAATACATTCCCAACAGATGCACAGAGAAGGTAAAAGTTTGGAGAGGCCTTGTTTGACTGGGTCAAAGCTGTCTTCTTGGAAAATAGCAGGAGATTTTTTTCTTAATATCTTTCTTTCTCCTGTATTATTTTACTATGGTAGATTATATTTGTAATATGTTTGCTGATGTCTTCCTAGGAAAGCCATGCAATTAACAAAAATAAGCCAATGCATTAAAAAAAAAAAAAGAAAAAACAAACAAACAAAACAAAAACCTACACTAAAGGTAGAAAAATTAATATCCTCAGAAATGCCAAAGATTCTTAGGTGCCTTCTGAAGCACAGTAAAATACAAGAAATAAATTCCCCCAAAAAGGAGTCATTCTGAAAGTGCCTGAAAACAGATGGTTTATGAAAAAGGAGTGAAGGACTCTGTAGTAATGCAAACATGTAAATTAAAAGTTCTGGATACAACTATTGCAAGGTCTTAAACTAATCCATCAATTTACGAGGAATTGAAAGTGTGCACAAACAACAGGGGCTGGCAAGCAGGCTGGGTAGTCACAAAATGTAATCTTAGCACTTTAACTTCTGTCAAGATGCCTCTCTGAAAAAACCAGTGTGGCCACAGTAGGCTCTTGTAGCCCAGTGATGTATTAACACAACATTTGGCTGAACTCACCAGTCCAGGGTGAACAGTGGATTCCAGGTTGCCTCTTTCATAGGGAGCTGCCCCTCAGCAGAGCTCTTTCTCAGACAGAAAGTCAGCATAACATTCTTGGAGAAAAATTAATCAGTTGGAGAGTAAAGCCTTTCTTTTATTCCAGGCACTCTACATTAGTGTGCTAATATCAAAGTAATTTCTAACAAGCTCAGAACAGGCTCCTGAATGTCCTATGTAGCAATGACATGTCATGCCCAGATGTACAACACAAGCTTTCATTTAGCTCCTTTTTCTAGTGATTTGTATGCTTTTCTTCTGTTTGTGCCCTGCCAGGCCTGTTCTGGTGAGCAATCAGATGGTTTTCCCACTACTTGATTACCTCACCCCATTTTTAGCAAACAGTGGTGCCTGCCAGTTACAGAGTACAGATGCCTTACAGAGTTCACTGCGAAGAATTAGAAAGTGCTCCAGCTTGCACAGGCAACAGCAATGCCAGAAACTTAATTTTTATAATGAGGAATCATGACTTAGCTTCCAACTTTTAACAAGTTATACTCAATACAGTCATGTTGTATGTGAATGTCACCTGCCTGAGGCAGGCAGTACACACAGAACATTCTCTCCATCTGCTGATGGCAAAATATCTACTGATGTCAGAAGGGCCAGAACTTTACCCCAAAATTTTTCTGATAATTTGTGTCACTGAAAATCATAATACGAAAAAAAAAAAAACCTAACAACAATACTTCCTCAATTGATTTTATTGACAATAATGTAAAATATTGATTTGTGTGTAGGGTTGTTGTGTAACTGGGTATCCCTTTATGAAAGCCTAGGTGAGGATATTTTACAAAATAGCAAGATGCAATGATAGTGCAGTAAGAGGGCTCTTCTGAAAAGAAAACTGTGGACAGCAAATCAGGACATCAGTTTCCATATCCAGGTTTTCTGACAACTATCTGGTTAGGTAGACACTGCCTTATCCATTAACAGATCTAATAATTGGTGTCCCTCATTTACCCCCTTTTTTGTGATTTTTTCCAATATTTTTTTCCCATTAGTGGCTGAAGAAATGGCAAAGACAAACAAATGTTAAAAAAAAAAAAAAAAAAAAGACAGAAGGTTTCCTCCCTTTTTTTCTACAGAGGGAAGAAAACCCAGAAAAAACATCCCAACCCCACCACATGGACCTACTACGTTTTTGCCAGAGGGCAGTAAATGTCAACACTGTAGTATATTTCCTGTTTTGAAAATGAACCAGTTTACTTCAGAGCTATTAAAGGTCCCAGCAGTGGTAACCCCTTCCTGTCTGTTGTCTTTCTTTTGGGCAGATCTCCTAAATCATTCAAGGCTGCTGCTGCTGGAGACTGAGTCCTGAACACACAAAACTGCCCCTGCAGTCAGAGCTCTGCAATAAGGCTGCGCTTTGATCAGAGCCTTCCTTCTTTCCCCAAGGATGAGTTAGCCTCATAAAAATGCATATCCTGCCCAAATGTTTGTTTGTTCTCATTTATTCCTTTCTTAATACTACCAGCAAGATCGCTGAACAAACAAAGTGCTGAGCCTGGGTATAAACAGCCACCCTGCCGTGGCCATTTGTCAGAGGTGGCCAGGGCCATCCCCGGCTCATGCTCTAATTGCAGGCTGGGCGGCTGCTGTTTTTCTTGCATTGGTTCAAAGACACCCATTGAGAACAAGCATCTGGCCTTGGAAAGGAAGCAGGGACGAGAAATCTTAACAGCATAAGCAGACACAAGTGTGAGGGTTTTTAAAAAATATATCTACAAATTCTTCTGTGCTCTGCCCCGGTATGTATAATATAATTCTTACTGGGAGCAAAGTGATGATTGTAACAGAACTGCCTACCACTACAGGTTTTGTTCAATACAGCTGAATTTAGATCTGATTGTGCAGACTCCTGCCCTTATCTGTACCCCACTCATCAGCAGCAAGGGGACTGCAGGGCAGACAGGGAAGGATCACACACAACAGAGCTTGGTGAAACATCATAGTCCTATTCTCTAGTTTATAATAAAGTGCAATAGATGAAGTTGCATGGACCATGACCATCTGAGAGGTAGGCAGCCAAAGTGATTTTCCTCAAAGTCAAAACAAATTATCTGGCAGACAGTACAGGAGACAGCCCCTAAATGTCCAACACACTGTAACTGCACACAGACACCGTCCCCTGATGAAAGACTGAGGCGTACTGGATCTTATCAATACCTTGGGGAAAAAAAGGACTATGAAAGAAAAGACACAAGGTGAATGTAATGCAGCCAAGTTAATGATATCTTTGCAGCCTTTCCCACTGTTATTTCTTCACTACTTTTACCCCAGAGGATCTCTATCACAGAACTTGTGCTTTCTCTGGTATTTAGGGGTTTAGATTTTCACTGGCTCTAGCAACAATTCTGATTTTTTGAGGGTTTTTTGGGGGTGAGTAAATAAAAGCAGGAAAGGTACCAACATGATCCAACCACTGTCAACTAGAAATGTGCTGCCAGCTTGACCACAAAGATCAAGAGGACTGAGCTGTTTCCACATCCAACTCTTCCCGTCGTTTCTTTCCCACAGATAAGGACAAATATCACAGCTGCAGAACAATGAGAAGTGTGTGCTCAATCATCATACCTAAAAGAACCAATGAACAAATAAAAGACATCTGATTACAGTGTTAGTAGTACATATAGAAATGTTACTGCAATGTGCATTCACCTTCTCTTTCCCCCATAAAGGTTAATCTTAATAAAGATAACAGAACCACAGAATATCTCTACAAAACAAGTAATAATGGAGGAGCTACATAAGACTGCCTTACATCATGCAGCAAGAGTGCCTGAAATGTGCTTATGTCAGAGGTAATGGGATGTTCAGTTATTAACTGGGGCTGGTTAGTTAATGAGCATTAATTCAGTCCTTTGACTGAGAAAACAGCCTAATTTGCAGTGGCCTTTTCAACTATGAAAAATGCAAAATGCCATGAGCACTTGAGTCAAAACAACAATTATCTTCTGGCAATGAAAGTCTCCCATGGCACTCATGCTGAAAATCTGGCTTCACTCTGTTGGTAACAAATAGTTGACTCTTATCTTGATTTGCTGAATTCTTTATAAGCTTCAGTCTCTGTGGCCCCCAAAATATTGGCAGAACAGTCAGAAAGCAGTTAAGGTTTTGTTTTGGATGGACAAAACAGCATCAGAAGTTTGGCATTAAATAAAAATCAAGCTTTCTACACTCTCATGGTAAGGCTACACAACCTGGCAATACTGTTTGCAGAAGAGAAGGAGTTAGAGAAGGCAGAGTTTCTTTAAACTTAATTTTAGTAGTCTCCAACAAATCCATGAAGAACCTGAGCTCCCAAGCTTCCCCTCTTGATTTATCCATTGTCATGAGAAATATTTTAAAGTTCCAGTTCTGTTTCCAGGACCTGTGAAGGTGTAGGGAAACAGGTTTCCAGCCCTATCTCACACTTCCATGTGAAGAAGGAGGTGACAGCCAGGCCATGAACCATTCCCTAGCACAGGAAGAGGCATTTGGGGAGCACTTTGAAGTGACATCTGTAATACTGCCAACAGCTGCTCTTAATGTGCAAAGTGACCTGTAGAATGGTACGTGTAAAAATGAGAGCTTGTCTTTCCTCTCTGTTCTGGCATAGCACAGGATAACACAGATCCCCCTCACTAGTAACATCAGGAAACAGTTTCTTTTGATCAAAAGCAGTCATATAAAATGCTGACATTTTTATCTAAACTACTTCCTGAGGTCAACAGGCCTGATTCAGATTGAGCTAAAATGGAAATCGAAATTTAAAAGAAAATCCTTATCTTCTTCAGTGATAGCTGAGACTTTCAAAATCAGGTGAAATAATTCCACTTCCTATGTTTCTAAAAAAGTCATACAGCATCAAGGCCAGAGTCCTCCTATTCAACATCCATCTGTGGTCTTTGAAACTTCAGTTACACCCTTTTCTTCCCCTCTGCAAACATGTACTTGCTCCATCTGGCAAGGAGAACCACGAATCTCCCTTGACTCTACTGGCTATTCTGGCATTTTTGCAGTAGTCCATACAGATGGGGTGTATTTAGACAAATAGCAGAAGGAAAACACTTCTGCACACATAAGTGGAAGTCTCATTTACAAACAGTATTTCTTCTGTATTAGTCTGTAAATTCCTGATGCTGCACATCTTGAACTCAGCTGCACCTTCTGTCTTTTCAGCACTGCTTTTACTGTCTCTTTATGTCTCTTTATTTCAGCCAGAAATACAAGATCAGTGGAGGAAAAGAATGCAGCAAATACCACCATTACACCAATCTGCCTTACAAAACCTCACTTGCAAAATTAATGTGAGCCAGTTAGCATGAAACAGTCACATGGACTGAAAACCTCCATGCACGTAAGCAGAGGAAATGATAAATATCAAAGTACATAGGTCAGGGGAGACAGCTGATGGGAGATTTAGGCATCAATGTAAATCTGCTTTTATTTGAAGTATGCATTTACCATCAAGAAGACCAGGGGGAGACCACATAAATGTAATTTTCAGATGTAATTAAACCAGGAGGAATGCCAACCACCAGTAAGAAAGGGGAAATCCTGCAAAGAGTCTTTCATCAAAAGTAGAGGGTGAGAGGTTTGTGAAACCATATCTGGGAGAAATATATATCTTGGGGAAAGGAAGAAATCTGAAAAACTGATGCATACAATCAGAGGGAGACACGGTGAGGGTGGTGCTGAATGGCACAAATGGGTAATAGGAACAGCAAGGTAGAGAGCCCTTCCTGTTACATTGTGATACCCAAAATGACACAAGATGCAATTTAATTTGGGGTTTCATGTGCAGAGAGGTCTCCACACCACCCCCCTCCATTGTGCTCACTAGGAGGCAAGACAAGGAGATGTTGGTTTCCCAGCTTCCTCTGGAAAATGATCCGTGTGTGCTGCATTAACCACTCCATGGACACAGCTGAGGCAAAGGCAGAGACAGGCTGTGAGAGTCCACAGAAGCACAGCCTCTTTCAGCTCTGTGCACTTTGGGACTATAATTCACAGGATTTTCAAAACCATAAAAATGCACAGAACCATCTGAGGAGTAAGCCTGCACCTGAGGCTTCTGTTAGAAATCGTCAGTGTTAAAGATAAAATCAATAATTTAAGCCTTTTACATTCCCCATTAAATTGTTCTCATCACTATTTTCATTAGTGAGAAACAGCTTCTTATAGCATTTGGGGATCTATGAAATTAGCTGGATGCATACAATCAATAATTTCTCAGGAATTTGTTGGAAGTGGAGACAGAAGAAATGAGGGGCGGAATTCAGACAGACATCTGGATTTTGCACTGCTCTGATCTTTGCATACAAGATGAGCTCTGCTTTTTGATTTACTGTGCCAGTGGCCTGGCAAGGAACAGGATGCTAACAGGAACATCACAGGAGCATTACATACTCATATATAAATGCCCAGAGAAGAAAAATTACCCAAATCTTCTGCCTTGAACTCTTTCAGGAATCTTTTTAAATAAGTGCATGTATAGAGTATTAGGAAAGGGAATTATTAAATCAATCAGTCCAGCATCTATCCAATTGCTCAGAATAATTTTTTCAAGTAGCAGCAATCATTAGGCATTCCAGAGGAAACGTAATAAACCTCACATCAGACAGATTGTGTTTCTGTTTTCTATCAGAGACTGTCTAAAACTCAGAAGGATGTGGTTTAATAGCATTCTGATATTTTATTTTTAAAAAATAATCACCACAATCCTGAAAGTTTATTAACCCTGTAATGCTGTCAAATGGTATATATTTATGAAGCTTGTTAAATTCTCAACATTGACAACCTCTTACAGCCTGAGTTCCAAAGCCTAAATTAATTTTTGATCAAAAAAAAGTGCATTAGCTTATATCAGCCTTCAACTTGCAAACTTCAGATCTGCACTGAATGGCCCCTCCTTGTCTCTTAACATGTGCAAACCAAGTGCTCCTGGATCTAGTGAAGTGCCATAATCTATTTAAAAAAACAAATTAGTTCCCACTAATTGATCACTTCTAGTAGCTCTGTATATAATTTATTAATTTTATACAGATAAAAATAATTCCTTAATTACTTTTCATTTTTCTCTAACTCCCTTCTGTTCAAATGCAATGACACATTCAGTGGGACATGTGGGACTTACCTGTGGTACTAAAAACCAAACAAAAAATCTACTTGCAAATTCCCTTTACAAAAAATAATGTAACAATAAAGATAAAAATAACCATCAATTAATTTCCATTTTAAACACAATGGGGTTTTGTGTCCCAAGCTACTGCCCTAAAAAAAGTCCTTTCAAGGACATGACCAGCAGTTGGAATTTCTCTTCTTTTCTCTCAGAAGAGGTTTTGGCAAACAAACACTCATCTGTCCAGCCTTCTGGATGTAGCAATAGACCCTGCAATTTGTCCTTTTAGCTGCCATTTGTATATTCCCACAATTAAGGAATTAGGAGGCATTCAGTTGTCTATAATTTTAAGTCTGGTTAGTTGTTTTTTTCTCCTTAAAAGAGAGAAGTCATGAAAAACTTTTTTTTTAAGACTGAAGCCAGTGACAGCAAAAACTTATTTTTTTATTTGTTTTTGCAGAATTAAGACATGGGTTGGAATTACTTCTTGAGGGACATTCAGCCTATTCCTGAAATCCTGGTCCTTTCTGAATTCCTCTCTTGGTTGAGTCTTCTATGGTTAAAGGAGTCCTCCCTATTCATCTACCAATAACACAGATGAAATCAAATAATTTCCTATCCAGCTTGCTTATTTCTAAAGGCACCATTAATGCAAGAAATTAAGTCACAGCATTTCCTATGAGCTGCATATCTGCAAGCCTGAGACTCATTGTATACCCAGCTGGGGTTTTCAGGTTAAGAGCCTTGTAACTCCAGCCACCCTGCCCAGACAATAAAGAATGAGGTAGTTCTTGGTGTTATCAAGGCTGCACAGCAGCTGGGAGGTGCCTCTTTGTCTTAACTGAGAAAGGCTGTGATAGCTACAGACATTGCCAAATAGAGGTAGTAAGAAGCTAAAATCAGAATGAATGCAGGCCTGTCCTTTATTTTACATGTTCAGAGAACCCCTCAAGATCTTTCCCTTGGAAGTAATCTAGCATCTACTCCCATATTGCATCTCTTAAAAGCAGTTCTGGCTTCTGATACTTTTGTGGCATAACCTTACTGCAAATTCTTATTTGCTGTTCTTCAGATTTGCAGCAGGATAGGTCTATTTTCATTAATTCTAATATATCATCCCTAATGATCTTGATGTCAAGTGAGAAAAAACTTGTGTGTTTTTTTCTCTGTCTACATTCTTATTATCTGTCTTGAAGAGAAAGGAATATCCTGTCCAAGCTGTAGTGTGCAGCAAAAAAATTGATCCCTTCTGATCCACAGTCTACAGTAACTAGTTCATATCAGGCTATCAGAAAAAAATTAGAACAGCCAAAAAAAGCTAAACATTCCTGAAATGACTGATGCTGTTTCTTCTCTTCATTTATCTGCCTGCAGTTACAGATGGAACCCATTACCACCCACTTCCTCAGTTAGGAAATGGTCCTTCTGTACACTTTGTACTGCACCTCAGATTGCCTGGGTGCATTTATCCAGAGAGTTATCAGTGAATTCTGTCCCTGCTGCAAGCAAGTCAAATGTAAGCCAGCTATGCACCAGATGTCTTATGGATAAGCCATGGATACCCAGTGAAAAATACCTAAGCCTGATCACAGCACCAAACTGCACAGCACAACTCCTCTGCTCCTAACCTGAACCAGCTCATGCATCCTGTGGATAGGGAATCCCACATCAGTCTGAAAACACTGGGTAGATGTGCCGCTTTATCCCTTTTTTTTTTTTTTTTTGTGAGCAGAGACTTGCTGGATAGTATGGTGCCCTATTACTTACATGTATATAGTTTATTTCTTCCTATACATTTTATTTGCCCTGTTACTTACATGTATATAATTTATTTCTTCCTACACATTTTATTTTCTTTCAACACTGCATTATTTACCCCCAGCCTAAAGTTAGCCTCTAAAAAACTACCTCAGGCCTGTGGGTTTTACATAAAAGGTATTTATGCCTTACTTTCTCTAAAGATAGTGAAGAAAAAGAAGCACCTGGACAGACAGTTTACCTGGTTTGAAGAATGTGTAAAATAGACAGAGAATCTTCTTTTCCTATCAATTACTCAGTGATCTCCAGAGGCTCAGGTAATTTCCATACAACCCTACCAGCTTTACAGGAAACATAATAAACCAGAAAGCTTTCTGACTAAAATTACAGCCTGGAGATACCATTTGTCTGAAGAATACCTCCTATCCATGCTCCCTGAACTGGAGGCAGAACAGTAAGACACAGGCAGGTATTTAGGGCACAAAGTTATCACAGACAGCTCCATCTTCATGCAGTGGGAAGGAGGAAAGCAAAAGGATTTATGAGAAGGTATCATGTGATAAGCACATTTCCTTTCACATGTTGTTTAGTTTGCACAGATCCTCTTTCTAATTCTGCAGGCTCTCTCCTCCAAAGCCACTGCCTGGATGGGCTGAAGTGCCCTTGGGCTGGGCTCTGCAGATGTGTGTGTCAGACACCCCTTGAGCTGCTACAGAGCTGCTGGGATAACAGCAGGGGATGAATGCAGGATCCAAGGTCAGGGCTGAAGATGGGAGCAGGAGGGTGGAGCAGGAGCATGGGCACTGGCAAGCTGTCCTGAAATATTTGTTTTTCCTTCCCAGCTTTTCTGATAAAAATATCCTTCTGGTTCACAGCAAAGCAAAAAACTCATTTTTCTTTGGCAAGACACATTTCTGTAGATCACAAAGGCATTCTTTCATACCTAAACCTTGTACCAAAGAAAGTGACTTCTCTGTGTGAATCCGTGCAATCAATCCCTAATGACACATTGCATTCTAATCCCAAATTTATCAGTGAAAATGAGCATCTTGACTCCTTCACATTCAAAACCTCTTACCCAAAAGACAGGAGAGATTGAATTCTTTGCTTTAATTGCTCAGAAACAGCAAGTAAAACATGAAAAAAAGCTTTTTTTTTTAATCGTGCTTCCTTTCTTTTGACAAAAGGCTCACTTTGCTGCGAGAAAGTTACTAAGATAGGAAATTACATAAGCAGGTGAATGTAAAAGATTTTTTTCTCTTTGCTAATATTTAAATTTTTCCATTTCATACTACCCTAGTACACGACTGAATTGTTTCCAAGACAAGTTCCTATTTGACCAGACATTTGGAAAAAAATGTGTGGGTTTTTTTTTTTTTTTGCTTCTAACAAGAAGCATATAAGGTTGCTGTCTTTCTGATGCCCATAACTTTCATTATTATGAGTTACAAGTGTGTCTTAAGAAAGAAAATTTCTCCTAAGGCTCAGTGGAAGGGAATTAATATTTCTGAAATGTATTTACTGTATACATCTTAAACACACTGAAGATCTTCTAATCTGGGTGTTAATACAAGTCTTTGCATTGTCTATAAACAGCCTTTTTACTTCTTTAGGAAAGAAAAACATGCAAAGAAACCTGAAGTGTTTGACACCAGGTGGTTGTGTCGCCTTCCAGAGGGGCTTTGATGGGTGGCAGAAATGGGCCGACAGGAACTCCATAAAGTTCAGCCAGGGAAAGAGCAAATCCTGCACCCAGAAAGGATCAACCCTGAGGCAAAAGTATGTGGACATGGCACAGCAATGGGTGCTGGCATCCTGGAAGCCAAACACATCCTGGGCTGCAGCAAAGGCAGCATGGCCAGCAGGTCAAGAGAGGGGATTCTCCCCCTCTGCACCACTCTTGTGAGGCCTCACCTGGAGCACTGCATCCACCTCTGGGGTCATCCATCAGTCCCTGAATTTTAGAACATAGAAGTGAAAAAATGCCATAAAACATTTTGCAATGTAAGAGAGACTCATGACAAAATACAAAAGGACAAAGTATGGTGTGGTGACATAGGTAAAAAACTCAGTGTTAAAGGCATCATAAACATGCTCTGCTCCTCCAACTGTAGAGAGCTCGTTAAAGGAAACAGGTGGAGAAAAATAAGTACTAGAATTGCATTTGATGTAAGAAATACAGGTGAGGCTTTCACCTAATTTCAAGGTAAATTAGGTATGCAATCACTTAATATCTATTATCTGTTGATTTTTCTGTGTTGAAACAGTGCATGGAAATATACCACTGAAATGTCAATGAGGTTTAGCAGATCAAGAAATCATGACAATGCACTGCTGGTGGATGTTTAAGCAGCTCAAATATAAAGATTTTCAGTAAAGCAAGGCATGCTGAGAATTCATCTGGGCTGTAAACCCGCTACATTTGTAAGGGCAGAATACAATACTTTGGCTGGCTTCAACAGCTGGTTGCAACACACCAGGGAGATGTGGTAACAAAGACCTCCAATATTTTTAGGCTGCAATATCTTCATCAATTCACATGAGGCAGATGGAGCCTCTTAAATATCAAGTGCTCCTTCCTGTCAATATTCCCTTACCTGTAAAAAGCTTAGCTTCAGTTCAGTTACATGTCCACCAAAATTTTCATAAGCTATAAAACCTCTAATGGTTAAGTAACCTTGAAGAACAAGGGATACAGATTAACTCATTAACACATTAATGAGTGGTACTTACATTCAGAATGATCACCAGCTCAAACACTTTACACTAAGAATAAAAATACATATTCTAATAGAAAAGGCAGGCTATAAAACAAATAGTCTATTCCTTTGCAGCAAACAGCTAAAGGTCACTTTGTGTGGTTTTCTATGCCTAATGTGAAGAGCTACATTTTGGGGGTTTGCTTTCTTTATTCCTCTCATTTCCTCATTTCTTTTCTTTTTATTAAGCCTTTCCACCTTTTCTGCTTTGTTATTCTTACATCTTTAAACTTTCCTCCTTTTGTTTTGTTTTGTTTTGTTTCTAGGACAGGAGCACAAGGAGAAGAAATTAGCAAGGACCTTAAAAAACACAATTTTACAGTTTTTGTTACAATGCTAGTGCAAAACCCACACATTTTCCTAAAAGTGTCCTCAATGAGGAAAGCAGGAGAAGTACCACAGCACAAGCCATGGTCAATTTTTCCTGCAGCAGCATATTGAAGAGAGCACTGCCAAGACATCTGCAGAGGAGTGTGCAGATCTGGCTGTTCCTACAAGCACATAATACTCATTTTGAGGTTTTCAAAGAACTGCAAATTAAATCTGAGTGAACCAGCTGCTGAACTCCCTGGTTAGCTGGATTGTAACTGCTGAGGCAAGAAATAGCTTCCACTGGCCCAGCATCTCTGGGCCCCAGTTGGTTTCAGCTGCCAGCTGGGCATAGGCTCACACATCTCTCCACCTGCTTTTGTTTACCTCAGATCAGCCTCAACATCCAAAGCTAAAAAATGGTGCTGTGCTGTCTTCTCTCTGGCTCAGCTAAAAAAAAAAAATTTTAAAAAAATTGTAGTTTGAGTGAAATTTAGGTCAAATGGGTTACAGATCTGGGACAATAAAGCCAACAACTGAGAAAGCCCATGAGTATAATTAAATGGGAGAGGAGGGGATCAGAAGTCAAAGATAAAGGAGCATATATGGGCACCTAAAGGCAGAAATAAAGAGCCTGTTAAACCAAATCTAATCTCCCATGCAGAAACTGACACAATGGTTACCAAAAAGCCTCTGTCCACTCTGTCCCCTCCAAGTTAAAGCCTCAGTACAGCCCATCCAGAACACTTATAAACCACAATTCAGGCCTCCAGAAATCGTGCTGCTCTGGTAAATATATGTGCATTTTTAGATATTTCATACTGTGTCCAATTATTTTTCCAAGAAGTTTTTAGTTTCAATGTGTAAGTGAACAGTTCAACAGTCACTACAAAAGGGAAGCAGCAAACAACAGTCCCTACTCTCCATATGAGGAAAGCTCCAGCTATTACACCTAAATTCCCAGCTATTACACCTAAATTTCCCATTCCAGGCAGGTGGGTGTTTCAGGCAACCTCTCCTGTCTCCTCCAATCTCATCTGTTCTATTCATGCACCTTCTCATGCCCCCCCCTCCAGATCCTCAGCCTGTCTACACACTTGCATTACACCATCCCTCTCACACTGCATCCCACTTTGCACATCTCCAGAATGAGGTTTTCCCTTTTGTTTTCTTTGTTTGGTTGTTTTGTTTCAGTCTTTTAAAAATAAGTTGCAAGTGACTTTAAGTGAGTAAAATAAGTGACAGCCATCCTGCCATTCTGACTCCACTGAAAGAGATGGAAATATGCAATTATTGTGAGTGAAGCAATATAAACTGAGATGGAGGTCAGGAATAAGGAAATTACGTGTAAATTAAGGAGAAGTCTCAGTATCACTGGACTAAATTCAGATACATGTTACAGAGAAGAATATTTATATGCTCACTGCTCAATTATGGCATGAATTAATTTGGTCCAGAATAATTTTATTTTTATTTATGAAGATGAAGAAAATTTCTTTCAAAATATTAAAAATCAGTTTCTGCAAGATGTCTGCAAAATTATCCCAACCTCAACAAAAACATCTGTATTTTTTACAGACATGCATTTGTTTATGTGCTACAATTATTATGTGCTGCAACAATATTTTGTACAGCTATGACTTCATTTCAGCATTTGCATAAAAAGGTTGCTGAAAGTCAAATTTTAAGGACAGTTAATCCATCTCCAGAAATACATATACATTAATATTCTTACTCAACTGGTGTATAAGGTTATAGTAAAACCCTCTTTCCTTTTTATTAAAGAGCTTCAACTTGAATTACTTCTAACATTTATCCTGGACTTATAAAAAGTTACTTTAAAGTATAACTCAATTGCAGGAGTGGTGCTAACATTTTTAACTCTCTAAAGTTAGAATTTTTTGGTTTATGGTGTTTGCACTACAAAATTCATCAAGTGAAACATAATTTTTTCAGGATTTGTATTCTTTTACATAGAACCTGGTATTTTCCATCTAATCCTTCTCCTGTTTTCATTACACACATGGATTATGTAGTAAGCCCAAAAAGCACTGTTTCAACACAAAAAATTCGTGCTTATCATCTCCCAGTTAAAACAATGCTTTTCATCATGAATTGTAATATTGCATCTGTATTCAAAGCCACCCTAGTAATCTAAAAGCAGCATTTCTCCAATGATTTTCCACCTTTTAACCATCTGAATTTTGGATGCTGTCTTGTCCACTTTGAATAAAAATTTATTAGCCCTTAAATTTACTGAGACGTAGTTAATATATGCTTCTTTTGATGTTTGAATCATTTAATCATCAGTTGTCAACTAAAAGCAGCATTTTATTATTTCTCCCAAGGCACAAGGAGAGCTATCCTTTTACTTATGCATGAAACTTTGCAGTGGAAAAAAGCAGTGTTACATCCCTACAAAACTGATGTTGTATCAGGCACGTGAATGGATGCACACAAGAGGAAAGTTCTATGGATCCATCTGTGACAAGTACATTTGTTCAGATTTTGTTACACCCTTTCAATCTGTTATATGAAAAGGTTCAATTAAAGCTGCTTTAGAATTTATTGCAACATCTATACACAGATTTTTCTTTAAAAGATCTAGCTCGATTTTTAACTAAAGCTATTAGTCTAGAGATGTGCACAAATTCAAAAGCAAGAGCTGCCGGTGTCGGAACTGTGGGCAATACAGACACCTTTGGGTCACCTCCTTAAGGTGAAATTCAGAGAGCTGCCACTGGCAAAGAGGCTGCTCATCCAAGTCTGAATGCTACAGAAGCCCAGAAAAAGGCAGCTCTCATGCCTCTGAGCAGGTGACCTGGATCTCTTGCTGAAATGAGATACTACTGAGATAAGACAGAAAAGATCCAACAGTAGGTGGCAAATTTTACCTCTCTTTTACAGAGGCATTCAGAATTTTATAAGGGTGATATCAAGCACCCATTGCTCCTCCACAAGTACTAGCTCTGCAGAAGAGTTACTCCTGGCTGTGCTTAGGCCTTTTAAAATGCCATGCACAACTAGTACAGTTTGCAGATGCATTAGTCACCACTTACTCTTGTCAGCGAAGCCTCTGCCAAGTTTAAAGCAAGTGCCATATGAAGAGCATCAGATAAAACCAATTCTCCACCCTGAAACACTGCTTGGTTTTAACCATAGCTTTTACTGCATTGAATGAGCTGAACCTCCAAAGGGAGAGTGCAATTCATTTAACAGTTGAATAAAGTTTTACACAAATTCTGTTACATAATAACCAAATCAGATACAGACATCAGATAACAGCATCCCAGCAACTCAGAATGATCTGCTCACAACAAGATTTATAGATCTAACCAGTCCGTCATTTTCTGCCTTGGAGATTCTGCCATATTAAAAAAGGTGGAGGAGGAATAAAAACCACTTCAATAGTAACTAAAAAATTAAGGGTGTTTTTGCCAATGGAAAATATTTGTTTGGGGCAGTGTCAAGGAAAAAAAAAAAAAGAAACCCTAAGTCTTTTAACTTAATTTGAAACCAGATCCTCCTCAGAGGAATGGAAACAGAAAAAAAGAAAAAGAAAGCTGCTGTCCTGAGGCAAGGGATGAAGGCACACTGCAATATTTCCAACCAAAGGTCGCTGCTCCCATGACCACCCTCCTACAAACACATACTGCTGCTCTGAAACAACACAAGGCTCTGGGCACAAATGAAGCGGGACTAATTCCGTGAGATTTATTTTCCTGTAGAGGAATCCAATCAATGTGCCTCACGCTAATACTGCTCTGGCTGTATTTGCTTTTAGAAAGCGTGGCTGGGACGTGGAGGCACAGAGCAGGAGCCAGCAGGATTAGGGAGTCTACTCTGATGGGTAACAGCAGGAAGGCCTCAGCACCTTGGGTGGGTTTTGGGCAGGAGACAGGAAGCCATCTCCTCCCTTCTCAGGTTCTTATGTCCAACACTGCATCAAAATTCCCAGCCCTTATCAAGGAAATGAAGCTTCTTTTTAGCACATAGCAGCAGGGTTATGGCAAAGACCACAGTTATGTTAGTACAACTGAGAGGGTTGCAGGAACACGAGAGAGCAGTCAGGAGATGAGAAAGGGCAAGAACTTCTTGTCTCCAAAGAAAACACACTGCAGAGCACCCTCCTGAGAGCTCAGCTGGCTTCAGCCGGGCTCCTGGCGCTCCAGAGCTACTTCTCAGGCCTTGGCCCAGCACATCTGCTCCCTCTCAGCATCAGCTGCATTTGCCATAGTAATGTGAATTTCACAATACTGTTTTCTGATAGCCCTTCTGCTCTGGTATCAAGAAAAATACTCGTACATTAAAAAAAAAACAAACAAAAAAATTGTGCTATGAAAGACAAGTTCGATAATGTGAACCCCCATGACTTGACACATCTAGAAGCAAAAATGCTGCACGAAATCAATAATTTGTTAATGAGCTGATTTCATATCTTTGTGGACTGACACAATAACACAAAGTTCTATACCTGCAATACTCCTGTGTAAATTTGACTAGGTAGGACACAGGGTTGCTTTCCCCCAATTTGTCCATGGTTTCTCCCAAAGAATCAATAATCAGCTTGCTCCTGTCACTATAATGTGAAAGCAACTCAAAATAGAGGTGTTTTTCTCTAGACACACACATGCCCACAACAAAACAAAAGATTATGGAATTAAAAGGAAGGCCATTGGCTTTATCTACTCCCAGACAGAATAAACAGATTAATGAAGTGTGAGAACACCTGCTCCCCTCTGCCATGCCCTGCCACCAGCACTGTGTCAAAAGCAGTGTCATGACATGTGGGGAGCTACCACAAGAGCTTGCTCTGTCCAGCTGCACACTCCCTGCTGTCTTGTTTGTGCCAGCTTTGATGTTGTCCCTCGGAGTTCTCTG
This sequence comes from Dicaeum eximium, assembly GCA_013396995.1. Taxonomy (NCBI): domain Eukaryota; kingdom Metazoa; phylum Chordata; class Aves; order Passeriformes; family Dicaeidae; genus Dicaeum; species Dicaeum eximium. The sequence continues at coordinate 1,640,575 of VWZP01004916.1, read as the reverse complement.
TGAGCCAGTGCACCTTACGCAACGCACAGGAACAGCCTGGCCATAACTGATGACACTTCTGTTGTTCCAGTGAGTCAAAACAGTCCAGCAGAAGGTGAGCCACCAACCAACAGCCTCTGCCAAGGAGAAAGCAATCTGAGTGACCCTGCATAGATCATTTTGTCCTTTACTTCAGCTTCCTTTTTCAGAAATGAGAGTCATTTAGAAAAAAAAAAAAAAAAAAAAGCCTGCTATTAGAAATGGTGTTTTTGTTCTGAATGTTCACCAGTTGTTTTGGCCAGACTTGTTTTTGTTTTCCCATGTTTTCAGTTTCCTGTAGTTCACCAGAAGCCAGCTACTAGTTAATTGGAGGCTAAGCAGGAAGAGGTAAGCAGCCTCTTCCTAGCAGTGTGGCCACTGTCTGTGACCAGCAGGAAGCTGCTCAGCACACAAGGCTCTAGCCAGTATTGCACAGCATCTGCTGGGGGCCATGTCAGCCTCTGCACAGCTGGCTGAAGTCCTTTCAACACAGAGCTACTTCTCTGCTGTGTAAACCTGCACAGGTTTGGGTTTGGGCATGACATTTCTACAGGAGATGGGAGTCTTAGAACCAGCTCAGCATTCCCAGACAGCTGAAATTCAATGCCTTGGTCTGGATTTTGAACACAAGTAGATTTTATATACATGCTGTTTAGGTCTCAGACAGATGTTCCCTCTAGAAACAGCACTTTTACAAAGACAAATGTAAACCAATTTGGATCTTTGGACATGGGATAGGTATGTGAAAAGAGTGGGAAGCCAGCTCCAGGCCTTGCACTTGGCACCTTTCTCAAGGTCCCCTGGTTTAAACTGGGAGCCTGATATGCTAAGAAACTCCTCATTTGAAACCATCATTTCCTAAAAAATTTGAAACCTTTCAGATTCTAGGAAGCATTATCAAAGTCTTCAGCAGCTACAACCAAGGCTCTCTCCAGCAATGCTCTGTGTGTTTTCAGGACACGTGCACCAGGAAATGTTGAGATCAGTCAATAGCAAAGGCTGCTCTCTCCACAGAGTCTGGTTTTCATCCCCTAAGTGAAAACATTCCTTTTAAGTGAAATCTGTACATTTCAGATGCAGAGGTATCAGACAGCTAGTATTTTTGTTATATAAGAACTGCAATTTGACCCATCAATAATGTTATTCAAATGATAAGAAGAGATCACATAGATTTTAAAAATAAAATCACGAAACTCTTTCTTGATTTTTTTTCTTGCTATTATCCCAGAATCTTGAGATATGACATTTAGCCTTACTGCAGCCCTTCACATAAAGCAGACATTACTGAAAAACTAAGGTTGTCTTGGATACAAAGAATGCATGGCCTGATACATTAGTGACTGGCCCCTTGCTCAATATATCTTTCACAGTTTCAGCGCTCTGAATCACAAGGCTCATACTTGACTCAGAATAATAAAAGCTGCTTTCATTTTAAGTACTAATTCCATGTATTTCAGCATTTTGGTTGGAACATGTGCAATGCAGAATATAGCAGGAATTCTTCCAAAGGATAAATTTTAAAATGCAAATGTTTTGTTTTGACAAAGCCATTATGCAACTCAGGCTCAACTCTCAAACACAATTCAAGTTCAAATAAGCCAGCTAGTGGGATGTTGCACTGTCTTTCAAACCTCACCAACAACAATTGTGCTGCACTGCATAGTTCTCATTTGTGTGAGATTCAGCACATTTTCTTCTCTCAACTTCATCTGGATTTGTACCTTCTGAACCTCATTTAGAATTTCAGTATTATTGCAGAATTGTTTCCTAAATTTTCTACACACATCATGAAATCTGAACCTCTTATATTACAAAAATACATAGGGAGGGCCTGGGTATGAGGAAGGCTCATGAAACCATCAACACCAACAAATTACTACAAATAAACAAGAAGGGAGAACTAAATCTGGTTCTTTTAAAACATTTATAATCCTCTTTGAAATATTTGGCTGCCTTTTTGAGAAAGGACATTGATGCAGTCCAGGGAGAGTCAATGAGAATGATAAAATTTGATTGTTAACATGCACAGAAAGTCTGGAAAAACATGTATACCATACATTGAAATCTAAGCTTTTAACCTCTTCAGCTGGTGTTTCATAAAGCAATGAAGCAAAACCAGCAGTATCACTCCAGGGATAGGACATTGCATTTTGCAGAGCAATAACTGAGCAATAATGGAGTTCCTTGCTGTGGTTTTAGGAATAAGAGTTTTGTTGGCCTATTCTATGGTTATATAATACCTCACCTGGCTCTGAGCAATCCTGAGCCCGATTCTGAGCTCTTTGAGCATTTTTACTTGGATGTCAGCATTCCCTCATTTACACAGGTCACCCCAGTCTGTCCTGTCTGCACTAAGTTCACATCCAAAGATTCAATTCAGCAAGCAGAGAGCACATCCAGGCCCTATCAATTACTCCGTCATTTCACACACTTTAAAGATGAGGAAAACACAGACAAATTAAAGGACAGACTAAGATTTTTTTCTTCCTCTAGGAAGGGGTGCTGTTGTGCACATACAGTGCCATCCTTACACGAGGGTACACATACCACAGGAAGAGGGTATGGATCCACAGTGAGTGTTTCCTGTGCCCTGAATCACTCTGGGGATGTGTTGTATTTCCCCTCCTCCCCCATTTCTCTCCTCACCCTGATCCTTATTTGACAGCATTTGTTTTACTTCAAAGGGAATTCAGACTTAAAATGACCATATGTTATTCTGCACAGCCCTTTGCTATGGCTGGGTCCTGGTGTCAGAGCTCTGACATTATCAGGCTGATGACAAACAAACCTTCTGAAATTCCAGCACCCCCAGGGCAAAGAGCTCCCTACTTCAGCACGCAGTTAAGCATTAAGTGACCCAACAGACTCTACAGGCTGTCTTCTGATGAACACAGAAAGAAATGTTCTGTTCTTCTCCATTTCACCTTCATTTCTGGCCGCCAGACAGCCTCTGCTGCTGCAAATTTCCACCAATTCATTTAATTGACTGAATTTTAAAGCTCCACCTTGTCTGCTAAACTCAGTAAGAGCTAAATATTAAGAGGAAAGGGAGCAGTCTTTTTTTTTCAGAGTAAAAGTGTGAAAAAGACATAAGGAAGACATTAAAATGACTGAGGGCAGCCTTACACTGAGCAGTGGAGCATGGCACAAAGATCTTCAACCTGCCACACAATAAATGAGCTCCAGAACAAGCAGCAATGTAACTACATCAGAACCTCATTATTCGTGGGCTAATTACCCTTGCCAAGAAGCATCATATTAATGCAGTTATGGTATTTCCAAGATGCAAGATCCCTGGGTTTGTGACTAAATCAAATGAAAATTCATTTCTGTTAATACAAAGCTTTTAAAGTAGTGATTTTGGCAAAAGACAACATTAAAAACCCCAGACACAATCCTCTTAAGCTTGTCATTGTTGGTATTTTCTGTAATACACAAGGCTAAACTCATTAGGATGCAGAAACAAACCCAAAATCTCTCTAATGTCCTGCATAGCAGTCTTGGCAGCTTTGCAGAAGAGTGCAGCTCACCCTCTTTCTCTGCTTCACTGTGAGTAAAAGTTTGAACTAAAGCTTTGTCTCCTGCTCTGAGCAAAGGAGAACCATTTCATTCACCCTTTCCCACCAGTTCCAGTACCCAGACAACTACTGGCCACAGATACAGACTGACATTGTGATGATGATTAAAAAATACTTTGGGGAGGTTTTGGTTTCGTCTCTTAATCCAGTACATATTTCACAGAAGCAGTTTCAAAGACCAGAAGAAACCACCCTGAATTCCCTGCAGCCTACAGCAAAACAAGCTCCACAGGACCACATTTCAAATGCTCTCCCAAACCCGGCAAAGAAATAACTTAAGGAAAGGGGCTCCTTTTTCTCCCACTCCTCAAAACAAATATTCTGACCACTGTGTTACAAGCATGGGCTTCCAGGGCTAACACCAAGTCCTTTAATGTTTGTTTCCAAATTAACTTTAAAAAAGTTTCATCAAATGAACCCCACTACCACCATTAGTCTATCAAATACCATTTCCATCAGATCACATTGTTCTCCTCAAACATTTACACAAATATATTCTATGTTATCCTATTAAGCACCCTTGAACTGCTTGGTTTGGACCTGCTTCTTTGTCCTGTAATTAGGAGCAATGGCATTTCAATACTATAAATCCATCATTGAAAAGATAAATCAGCTTTTACTTCAAGCACTCAGCTACATTTTTTTAAACTGACAGTAATCCCAAAGCCCTCAGGTGTGAGTAGTCATCAGCTTATAAAAAACTTTTACATTACATGTCTGCTCATTTCTGGAGTTCCTCCTGAGATTAAGGTAATGTATCCACATAAGCTGAAAAGAGCTTGGGAAAACCTCTCAGCTCCAATATTCACTTGGATGTACCTGAACATGGTACACTGTGATTATTCACTCACATTTTCATCCACCTCTGTTTACCAAAGCAAATATTGCTCAACCAGAACTCTTTTGCATCAACAGAAATAGTCTGACTTGTTACATTGGTTGTGATATATTCATGCCTTCTATCAGAGTACAATAACACCAACAGCAGAACAAATCAACAACCAAATTCGGTGGAACCCAATCATCTCTGGCACCCGTGTGACCCATTTGAAGACAATCCTACACAGAGTGCAGCCTGCTCCCTGCCTCTGTGCTTCCCAGGGACTCCTCAGACACACATCAGGAATGAGATATGGGCTAAACAGGTAAGCAGCAAGGTCTCAAATGCCTTCTCTCCTTAGAGTTCCAAGTTCTAGTTCCGTTGGTGCTGACTTTTCTGAGGATCAGCCTGTAATTCCCTGCTGTGTTGGAGGACGATGCATTGCATTCACTTGACATGTGTGTAACATGAAACTGAAACTGCCTGCCTGTAAAGCACCTATAGGTGCTGTTTAGGTGTTCCTTAACCTGCCAAATGGCCTTCCTGTCAGGAAAGGAGAGCCAAGGAAAGCCACAATTAAGCTGCAGGGTAACCCTGTGCCAGGAAGGGCTACCAGAATTCAGCGGTGTTACCTGGCTTGGGCACACAGGCACAGATCACACCTTTGATAGAAAATTGTCCAGAAAGTAAACTTTTCTCTTAAACTATGCTTACTTACTCTCTCTGAAGTAGAATTGGTTCTTGTTGAGCCCCTTTTCCCTTTCTCTGACAGTTTTTCAGCATTTGCTCCGGTACGAAGCAGCCCCTAGAGCCCCTGCAGATTGCTCTTGCTGTTGAGCCGTGCCACCTTCTGGCTCTCCCCAGAAACACAGGCTGGCTGGGAGCCACCTCCCGAGTCCCAAAATCCTGCCGCAAAGGATGGCCCTGTGCCTGTCTCGGCTGTTTCCACCCCGACTCTGCACAATTTCAATAATAGCCCTTCCCACGGTGAAGCATTTTTTCCTTCTATACAGACAGGATTTCCCGAGGCAACTTGTCTGCTGCTTCTTGCTTCTTGCCTTGTACTTGTGCATCTTTATGAAAAGTGTCTCCACCTTTTCGAGAAATACATCTTAATATTTGATATTTAATATTTAACTAATTTAGTATTTGAAGAATGGAACTAGTTCCCCCCACACCCTCTTCTCTCTTCTTCTCTTCTCTTCTCTCCTCTTCTCTCCTCTCCTCTCCTCTTCCTCTTCCTCTTCTCGAGTCTCCTCACACATGCATAGGTCTGTCAGAAATACCTTATTTAAAACCTTGGTGGAGCAATTCTAAGGCATTTCATGGTTTGCTTAATCTCCTGCTACTGAAACCAGGCAAGTGTGTAAAAATAATCTGTTTTCATTAATGTTAAAACAAGCAATCAAGCTTGTGTAAAAAAAATTAGGTGATCTGAAAAAAGCCTTACAATGATTTTTGGTTTCAGTCATGGTCATTTGACATCTGTTACTTTGATTGCTTGGCAATGATATGAAGACATTTATTCACACCTGATACATACAAATGTATATAATTTACATTGTTAGCTTTACTTGTCTAGGTGACTGCTTAAAAAATTCTGCAAAACCTCAGTGATTTAAAGACAGGTTAACACGATAACAGATATGTTAAGTCCATCCTGCTTTCAGTGGGAGTTCAGGCCACAAAAACACTAGAATAGTGCTCATATGAGAGTACCAGACTGCTCCTGCTACCTAAATGTCTGTAAGGCAAAGCTGCAGCTTTGTGCCACCAAGTGCAGGACAGATGAGACCTTCAAACAAGAAAAACACCTTCTCACTATTCCTGCAAGATGTACTGTTTGCATCATGCTAGCAACCATCAAAAGCAGCCACACAACAGTCCAGTTTGAAAGAGACTTTCAGGGGTCACAGTGCAGGTCCAGCTCTGGGCAACTGCACCATGACATGAACAAGCAGGATTGCACTTGGCCACCCTCTGGAGCAATATCCCATTCCACAGAGAACTCATCTGGCACCTTGTAAACAAATGGCTAATCCTAAACCAGAGTAAATTAAATGCATGTTTAAACACACTTCAATGATCATGTTTTAAGGGATTTGAGGCTAGATCCCACTAATACCCCTTCATAAATAATTATAGTGGCAGGTCCCACAAAGCACTTTTGGTTTTATACCCTGTATACATAAGTTCTGTCCCTCAGCAATTTTTTAATTGCACAGAACAAAAGACTGATGGAACAAGAGGGCTTCAGGGGCAGGGGGGCAGGTGAGTTTGCTGCATGGAGTGAAATTGGACTGCCACTTAACATACAAACTAGAAAGTATAATATTGCAAAGATTTTGCATGTCCTGTCATGTGAGGAAAATACATTATACCCTTTTTACTGAAAAACGAGGGCTGAAATGCAGGAAAATTTAAAATACCATTTAAAATTTTGTTCTAAAATTAGAAGGCAGAAAACATTAAGATTATTAGGACTGTTTTCCATGTGTACTTGAATTATCTCTTTCACTGGTTTCCATTACACCAGGATCAGGAACCTGTTCTATCCCTTAGCCTAAATATGAACACCAAGAAGATGCATTTTTTTTATGTTTACATTTTTATCATACTAAAATAAATTACCTGCCTCATTTCAGATTGCTTTTCATGCACTGTTTGTGTTAGAATCACCTAATCATAAATTATAAACACCAAGATAGTGTTTTGCAACTGGTTTAATTAACTAAAATGTACTTCAAGTGTGGTGGATTGAAAAAGGTCAGTTTATCAAAACATTCAAACTTAAAAATTTTATGTCTCATCAGGAAGGTGAATCAAATTTATAAATAATGACAGATGATTGGTTTTGCAGGTCTATCCACAACTTGGAAGTCATAGAATTAGTAGCTCTTGCCCTCTACATCTACTTTATCTGGAATTAAAAAGAAAATTTGTAATATTCCAAATTCTGTGTTGTTTCAGAGCTCTGAATAAAAAGCTCAGATAAAATAGTTCACCTGAAATAAAGGAAAAAGCTCTCTCTCAACCTGAGTGAAAGAACACCTTTAAAAGGCATTAACAATAAAAGGTATAATAAAAATAAAAGGTATTTCTATGAAGCAAAGGGGTCTTTGGCCTTCTTTAGCACAGGGAGTGCCAGCATAGCTTGCTGCAGTGTCCTTACACCAGCAGACCTGCTCCTGGGGGCAGGGGTGGGGGAGATCACAGAATCACAGAATGTCTAGGTTGGAAGAGACCTCCAAGATCATCGAGTCCAACCTGTGCCCTAACACCTCAACTAAACCCTGGCACTGAGTGCCACATCCAGTCTCTTTTTAAACACATCCAGGGATGGCGACTCCACCACCTCCCTGGGCAGACCATTCCACAACTTAATCTCTCATTCAGTGAAAAACTTCTTCCTAATATCCAGCCTGTATTTCCCTTGATGCAGCTTGGGACTGTGTCCTGTGGTTCCGTCAGATGCTACTTGAAGAAAGAGACCAACCCCACCTGAGCACAGCCACCTTTCAGGGAGTTGTAGAGAGTGATAAGGTCACCCCTGAGTCTCCTTTTCTCCAGGCTAAACACCCCCAGCTCCCTCAGTGGTTCCTCACAGGGTTTGTGTTCCCAGCCCCTCACCAGCCTCGTTGCCCCCTCTGGACGCGCTCCAGCGTCTCCACGTCCTTCCCAAACTGAGGGGCCAGAACTGGACACAGCACTCAAGGTGCCCCTCACCAGTGCCCAAGACACAAGGACAAGCACTTCCCAACCAGTTTGTTTACTTCATCTGGTGGAGGACGTGTTTCTATGTGTTTGGGAGTCAGAAGCTTCACCTTGAGCTCACCATTTCTGAGCTTCTGACATGAATATTTCTCCAGCCACCATAGATTAGTCAGACTCTTCTCCAAGCTTCCTTTGTTATGACTGCTGTCCCTTTCCATCTTAGTTTTCCAGCTGCCCACTCTCCTGAACAAAGAGGTTTCCAGGAGGGAAGGAGCCAGAGTGCCCCACCATCAGAAGATCCTTGTAGGAGGCCGCCATATCCAAAGCACTGTGCCAGAGAAGGAAACAGAAGCAGCAGCTGGAGAATGCCAAGGAAAGTACCTCTAACCTCCAGGATGTCCTAGGCCCTTCTGCCAGTTTCCAGGAGCTGGCTCAATGATTCTTGTGTGTTCCTTCCAACTCAGGATATTCTGTGATTCTATGACTCCATGAAATTGTCTCACAACAATCATCTTTCTAAAGGACAGGAAAAGTTTCCAAGCCCAGCTTCTGAGATCTGTTAGGGAAACAAACCTTTTATGTTTGTCCCTGTCTTACAGAAGACAAGCAAAATGCAACAAGTACAATTTCAAGTTTGGAAAAATAATCAGAGATCCTTAGATCTTTCATGTTTCTTCAAATCATAGAGAACAAACGTTTACAGCTGATTCCACATGGCTTTTTATTTTCTTCCAGGGAGAAATTAGATTTCACAGTTGAAGGAATCGAGCTACATCCAGAAAAAAGAGATGTTATGCCTTGCAGAAATTTGTACACAGCACAAGCCACTCTTTGCACTTTCTGCCCTGAAGAATCATCCATCCCCTTCAGCACAACCACACAAGCACAATCTGACTCAGCAGAAGAGACCCTGCTCACAGAGGAAGGGCAGCCTGAGCAGGAAAAAGCCAGTGCAGCACAGACATATTTTATTCCTGGACCTGTAACCTCGTTAAAAAAAAAAAAAAGATTGAGAGAGAAAGAAAAGTTTAATATTTCATCTGGCATAATTTGTGCTGTTGTGGTTTCTTTTCCACAAGTGAAAAAAGAAGACCATTGTGCAGTGTATCTGGACAGGAAATAGTTTAGTTTCGCTGTCAAGACTTTTTTTAGAGATTGAAATTGTTTTCTTTCTTGAATTGTAAATAGAAGTCGAAATCTGGGTAACATTTTTTTAAACTTCAGCCAGAGCACTGCAGTAATGAAGTGGGTTATACATGCTGCAATGTAAGCAGCTGCTCCTTCAAAGGCTGAACACTGTATTCTGTTTCAAAGACACAAGGGATGTGTAGGCTTTCTTGAGCCTTTTAGGTGTTTCTTTTAATCTGTGTTTTTAACCTTCTTTTGCACCCTTAGAACTAGGTCATGTGCTTGGTACAGGCCCACAGACAGAGGCAGAAGGCATGGCTTTAGATCAGAGGGTGACCCAGTATGTCATTTACTGTGCAAGGGCATATCCACAGACACCAAGGACCTAAATTCAGCAGAATATTTTTTTCAGCTAATTATCTTAGAATGAAGAGCATATGTCTTTTACCAAGAAAACACAATTTAAACTATTATATTTAACTGTACTTATAGTTTTATTATATAAATATATTTAATGAATCTTGTAGGATTTTACTATTTCATAACTTGTATTTGATATACTTAACATATCTCCCTGCATTTTAATACTATTTATTAACAAATAAGTGTTGCAAGGTACAGTTGATTCTAATAAGATAAGAACATAAGATTCTAATATTTAAATAAAATTACATGTTATGATAAATCCTTTTGCCTCTACTCATTTCTTGGCACAGCTTTGTCAAACGCAGAGATTGTTTTGCTGGTGTTTCCACAAGTTAGTAATGGAAGTACCTGGCCTGTTTTCTAAGCCCCACTAAATGTAGGTTACAGTCATTCCATGTGGCTTCAGCTGATTCAGTCTGGGCTCTCAGTGGTCACAGTGTTAGAGCTGATGTGGATTAGGCACCTGGTCTCACATGCACAACGTTATCAGTCCAAGCAGTTCAAGCAATTGATCTGATTAATTCAAGCACCAGTAGGTTAAGAAGTTTTGTAAAAATCACACAGTGACAACTCCAGGAAAAGGACCTGCAAGGAGTGCTTTAAAATAAAGTAGCAAAGTTCCATCTCCCCCATCCTTTTTCCTGGCCTCCTGCACCCCTGTGAGCCCCATGAACTTCAGTGGGAATGACAAGGTTTTTTACATTTTCTATCAAACTTGATATTTTAATTGCAATGACAGCTTCTCTAAGCTATGATGAACTAACTTCAAACTTCACACCATTTACTCCTGCAGTCAGCCAGGGCAAGTACCTGCCCTGTAATACCTGAGAAATGTCCTGAAGTGGGGTGGCTACTCCTCCTTTGCCCACATATAAAACATAGAAGAAAATGATTATATGCTCATTAGTACTGTTTCCATAGTTTTTGTTTTAATGTTAATAGTGGTAATAAAATAGTAGTAATAAATAGCGTTAGTTAATAATGACAATAAATGTAATTGTGATGTTATTTTAGAGAAATGGAGAAGAAAATTCTGGAAGAACTTTTAAAGAAGTCACAACAGAAGTAAAATATCACCAATCAATTACAAGAAAATGTTCTTTGTTCTGACACTTCTGATTATGAATCAAACACTTCTGATTATGAATAAGACAAAGGCATATGAAATATACTTTTAAAAGAAGTTATTTTAAGAGTTTCCAGTGCCACTCATTTTCTTCTTTGAAACTTGATTAGATATTATGTGTTAGAACAACAGGTGTACTTTGTTTTGGGTTGAATTATAGGGTATGAAATCCTATTTTAATTTCAGGAAAACACTTATCCGCAGGCTCAAGAGTGTTTCTATTCCAAACAACCCCTACATTTGTGCTTACCATTGAGCATCTGTGTCCTTCCAAGGAGGACTTAAGCAAGTAATTAACATTGACATATGTTTACACACTGCCTTGGGTAGGGATGTTTTCCTTGCTGAGGCTTTGCTCTCAACTGATGTAAATAACTGAATTCAGAATTTACCTGTATGAGGTGTAATTAGTGCAGAATCTCATCACTCAGTTGCACAAAGCAGATGGTTAAACTATCCTAACATTCCTAAGGAATGACTGTATATCACAAAAAGGTGGCTTTTCACTCAAAAGATCTCTCATTGGGAATATATGTTCCAGGCAACTTATTTTAATTTTTTTTGCTTCTTTTCATACATCTGAACTCCTGCTGTGAGTTACATCCCATTACATAACTGCAGGGAAGCTCATTGAGAATAAACTCCATTACCTTGCCAAAATTACACATGCCACAGGTAGGCTTCTGGCTTGCACTTAAGGTGTTTTCCCCCTTAATTCCTTCTTGTTTTACTCCTATTCCCCCCTTCTGCCCTGGCCTCCTGCAGCTGAAGCAGAAGCTTTCTCAGGTGTAGGGCTGAGTCTTGTAACTGACTTAGAAAGGAATTTGATCCATATATTAGATGCAGGTAGGGCATCAAGGAGATTTGTTACTTCCTTAAGCTTAAATTTTGACAAACCTGAAGCTATGGCTTATACATCTTGAAGCACAAAATTATACAAAGTCTTCCAACTGTAATACTTTATATTGTGTTAACATTAGTTCACAATCTGCTGTGGTTTTGTCTCCCTTAAGAAGGAAGTGAAGGGGGGTCAATTAGGACTGAGAAAATCCAATTTGTTAAGATAGTGAATATCAAGGAAACAATGCCTCCTGCAAGACAATATTCTTTTTAGGTTAGCCATGAAATTTGTTTGATTTATGTTTCTTGTGAAATATGCCAGTTATCCTAAGGTTACCTTTTTTTGTCCCTGTCCTAACCTGATATTGCTGAGTGCTACTGATACTGATACTTTATGGTTGGACACAATGGTTTTAAAGCTCTTTTCCAGCCTAAACAATTCTGTGGCTCTAAGATATTTACAGCAAAGAAAGGCCCAGTCCCTATTAGTGAAGCTGCAACTTTCATAAAATATTTTAACTGACTGTCATGGAATTTAGATCAATTCTTGTTTCTTTCATTTTCACAAATATATCAGATACTTGCTTTGATTTTATCTGGAATATATCTGTGTGATTATCATTTATTTTAAAGCAGAATTGAGCACATAAAATTCTTATTTTAATTCTCTCTGTCTAATTCCACTCCTTTTTTTTGGCCTCAATGCCAAGAACAGGATTTGCCTCCTGACTTCCTGATTACCACTCATATGTGCCACATTCAGGAAATCCAAGGCTGTGCCTTGTATCAGAAGATGCAGCTGCACAAAGCATATTTGTTCAAAAACTAAATGTCATGAGAAAAGTGTAACTTCAAATTTGCTGCCTTTCATCAGTTTCATGCCCGACTCAAATTCTTCCTGGAGCCTCCATCAATCCCAGTTCTATGGGCAGTGGGACAGGCAGATGTGGAAGTGGTCACAGATTCCTTGCTGGAGTGCCAGTGACAGACTGCCCACCACAAGCAGCAGGCTGCTACAGTGAGTTACAGGGCACTGAATGGTGCATTAATTCATCACCCTGCAATAATTGCCTTGCCCAAGAGCAAGCCCATGACAGATATGTAACATTTACCTGCATGGTTGATCCTAGGTGTCATTCCAATCTTCCTTTTTCCTTCTCCCTCCCACAATGTTGTGACACCAAACAACACATTTATGTTAAATTAGTTTATTTATGGCAGGAGAACATAATTTGGTAAAGTAGGGAAAAGTGTGCGCTATAGTTTCTGGATGTGGGACTGGGAAAACAGTGTTTCTAAAAAAGGCCTTAGGATCCTGAGAGCTGAAGATAAATTCCTACTGTGATGCCGTGGCTCAAGCAGCTGATGGCCTCCTTGGACACAGAAGTGGGCACATACTGAGGCAGAGCACTCCACGTGTTTTGACACTGCTGGGATCACCCAGAGAATATTGTGTCTAGTTCTGGTGACTATAATTGAAGAAAGATGTCGAGAGCTGAACAGATGTCAAAGGAGAGGCCTGACAATGACCAATGGATGGGATGGATAACATGTCCAAGAGAAAAGCTGACGGGGCCCCACGGATTCACTGCACAGGAGACAGGAATCACATTGATCAGTGGGTGTGTGCTCAGCAGTGGGAGCAAACCTCTAACCAGAGCTCTTTGGGCTAACAGACAGCAGCAGTAAAGTGGCATGTGAAATTCTGTGCAGATGACTGAAAAGCAATGTGCACAAGGGAAATGAAACCCTGACCTAACACAGACACACACAGAGACAGGCCACTACTAAACATGGTCTAAAAAGCAAAGCAGATGTTAGTAATTATCAGGTAGGCATTGAAGGAAGATAGGCTGAAAACAGGCCAAAAAACCTGATTGTTCATATTGCTAGCAGTAGTTCGGCTGTAGCAATACTTACTGAAGGATGTTATATATTCTAATTATTTGCTTAAAAAGGTAACAATGAATTCAGAGTAGAAATATATCCCTCAAGGGCTATTAGGTATAACTGCACCACCTTTGGATCAGGATTCTCTGATACTGTTCAGCTGCCTGGAGCAGATGTTTCCTCAGTACTTGTTCCTGGATGTTGCCAGTGGCAAGTTCCTGGATTTGATGAGTGTTTGATCTGGCCTAGTGTAACACGAGCCAGAAGCTGGAAGGTGAATGTGGAAAAACTGAAGTGGAAAGAAAGAGTTTGCATGTGGACTATAAGGTGTTTGGTACACAGATGATGGCAATATCCAGAAATATTTGATGCCATCATTTTTGCTGCAACTGCTCTTTAGGACACTTTGGCTAAGACAGTGAACATTTATATTATTTAAATTTATATCTTTTCATGTGTGTGCTAAGCTTTTTTTAACATCATAGTTGCTATAAAATGTAGCATCTAGTATAATGAGGGGAAATGAAACACTAAATTATATCTGCCATGTTTGATCAAAAAGTTAGTGACATTTTTACCTATGAAATAAACAAGATGGAATTATTTTTGTCTTTATTCTTAATATCTCTAGTTAAATTCTAGTCTTTGGCTGTAAGACCCTTCTTGTCATGATCTCCCATAAGCTGGACAGGTAGGAGCAATAGAAATTGAGCAAAAGAGAGTATATGGGTGAGTGTAAAACAATACGGTTTTAGAAGCTAAACTCTTATGTGAATATATTTTTTCTAAACAATGTGATTTCATTTGTATAATTTATTTTAACATGCTTGTCTGACATCTTGTCTGTATAATTTAGTTGCAGTTATTTCATGATTTTAGTTTTTATCTGCATAGACTTAGAGAGGAACATTTGTACAACAGTACCCCTCTAGGTGCCACATTTTCAGAAGGGAATTCTCTCATGTCTGTGTATATGCTTAACAGTGAAACACCATGTTTGGTAGAGGGAACAGCAGTCAATGGCTGTTTGGGCTTCAGCCTTCTAAAGTTTGATTATTTAAAATTGTAGGACACTGGTGGATTGATTGGTCTTAAGCATTTACAGTCAAAAGTAAAAAAGTATGAACCCAAAATTAAAAGTTAATCCAAAAATGTAGATTTTAGCAGTTGGGAACTTGATTTATGATTCTGAGACTGCCTATATCAATTTTGAAAATTGAAATTAATGATACTGGCTTATCTACTATTACCACAAGTTTCATCATTATGGAATACTTAATAATGTACAGAGTTGCCAATTGATTTGTAATAGTAGTTTGAAGAGCTTCATGTAGCTTCAAAATCACTTGTTACAGCAGCAAATAAGGCCATTAAATCCCCAGTCAGCTGCAAGGGCAAGAAAATATCCCATTACCAGTCATGGATGGCTTACCCAGGAGAAGAACTAAAAAGAGAATTTTTGCACACTGAACACTTCAGTTATGTCAGATAATAATGCATGCATGATAATGTGCTGTATCTACTCTAAATTTGTTCCTAAATGAGTTCCTGGTGTTGCTAACAGAGATGTGTGGAGCACAGGGAGACTGTCTCTGTAGGGATGGCTCCAAACAGCCTTGAGCTTGTGACCACTGGATAAATGAAAGCAGTATTTCCTAATCACTGATTCATAGAGTCAATGAAAAAAACTCCAACAAAACTGAAGCCAGCTGAACTTGAGCCATTGTGTGCCCAGCTGGATGAGAAGGGCAGTGCTGGTAGCAATCCTGGCTACAGCCATTGCAGCAATGTCTGTGAAATAAAATGCTTATTTCCAGAGGGATCAGGGGATACCACCAAACTTAGCTCTCTAGTGTGTAGGAAGTCCCCATTCCTAGAGATCCCAAAACCTCCTCTCCACCACCCTCCTCAGTGAAAATAGTGCAGGGTGAACACTGTGCCTGGTCTGTGAACAGCTGTACCTGCTCTGCAGGGGCAGAAATGGTGGCAAACTGCATTTCTCTCAGGCAAGTCCCAAGCTGTGCTCCTCTGGGCTTAAGTCAGGAGTACCCAGGATGGGTTAGATGCCTTCTTAGGAATGTCTGTCTAGCCAAACTTCACAGAGGCAGCCTCTAAATTAATGAACTGGGAGGTGTATCAGAGCTCTTTACGTGCTCTTGCCTTTGTCCAGACTTTGTATCAGTCAGAAACCCAAGGGTGTGGTTGGTGTCCCAGCAGAGCCTGCTGGGCTGTGCTGTCCATGTGGGAAAGGCAGGATCTCACAGAGCCAGAGACAGTCAGGACACATCAGGATGCCAAAAAGCACTGCTTGCACTCAGTTCCACCTGAGCCCTCCAGCACTGCAGTTGCTTGATCGAGAAGGTCAAGAGCTGACAGAGTTAAGAATAGAAGGAAATTTGAAGATTTTCTTCTCTGTTTATTTCCTCATCTACCTCCTCCTCCTGGACAAATACTACAGTAACAGTAATATCTTTGATCTTAGTTTTACTGCCCAACTTAATTACTGACATTTGTAGGTGGGAAGGAGGTAGCAATAACAACAGAAGAGACCAAAGTGTGTTAAATTATGATGTTTTTATCTCCTAAACAGAAGGATTAAGAGTAGGATCTGACTGTGTATTCATACATCGTTACAAAGCCTCCAACAAATTTAACCAGGTTGTGTTTCAAATCATGGGATTTTTAAGTCTGTATTTCCTGCATTTCCTTTTTATTTCCTGTATTTCCTGTATTTCCTTTTTAAAATTTGTCTTCTTCTCTGTATATTTAGATTTGGGTCTATTTCCCAGATTCTCCCTGTTAATCAAAAAGTAATGTAAAGAAAAAGATGACCTGGAATTTTTATTTATGCAGTTGATATGAACAGCTGGGGCTTTAAGTGACACATATATTGTCAAGAGACAGAAGATAAAAATCACAAGAGCTGTGAAATAGAGCTTTGAGAAGAAATAATAATAAAGGCTTAGAGAGAAGCTATGAACAAAGAAGCTTTTGACATTTTTTTCTAATAGATTTGAAAGCAATGGCATTGTGAACATGTAGCAGCATAACTTGTTTTGAATATTGTGGTCTGTTATGCCTGGGTTCCATCAGGAGATGCTTTGTCTATCTGGAGAGATCATCAGCTATGCAAATCTGCAGCTGAACTGCATTCTGGACTCTGCTAAGTCTTTATGATTCGTTTCCACTATCTGCTTGAGTTCAGAGAAGATATTTTGAAAATGAAATTTAAAAAGCAGGGACATGACATTTTTTTGATGGGTACTTCTAAAACAGGTTCAGTAAATAAAGTTATAAAAATTACCACAGCTGGGTAGAACAAACTGACTTTTCCAAAGTTCCAAACTAACTACATTTTCCAAAGCCATATGACATAATCAGGTTAAGAAGGCTAATACTGACTTTTCATAGTGAGGAACAGTCTATATTTAGACAAAAAGCTGCTTCTATAAGCTCTCAGCACATTTTCACTTTGTCCTTTCCTCTCTTCAGTTTGATCATCAAAGGTGTCACCATCCCCCAACCTTCTTTCTGCCTCCCTCTCAGCTCATGTCCCTCACACCTCCAGCCTCTGCAAGCCTTTCTCCCTTGCTTTCTTCCCAGCTGACCTGAGGTGTCACTTTTGTAGGAGGCATTACTTTTGCACACTCACATCCTGCACCTTTGATGCCTCTGTTTCTTTCCTCAGTCCAGCATTACACCTCTCATCTCCTGCAGAGGAGCTGGTGCCTAAAGAGTGATGCCATTACAGGGAATGTTGGGAACAAAAGGTCCCTTCATGGGAGCCAGGGGCCACTTCTTCTGGGCTTTGATAACCACAGGAAGCAGGAGCTTCCTCCTGAGAAACACTTTCACCTCTGCTGGTGCCTGGCATCCAGTGTCTTTGCAAGGACAATGGTTTGTGGGGGTCAGATCAATGCTGCAGCAGAGCAGAGGGAAGTTTACTGAGTGAACACACACATCTTCTCATTGTTATGTGTGGGACAAGCCTTATGGAAGCTGAAATGATCCAGCACACCTTCCAGATGTATAATAGGAATGCAGTTCTGCAGATAATAATCATTCCTCATATGCACATCAGAGCTGAATCTCAGGCTGTCACCTGTGGCTCTCTGTAGATGGCAGTGGCACAGTCATCATTATGAAATCCACAATAATACCACTGCAAGCACAAAGGAAATAATAACATCCACTCAGTTAGTCAGGAAATGCTCTGGGGCTTTCAGCCAGTTTTGGACATGGAAAGCTGTATATATGGACACAAATCAGGACATTAATCTCTACCACATTACAGATGAAGTCTGTCCAGAATATTGCAACAGTCGAATATACATCCAGCAGTGAAACACAGTTGTGCTCATCTTGGACTGGTTCTTTTCCCTGGCAGGTTGGACAAAGAAAAATTAATTTCCATTATAATAATTCTATGCACCATTTACTTTTCCCAATGCTTTCTAGTTTCTTCTGCTCAAACAAAAAGATGAAAGTTCCAGCAGATGACGACACTCTGATCAGGTCCAAAAAAAACCCCACAGGAAATTGAAGGAGCAATTTAATCTTCAAAACTCCTCAAAAATTACAAAGGCCTGATATCAGAGGTGCACATCAGCTTATAAATATGATTACTGAATATCAATTTGCTCTAATGTCACTAGGTGCTCTAAAGAGACAACAGTTTTATCCCTGTACTATATTTTTCCCATCTTTCTGACAACTGCAGGCAACTCAGTCATTACTCCACAAAGCCACAAAGGCAGTCAAAGATTTGAGTGCTGCCTAACTCAGGCCCTGAACTGTAAGGTCCTTTCCACCAAAGTCAGATATGACCTACAGGAGCCATCAAGTAGCATTACTCGCTGAGTAACAGATCTACTTCTAGTCAAGAGAAGAGGAGCTTCTGTGAGTGATGCCTCTGTAAAGAATGAGTATCTCATTGGAGCTCAGTGAGATGAGACTGAGATTTGTTGTTTGCAGAAGAGATTATGTGTGTCTTCTGGCTCAATGGATGCAACCCGGTTCTGTGTTTTATTCTTGTTTAAATTATAACATGTCAATAAATAGAAAACAAGTATATATACAATGCCATGGTCACTTGGACTTGATTTCAAGGAATCACTGAAGGACACTTGGCATTATTTCCTGACAATGCATAACAGTGGCTTTTTAGTGATAAATAAATAAAGAGGCATTTGCAGCCTTTTCTCCTAAGTTATTCTTCTCATCCTTAGCTGTCCATGTTTCAAGTGTAGTTTCCTCTGCTCTTAATTAAAGAATTGTGATGTCTGACATTTCCCTGATTTCTAAATGCATTTTAGTGCCTTCATTTTAGATAGGCTTTTGCCCATGATTTGATTGATGTCACCTAACTTTAATGCCAGATTTCTCATCCAAGTCATTTGTGCAGACATCCTCAACAATCCCTGATGAGAGGTAGACACCTCTGTAGGATGACATATTTCATGTGAAGACATGGGTCAAAATCTCATAAGATGAATCCCATAGTCACATATCAATTACATTCAGCTCTGCCCAGGCAAAGTTAGGCACCAAGGAGTCACATTCCTTATATCCAATATGCTTGGCAGAGAAACATCAAAAAAAGCATGTAAAGGAAGTGATTTGGAATTAACATAGCTTTTTGCTTTCAGTGGTTAGTAATAATGCTTGCTGAGCTTGATGATAACATTGCTGTTGATCAAAACCCATTAATTTAAAAAAAGGTTATTTTTAAGTACTCTGATGGTATCTTTTGATACAACAGTACCCCACCACAGTTTGAGAAAAGCAAAACTCGGTCAAGTGGTGTCCAGAGTGCAGGAACTCCAAAAGTTCAGAGAGGTGGCAGGGTTGTGACAAAAGTCAGCTCTATCCCATAATTCTGGTAATGAGGGCTTCCTATTACAGCAGTGTCAATCTCCACTCAGTTAATTGCTTCTGGTGTCATTATCATGGAACTTGGTTCTGTCCTCACCTGTCCCTCACGTGTGGACAGCAGTGGCTGGGCTGTTTTCCTCATCCATTCTAACTGGATAAAGGAAAAAACTGCATGTCTGTGCCCATCTTCTGAGCTTTGATTAATTTGATTAATCATTATATATGTTGAAGATATAAATGACCATGTACATGTCATGTGTTAATTCTTTTTGCAGCCTGTGCTGCATCACCTTATAATTTATTCCCTCTGTCTCCAAAATCGGAAGCACAGAAGCCTGTCCTGCCCCAGGGGCTGCCACCAGACAAGTCAGCCCTGATTATGGCTGTGCCTCATTGCAGCCATGAACACAGAGGAAATTCAGCCATCCAGCTTGTCAGAAGCAATAAATACTGTGTATCACAAGAAAATCTTTCTGACTGGTGGATAGTAAAGGATTTGGAAGGGTATGCCCCGCAGAATGCTTTTGTTCCATGACCAAAGTCTTCCACATATCTCACCTTCAAAGACAAGACTGCAGACAGGCCTGGCACCTTTCATGATCTATGTTAGAATTACCTCAGTAGATTTAAACATTGCTCTACAAGCCTCGTTGTCTCCTGTACAACTCCATTTTCATTACCATCCTTGGCTGGCAGGTGGAATAAAATTTACAGCAGTCACTGTCTAGTGCAATAGCTAAGATATCCAGAGGCCTTTTTCTTCATATGTGCCTAAAGAACTTGTCTATGCAGAACATATAAATTTTTTCCAGTTATTTGGTTCATGTGAATAAAAAGATAAAATCTCTCCTAACAAATGTTGCCTCTTGTGTGTGTGGAAACCACAGATCAGCACCATTGCAATTGCAGTAGCACAGACAGCATGGGAGACCAGTGAGAACTGCTGAGGCACAAATCCTGTGTCACTTCAGTCTCTGCTCAGCTTTAGGAATACTTTTCCCCAGGCAATACTTTTCCCCAAAGGCAGGGCATCCCTATCCAGCACAGGGTTTATTATTCTTTTAGAGGTTCACAAATGGAGAATGTCCCTTCAGCAAATTAAAAGAAGATATTTTTCATTAATATCCATCAAGGGCAGAACAGAACACATTTTCTAAGTTATTAAATGAGAAACATTTCCAGGAGTTTACTGGAGATCAAGGCAGTACAACAAACAGAAGTTGCCTAGAAGAGATAAGTTTCCTGGTGTCTCATGATGGATACTAGCTGAGTTCAATTTTGTGTGCTTCATAGAATTGTGGAAGAGATGAATTTTTAAGCTAGGGGATGCTCAGATTGCTTCAGAACAGACTGAAATTACTTGATCTAGTCAGTTTTCCCTGATTAGGCTTACAATTACAAGAAAACCAAATAAAAAGCCACTTAACTTGAGGTAATTCACAAGATTGCATAGAACTGTGGATGAAGAAAGCAGCACATGACCCCACCAACTCAAATAAAATGATAAATTGGTAAGCTGACATATGCTCCTAAACACTTCATTTATGGTTATGTAAAAACATATGATGCAGACAGCTTTGCTTCTGGAGCCTGATTAGAGGGCTCTAAGATGGATGAAGGACCAGAGAGGCATCCAGAGAAAGGCAGGACATTTACAGTTTTTTTCCTTTGGGTAGAGAAACTGAGACTTTTGCAGTCTTGATTGTATAAGGAAAAGTCACATACACCATAAAAAAAAATCTTTAAATTCTGCTTGAAAAAAAAAAATTAATATCTTGATTTCTTGAATGTAGTAAGAACAAACCTCAGGAGTTAGCTGTTTCACCTGTTTTTATGAACTATCAGTTTTCCTGTGCTACTGAGATCTGTGTTAAAGGAACTCATCCCTCTGTGCCCACCCATATTCAAATATACAATTTATTGTATTGTATATAAATAAATCCAGTCCACCACCTTGAATCTAGGGATGCCTGTCAGCCCCTATAACATGGATCCATCATGCCAGCTGGTCTGAGTGTAGCTCAGCTGTCCATATTCAATTTGCTTCTCAGTTTCACCTGGCATAGTGCAGGGAAGAGAGCTGAGCCTACCTCCTGAATGTGCTCAGCCCTGGGTAGTTTGCAGGCAGCCACTGGTCACTGGTGTCCATCACAGTCCCTGGGATGGCACTCGAGGACATCCTTGACCGGCTGCTCCGACCTCCCACCCGATGGAACCAAACACTGAGGGAGAAACCATTTCAATGACTAGCAAACAGAGTTCTTCATTGAAGTGCACTTTGCTAAAACAAATGGCTTCTGTATTTTTATGCCTGGTAAGTAAAAGCAGAAATGTTTTAACCATGAGCGTTTCTGTTAGTGGTGTTGCAAAAAGTGGCTCTCTGATTAATCTCTTTTCCTGTTTTAAGTGACTAATTTAAGATGCAGTCATGTACGATATCTAAACCAGGAACTGCTTATCTTGTGGGAATGAAGGATTTGTACCAAGTGCTTACTTGAGAAAGCTGCCTTGGAATGATGATAAGCCAAGGGTAATCAATATGCAGCCATCTATTGCTTAAATGTTTTCCACACCAGCTGAGTAAAGATTAGGCAACATTTCTGGAATATTTTTCTTTTTCAATAACCTTCTGAGTATTAAGCATAAAGTTTCCTGAAATGCTTAGAATCAGATAAAGTTTATCTTCTTGACTCATACATTAATAAAAACCATCCTGGTTTCATTCAAATCAGAAGGTTTTGTCACTGACTTCAATAATGCTGGGATTACAATCTTTGTACTCTTATTTCAATATTAAATCTGCCTTGCTAGCACTCCTGTGCTTTTGTATGTATGTCTGTGAGTAGTCCAGTGCAGGATAAAGGGAGTCCAGATCAGATCCATCTTTCCCTTTTTAGTAAGATGATATGACATTTTAAGCATTAGATGTATGCCAAACTATCTGAATGAAACAGAACAGATTTTCTTATAATAAACCATACTGAACAAAATTCAGAGATTTCCTTGAAAAATCTCTACTCTTCTATTATCTGTGAAAGGAATCATAAATAACCATCTTTATTATTTCTGTACAACAGGTTATTTTAGAGGCCTCTTTCTCTGTCACATGAACTCCTGCCATCTCTCAGGCTAAGGACATCTGTTTGGAAAGTCTAGGCTTGTACAATTTTGGAAAGCCTCCCTGTAACATTTGAAAAGGTACATGCAATCTCCTCCTAAGGTCACTCAAGGGATATGTAGTGTCATTGCCTGTTAGGGCTTGCACTAGAATATTTGACTTTCTAACATACTGCACAGTGCAGGAGTAAGTGTTTAAGTGTTCAAGTGACAAAAACATCCAGACAACTACATATATGTCAATTTTTTTCAAATATTCACCTTAGACCATGGCATAACTACTCAAAAAATGTATAGGTAGCATTACTTTTAACCCAAAAAAGGAATTTTTCATAGAGCCATTGAATCTTATAATGGTTTGTGCTTGAAGGGACCTTTAAAGATCATCTTGTCCCTGCCATGGAAAGGGATGTTTTTCACTAGATCAGATTGCTCAAAGCCTCACCTAATATCACTTCAAACACTTCCAGGGATGGGGCATTCACAACTTCTCTGGGCAAACAGCTCCAGCAGCTCACCACCCTCCTCATGAAAAATATCTTCCTTATATCCAGTCTAAATTTACCCTCATTCAATTTAAAATCATCACTCCTTGCCTCATCACTATAGGCCTTAGTACAAAGTCTGTCTCTATCTTCCTGATAAGCCATTTTAAATACTGAAAGGCCAAGCTTTTCACGGTTTTGACACATTGTTTTTTCATTGCAGGGAAAACTCCAGTGTCAGCGAACTGACATTGGCAGAAGAGCAGAGTATTGCGAAGCATGAGTGGATTTATAGAGCCCATCTTCATAAGAACCAGAACATTCCTTGGGCAGAGCTTGCATTTCCACTTTCCATGTCCACTATATCTTCAGCAGTGGTATCCTATGTATGGCTGTCAAAATAATGACAATAAATATAGATATTGTCATCAGGAACATCACCACCCACAGATCTCTGAAGGCATGAAGGTATTTGTTTTCAGGGAAAGAAAAAACCTTTAGACAAATGAATCTTGTAGACTCAAGTGATGATGCTCCATGAAAGGGAGCTGCTATTCAAAAGACTTTCATTGGTGCTTCCTGAACTGATCTGACAGAGCATGTTTGGATTGTTTCTCCCTTTGGCAACTCTCAGTTTATTTAGTTTACTTAAATGTTACGTAACCAGAGGGTTACATAATAATAATAATAATAAGATTAGAGCAGAACTGTGTACCTCCCAGGTTTAAGGCAGACAGCTGTTATGGTCTGCAGGAAACACAGCAAACTGCTTCTAATAGAGCTCTGGGCAGAACTTTAGGGCAGCAGGATCCTCTTTTAAGTTACCCTAAAAAGTCAATGTCACAGAATGAAACCCAGATATTTAAGGCAAGGAGAGCCACTGATGAGGGGAAGCAGATGGGAACTAGTGGTTTCCCTGTAATCTCATGGCAAATAATCACATATGCAGGACAAGTCCCAGATCTACCCTCTGACTTTTAAAAGCAGTTTTGAAAATATTTACAATGTCTGGCATTTTTTGTGTGTCTGCTGCACTTTATTCAGAAACCAGCCCGTGAATAAAAAACCAAATATTTCTCTTTGTAGTTGGTATGCAGATAATATCTCCCATGCCCAGTCTGAACAGCTGCTCTGTCAGAAGGTCCTATATATCCTTTATTGCTTCTATATTAGCAGCCATGGAACAGTTTCTGTGTCGTCTTTGCTCTACTGTGTAGCTAGAGGATGCTGATGCTCTTCAAATAGCTGTAGCATTATAAAGTGTTAGAAATTCTTGTGCTAACATGGTATTAATAGTCATAGTTCAAAAAATGCCTCTTCTACATAAATGAACAAATTTTTCTCCTCTAAAATAGGCTTGGAACAAAGCCACACTGAGTGCATTTCCCCTCAAGCTCTGGTTTTTTTTGTTTTCACCTCTAGTCCCGTGTTGTTTGCTCCCAGTGTGGCTTTTTCCACTGGCAGGTCAGTCTAGAGGAATCCTCTGAGACAGTTTTATGATATACAAATGTGGAGTAAAAGCAGCTCACCCAGACAAGAACATGACCCTGAGCAAACTCAGTGCTGTGCTCAGTGAGTGTTGACTGGATGCAGCTGAGGTGGAGCAGGGATGGGCAGCACCACAGGACTGCTCCGTGCACAAGGAGGTGATTGCAGAAATAGTTGTCCACGGACCTTTCTGGAAGAGACATGACCTCATCAATGCTTTCCTCTTGGATATGCTGTGTAAACATCTTTTCCTCTTGTGGCTTGCTACGTGCTCTCACTCACTCTTGATGGTACTCAGCCACTGAGAACCTTGATGGAACACGATCCTTTGGGAGCCTTGGCTCACTCTCCTTCTCCTTAGACCTGCACAAGAAGTTCTGAATGAAATTCAAGTGTGGCCAAAAGATTGGGAAAAGCAGTTATGTCCCAGCCCCCAAATATGCTGGATACCACTGGCTCTATTTAGCTTTAGGGGACAGGAAATTTCCCTCAAACTTCACAGCAATGAACTTCCACGCTTCTTCTTTCCTCTCTGCAATATAGAGGTGTAGCTGTTAAATGAACTCTGAAAACCAGAATTTTCAGCCCAGTATGGCAAACAATTAACAGAAGTAAAGCTGGATAGCAAAGGTTAGGATTGGACACATAAGGAGTAAAAAATAGTGCAAATACAGAGTACAGTGAGAGTCTTTCTACTTATTCAGTATTTCAGAAACACTTGGACAATAGAAAATATATCTAATTCTTAATGTAAAGAAATTAAGTGTGGTGGTTAGGGCTCTTATGTGTGGCAGGGTTTGGGTCTTACAAGCACTACAGCCTCTGGAGGAGACATGAGGTTAATAACTCTTCATCTCTCCACTTGTAAATCTGTTTCTGTGCAACAAAACAAAATTGCAGACAACATGCTTCATGTCTGGGCTGGGGTAGAACTCATCTAATTTTAAATTTTTGTAGTGGGGTACCACAACCACTTTCCTAGACCCTCTCTTTAGTGGAAAGAAATATTTCTCAGGCATAATTCATCATGTCCTAATGTAGTCCTTTAAGGAGTTCAGATGATTCATGTCCCCTTCTTTCTGGAAATAATGCTGTAAAAGCCTAAAGCTCACTGAAATTAATCCCAACCTCATCAGTTCTTTGTTTCTTGCAAGTGTGGTGGGGTTTTTTTTGTTTGTTTTTTGTTGTTTTTTTGTTTGTTTGTTTGTTTGGTTTTTTTTTAATTAGGGAAAAGAAGGTGCATTCCTGGTTCAGTCTAGCTAGGCAGGAATGAACACAGTGTCTGTATTCAACAAGGTTCCTTACTAAGCATCCAGTGAATGTGCAGCATTTCTGTGAGTGTGCCATGGACATGCTGCTTGGGGTGATTTGTCAATAACAAAATCCCTACATTGTGTTAAAAATGAACACAGGGCACATTCAGGTCATTTTCAGTCCTTGAATTGGACATGACAGTGGCTCCCTGAATGGGAAAACAGGGGTCCAGAGCTGTCTCATCTAAACAATGGCATGCAGCAGGCACATAATGTAGGGGAACAGAGGAGTCTCAAGAGTGAGAGAGAATGAAGGGGAAGGGAATGGGAATGAGGAATGAGAATGGGAATGGAGCTGGAATGGGAAGAAGGGGAAGGGAGGAGGGAAAGGGAAAAGGAAGGGGAGGAAGGGAAGGTGTTAAAAATTGGATGTAGAACCATTGCAAAGGCAGAATGTGAAAGTCTTTTGCTCCAGATGTAACTGTTGGGAGACAAGTACCAACCATCAGAGTATGCTGCAGGAACCTCCAATGGGCTGGGAGCCTGTTCTGCATATCCCAGGGGCCAAGGATGGAAAAGCAGGATGAGGCAAATGTAACAGTTTTCCTGATGACATCTACTATACATTTTGTTATTTGGCCAGCTGGAGCATTACAGGTCATGCAACAACAAACTATTCTAATAACACAAGGGCTGGAAAGCACTTTGCAAGGTTTTGACATGTACTGCATTTGGTGATGTTTTTAATTAATAAAAAAGGAGCAGTTAAGCATTAAATGTGTACAAAGTACACATGAGAAGAAGTACTACCCCACTGAAAATTACTGCTTTGAATCAATTCCCAAACTTACACACTACCAGAGCACAGCTTAGCTTTCTGGAAGCATGTTAGGATGTTTCTTGGGGCTGTTTCTGGAGAGCTATCAGTTCAGGCAGGGAGGTATCCCACAGGAGAAGTGGTGCTGGGAAGGCAGGGGCACAACCCAACATGGGTCAGTTCTACCCCTGGGGATCAGCCACGGCTGTGCTGCCTTTGCTGGCACTCACCTGGGACAGCACTGAGCTCTGCTGACCAGAGACCCAGCACAGGGCACTCTGCAGGAGGCACTAAAGCCACATGTAACCAGCCCTGCCCCAGGATCCCTGTGGGTCCCTTCTGTCCAGGATATCCTACATTCTAAGGCACTCTGCTTCAGAGTGGGTCTGACAGCTCCACAGCACTGCAGGCTGTGCTGCCTGCCCTTGTGGGCTCTAGGCTCAGGAATGAATGTGCCACTTCACAGTACAGACATCCAACACACTTCCAGAAAGGTACAGGGTAGGAAGGGTCCCTTCCCATGACTCCCTAGGTAGCTGACCAAACAGCCATTAGACAAGTATTCAGTCAATAAATAGATGGAATATAATGTTGAGCATACCCTATACAGCACAAAGGGTTTGGGATGATTAAGCTTCCCAAAATAAAGGAAAAAAATTAAAAAATAATAAACAGAAATTATTGTATATTTCTCTATGTTTTGTTTTTCAAATATCAATACAATGTTCTGAAAGAAATTGCTGAAGTGGATATTGTCCCATCTCAGACTTCAAATACTCCATTTCAGAAAGAACTGACTGTCCTTCTGCTTATTACTTTGAAACTTGGTATTGATGACACTCAAAAGAAGATCCAGTATTGATAGTATTATTGTCTTATAACCAAAACCTGAAACAGGATTTAGCAGCACAAAAGTGTGGCCTTAATGATGAGAATCTCCCACATTTATCTGCCAGTTTGCAAGCAAGTATTTCAAGTTGCTTTTGATGAGGGGATCAGTCCTTTCAAGGACTTGTACCTAAAGTTTATGCAAAACTTAGCTTTCAAAAATGCTGTCCTTCACTGGGGAAAGAAGATATTATTTTGTTAGCCTAATAATAGTGAATGCAACCAAATTGCTGGTGCATTACCCTTCAGTCAGTAGCAATATTTTACCTTCTAACTTTAGACAAAAACATGCTGGAAGATTTTTGACAATTTATGTTCCAGACTTGCTTCATTTTTCAATAGGGGAGCAATCACCTCAGGTAGCACTTTAGTTGTATTGTTGATGCTTTCAAAGAATTCTCTTTACGTGAAAATAAAGTTGTTAAATCTATACCAGTTTTCACAATCTGATTCAGGAATCAAGAATATCAGACAACTTAAGTAGCAGAATTCAAGCTATAAATATAAAGTCAATTTTCTGAAAACTGGCTGTGCACCATGGGAAAGCAGAAGTAAAACTTGAGCTTGATTTCAGGTTGAAAACTGTAGATGCAAACAATATCACAGAAGTTAATGAGCATGCACACAGAGAATACAGCCCTAGATAAATGTTCTCAAGTGATCATTTGCAGAAATAGGCTTCTTTGGAACTTTTCATAAATCAAGCTGTTTAAATTGCCTTTCAGTCTGTTTGTAGTGCACTGCAAATAGTCCAATCAATGCTTTTCACCTTTTGATGCCTTGGTAAATTCTGAGACTACTGAAGAGGGCCTGGAGTTCCTACTTTGAGCCTTTTAAAAAGGGTTTAGTTTCTTGCTCTGTTGCTGTTTTTCTAGATGGTTGTGGGATTCTCACCTCTGTTTCTCATCCTTGAATTTCCTTATTTTTTTAGGCTGGGATAATGCTACAGAATGTTTCAATAGTCAAAAAGTGAAACAAGAAAGCAACTTACTATTCCCTTACAGTTTCAAACTTAATTGCATCAATCAAAGATGTCATTATTCACTGAAATGCTAGAGAACAGTAATGATTAGCAAACACCTGACGTTATTTTGTCCTCTTTGTGTTTTTTCCATTCATCTCTTTTCATTTCTCCACTAAAGGCTGCTAGGAACTGTTTGATTGACAGCAAACTTACTGTGAAAGTATCTGACCTTGGGATGACAAGGTAGGTGAAGGAACTGGGAGCCTGACAATTAGAAGCTCTGATGTTGGTGGATAAGCAGTTTACTGGCATTGATCAGCTGCTGCTGGCTGGCAGGGAAGTTAAAACACAGGGTGTGATACAGCATTTTGTGTTTTCTTTCCATTCATGACCATAAGTCATAATGGAATGAGAATAAAAAATAGAAAATAGAGCCACACAGCTGTCTCAAAAAGTTAAGGCTTAAAGGCAAATCACAGCTGAGAGATTTCATTAGTCATGTTTGTAAAGAAATCCCCATGTTTACTTTGTGTACAAGGTTTGCACCTGATTTGGGGACCAGGCATCTTAATCAGTGGCCTCAATGAAGAGAAGTTGGAGAGAGTGAGGAGCATATGGAGTGTCAGGAAAATTAATCCACAAACATCAGAGGTTTATGTCCAAAAATGAGACAGAGGAGTCCCTTTTACTTCATTCAAATAAAGGGAGAGGCCATGGGGCATTCCCCTGGGGTCTCTCAAATTTTTGGATGATGCAGCCTCCTTTTCATCCTAATTTCTTGGCTGCATTTCCCTCTCTCTTTCCTCATTGGCTGAGGCACTTGAGAGGTACAGACTTCCTGGAATGCCTGATCCCCTCTAAAGTATAACCCCCCTTTTTAATTTTTAATTCTCATGGAATTTTACTGTTTTCCCCCATTGCTTCTTTCATCTTTCAACATCCAATTTCATTTATCAACAAACCTACAGTTTATTTGTAAAGGCAAATATCTTTTTCCATTCATCAATCAGTGGAATCCTTCCCATTGTTTCTTTTATCTCTCAGTGCTAGTTCTGTCTACCAGCAGACCCACAGTTTGTTTGTAAAGACACGTCTGTCATTCCTCTCAGGAGCATGTCCTCTGAGAAGAGGCTGAGGGAGAGAGCTGCTTGGCCTGGAGAAGAGGGGCATAAGAGGGGATGTAAAAGCTGCCTTTAGGCACTTACACTTACAAAGCAACAGAGCCAAGGAAGTTTGTCTGTGCCAGGTCATGGAACAGCAGACATTGCCCCAGGCTGCACCTCAGGAAGTTCAAGCTGGATAGTAAGAGAAGTTATTTCTCCAGGAGGGTGGTGGAACAGTGAAACTTGCTGTTCAGGGAGATGTCAGTCTTTAGGGGCTTTTAAGATTTAGCAACACAAGCTGTGGCTGACCTGCTCTGATGTGGGGAGTAACCCTGCTCCAGCAGAAAGCTGGACTAGATTGACCTGACAACAAGTGTTTCCGTGATTCTGCTTTATTTGCCTAGTAAATTGATAGCAATTATCTGTTCTAGATTATAGGTAATGCCTCTATCAGGTATCCCTTGGAATCTTGAGATTCTGCCTGGGCTTTCTTTAGGAGCCTTATGATGTTCAAGGAAGAAGCAGTAAATAGTATTTCACTGTAACTCAATCACAACCAAGTTTGGTTTGTGCTTTTTAGGTATGTTCTGGATAAGCTGTGTGTAAGTTCTCTAGGAACCAAGTTGCCACAGAACTGCACAGCACCAGAAGTTTTTCATCACACCAAATTTAGCAGCAAGTCAATGGGCCTTTGGTATGTATGGAATTTGACACGTGAGTTTGCATGTATATATGCCATTACATTTGGATTTCATCAGTTTGTTAAGCAGAAATGTTAGACATTCAACACACTGAAGGGCTATAGAAAGCAGTTACAGATTGTGTTCTTGTTCAATATTTTTATGCGAACAAGCCCTACCACAGTTGGATCTTTTAGCCCTAGGATTATTCTTTTAGGCAAACAGAAACTCTGCCCACTCCACCTTTGCTCAATATGGTTTAACAAAACTTTGGCAGTGGAGATAAGTCAAATCTTTAGTCTGTCTAGACCATAAGTCAGTGTTGCCCAGCTGTGGAAGAGAGTGTCTGGGAGCTGGGACTCTGAATCTCAGTGAAAAGTGTATCTGTTTGCAGATCACTTTCCACCAGGAATTTCAAACATTTGAACTTCTACTTCAGTGGTTTCAAGCTATGATTTCCAAATCCCTGGAGTCTGTTCAGTGTTTCTGAAAGTCTGCAAAAGGTGTCAAAGGAAAGGGAACCTTTTGTGAAAAGGCTTGAATTCCACTTATCTGGGTCTGCTCCTCCAGAAAGAAAATTTTGGCAGCTGTCAAATTGATGAAAGATTGGCAACCCACTGTTCTTGGCATTGAAACGTGGTGAATAAAGCAGATTAAAGTGTTCCTGAATGTTGGGTTGCTTCTTATCTTTAACCTCAGCTAGTCTCCCAGTGTTAACCACTCTGGCAGAAAAAACAACTCATTCCTGTCCTTTACAAGTGTTTATAATATATCCAATTAAATCAGAAGTTGGATTTTGTGGTAATACTTTTCTTTTTGTTCCTATTGATTAAATCCTGGCCCCAGGCTTTACTTTCATTAACGTCAATATTGGCATTAACTTCAATGAGAAATTTTATTTTTCCTTAGAAGATATTTTTCTCATTTTAACACTATCCATTGATGCAGTGGAAGCGAGGAGAGATTGGGATCAGTCAGTTCTTGTTTGACTGTTTTTAACTAATGAGCCTTTAAAGGGCTAAAGAACAAAACTGATGTATTCATATCCCAAAAGCAAATGTCAGAGAACAAAGAATCCTGGTTTTTTATGTTCTTATCGTCGAAAGCTGGGATTTGGATGCCATTTTAGTGTCACTGTGACACTACAATTCTCCAGTCTTCAAGCTGGAGCAAAATCAAAGATCCCATAAATTTCTTTAAAAATAAAATTACAGCCCATATTATATATCATTGTGAAATAAATATTTCCCTTTTTTATTTTTACTTTAGGGTAGGAATATTTGCCACATATATTCAGTTACAAGCAAAATTTTTTCTTGCAAGGGCATAATTATGAATTAGTGATTATGATATTATTCAGTTTCTATTGCTTCTGTGTACTCCAGATTCAAAGGTATATATACAGCTGACACTGTAAAATCTTTGGAAATCTTTCTCATATCAAATAAGCGTGTGTCCCTCTCAGAAAAATCATGTGCCCTTACAGCAGAAGTATGTGTTACCCCATCCATGAGTCTTTGAGGAGCTGGAAGTCAAATGCTGATCATGCTCATTTTCTTTTGAGATCTGCATCTTCTGTGCCAAAAATTATCCTGATTTCTTGTTCCTCTTCACCTAAATTTTGATCAGCTGTCTGTAGATCAGGACTTGTTTCTCACCAGCAATAAAGAACTGTTTTGCACATTATTGATGACACCATGAAATGACAGTGATGTTCTCTTGGGTTTTTTAATATAATTGCCAGGAAAATTAGTAGTGACTTGTATTGGAGGACATATTAATGCAAAGAAAGAAGATTAAACTATCACAATGTAAGATAGATATAAAAAGCAAGTTAAATTTTATTTACCTCCTGCAACTTTATTTTAGCATGCAGAAATTTGTAGTGACATCACCATCTATGAATTTCTGCATGCTAAAATTAAAAAAAAAGCTAATTACAATTTCTGAATTATTATAAAATTAAATAACTATACCTATCATCTTTGCTTCATTTAGCTACCAGAACAGTGCTCTGCCTTTTATCAGCTGTTACCATTCTTTTGAGGCATTGAGAGAAGGCAACAAAGCTTGAAAAATAAGATTCAGAAACAGATGACTGTGCATTCTGGCTCCACATCACCTGTCTGCTATACAAGAGCTGAACCTGAAATCTGCCTGACATTAGCCACCCTTATTATTCTGTATTTTAGTGTTTTTCTCATTTAATCAGGGGGTTGACCAGGAAGCATCTGGAGAAGGCGTTTCTGACACTCTGTGGGTGGCAGAATTTGGAAGGATATTGTGGAAGAATATAATTTATTTTGTTAGCATTTTTTCAAAAGACTTCTCAGACACTGAGATATATATACCAATTATGTGCACTCATTCAGTGCCTCCAAACTGTCATTATTTGGCCTTAACTGGAAATGTAAACAGGGAAATATATGCTTGGTAGGTTTTCTGATTATCATAACTCATCTGAATGTGTTCTTTCTTCATAATCACTTGAAGCTGACACCTAAAGTTGAATTTAGAACTACTGCAAGTGACAGCAACATAAATAGATATAGTCTCACTTTCAATTACTTAGAAATTACTACAGGTAAAATATTATATCTGTTTTCTCACCAGTATCATTGACTCTAGTTTTGGTCCTCAGGGTGTATATTTGATTTGGAATTCATTCTAAGCTGCATATTTAGGATATTTTCAATTTAGCAACATATGAGGCATCTAGTAGAGTGTTATTGCCTCCTGCAATAACAGGTAGAAATAAAGAAAATCATGTTTTATGCAGAATTCTATAGTCATTGCAAGAGTAAATGGTAAATTTGCTGATCTCTGTAGACTTGAGAAGCAAAAATTTGAAGATAAATGAAAACACTAATAATATAATTGCTTAGCCAAATATTTTACTACTGAGGCACTGAAGTTTGGCTTCTGATGTTAGTGCTTAAATAGGAGCACCCAACTTTCAAATGTGCACAGCACTACAAAAATTAGTGCTAACTTCAGCAAGTCCTGAGTTACAGATACATCTGAAGCTACAAAACAAAGGCATCTAAACTTAGACACTAACAGTTGTAAAATGCTGATCTAATATGTATAAAGAGGCTTTAAAATAATTTCTGAAATAAATCCTCTTCTCTCTCCCCATATCTGAGGATGCCCGTAAGAGTCCAAGTGATGTCTGCTTGCCCCTTCCCTGATGGAGCTGGCCCAGCCCCAACAGGGACCTCTCTGCAGCTCTAGTTTGAGTTCACCAGAACCTAAGGAATAAGAAATGCAGGATGCAGACATGTGGGGAAAGAGGAGAAAGAAATTAAGGTCTCTGGCCAGACAGAGGCTCCCACGCCTGTTCTGGCCAGCATCGCTCGGTCCCGGCACTGGAAGGTGGCTCGGAGAGCTCATCCTTGTCTGCATGGGAGCTGCAGGGGTGTTTGGGGGAAAGCTGCACCTGGGGACATGCAAATGCCCCTGGGGATCTGTGCAGGCCTGGGGGCCATGGAGGCTGCACAGGAGGGAGGGTAAGGCTGGGTATGAGGCTGCCCATGGACCAGCGTGGGCCAAGGAGTGCTGGCACTGAGAAAGGGTCAGGAAGGAGTGAGTGGTGGCACTGAGAAAGGATCAGGAAGGAGTGAGTGGTGGCACTGAGAAAGGATCAGGAAGGAGTGAGTGGTGGCACTGAGAAAGAAGGAGAGGAAGAGCTCCCCCAGCACAGAAGGCATGAGCTATTGGTGGGCCTAGTGCATGCAGGTGATCTTTTTTCATATAAACATTGTCTTCTTTTTATGTTCTTCTAACACCTTGCTATATTCTTGTAGTGGCTTTATGTGTTGACAATTCTGAACGGTGTTTTTTTGATTCATAGCACAGCTTTTAAAATTAATTGTATTGAAATCAAAGCTTTGTCATAATAAAAACGTTACTCTTAACAACAGATCTGAAGAAGGCCAGCATGACTAATTACTTCATTTGATTGTTTCCAGAATTGCCATTCCTTTTTTGTGTTACTGCAAAGTAAGCAGGAAGACCACAAATAACTGATTTATTTATCCTAAAAGTTCACCTTAATTACTAAGGTTTGGGGCTGTTATGGCAATGGAATATGTGGTATAGATAAGCAACTTTAAAAAAGTATTTTCATTCCTTTGCATTAGTGTCTAGCTTGCCATTAGTTTGTGTCACCTGCTTACCATTTTGAACTGCTTCATTTAAGGGCCTTGTCTCTTAAATTGGAAATGAATGTGTAGCACCACAACAGTGTTTTGTGAACCTGTAGAGCCCAGATGTACTTTTCAGATATATGTATGGCTGCTTTCTACAGACTGTGGTCATTTTGGAGGCCCTTGATTTTAAGAGTCCATGCATTTTCTGAGCATTTTTCATGCAGGCTCGTGTTTGCCATTGGCTCTTTGTTGCAATCCAGAACTGAATATCAGAAAACCTTGTGGTTTTCAGGGACTGGGTGTGTACAGAAAAAAACCACACTGGCATGGTTGCAGCTACAATGGGGGACCTGCAAGACTCAGAATCATAGAAAATCTGGCTGAAAGGGTCCTCTGGAGGTCATCTCGCCAAATTTGTCAGAGTGAGATTATCCCCACTGCTCCATCATCCATACCTACATCTACCTGATCTCTGAACACTTCTAAAGGTGGAGATCCCACAGCCTCTCCCAGAGTACAGAACAGGCAAACTGGTCCAGTGCTGCTCTATCCTCCATGAGAATAGATTTTGTTTTTCAGATGCAACCAGAATTTCCCAAGCCTCAGTCTACTGCCCCTTGTATGTTATAGCACAATTGTATTTATTGTACACAGCATTTGTAATGCAGTATTTGTAATAGTGGAGGCAGTGGCCAAGGTATAGGGAAAAGTAACCAAAACCACTTTGATCATTTAGTATTAAGGAAGCTTCCATTTTTAATGTCAACATAAAAGAGATTTTTTTGAGGGAGTATGGGCTATTTCGTCTCTACAATACTTATCAAGCAAACAGTAAGAAAAATAACTTATTTTACAATTTTCTAATAAACTCCAGAGCTTGTTAGTCTTCATCCAGTATCCATTTTACATTGATACAGATTTCTTGAAGGTGCAAAAATTGCAGTTATCTCATATCAAATTGAGTTATCACTAAGGTTCTCCTGATAGTCAAGGGCTTTTTCATCACTGTCTTTAGAAACACTTTTGAGGTCTCCATCTGGAAAGATCAAGATGTTCTTCAGGAGTATTTGAGTTACTGTTTTGTGTGTCTTGGTCTGTATACAACTGTACACTTCCAAGCTTTTGTATTTCACAGGAAACAGAAGCTGGATGCAGCACACACATGAAAAGCAGCACAAATGGTGTGTAATGTTATGCACATAATTCATAGAAATGCCATGCATATTTTCTAGTTACCACATAAACAGCAGATTTAATTGCTATTGGCCATGAACCAGTAGATTAATGGTCAACCAGAACACATTGTTTGACGACATCCATAGTGTTTTGCTCCTTTGCTAGGCACTGTTGTTAAAAGTGAAATGAAAAAAACCAGAAGCCTTTAGCGTACCCACACCTTTTAAAATGATGTTTGTGTCTCTTCAGGTGTCTCAAAACCCAGGTTGCTTCTTCCCTCTTCGGCATAAGGGTTCACTACTTTATGATTTGATCCTGCTTCACCTCTGCTTTCTCTTGCCCTCCTGTAACAAAATTCATTTTATATTAGAAGGTCCCTAATCTGTTCCAAGTCCTTCTGGATCCCCAGAATCTGTGACTGAAAATAATACTGTGTTTAACTGGCAATACTTATATAAAAGAAATCGAGTTAGGTTTAAGAAGAACTGTACCAAATCCCCTATGTTCTCAGAAACCCTGTTAGTGGAGGGACATAGAAAATCAACCAAGCTATACTTGTTATTTAAGGAAAATGTCATTACAGTACAGCCTTCAATCAGATTACAGAAAACTGCAGGGGCTGGTGAATGTGGGCAACTCTGCTGTTGGAGAAGGCACCATGTTCCCAGCAGGACATCCCCTCCTCCTTGGCAGAAGCCTGGCCACCCTGCAGCTCCCTGTGGCCAAAGAGTTGGTTAAACTGATGGGGATGGGGAAATTGCATTGAGCTGCCAAAGCTGTCACCTACTGAGAGACAGGGAGATGAACCTTTAGCCATCACTGTTGATGGGAAAAGGATAACAGGCTTTCATTCCTTAACTTGCTTCAGGTAAACTGAAGCCTAATCTGTAAAAATCTTGATGATTCAATTACTGGGACATCTTCCAGTAGTCATGATCATAGTATGAAAAAATATTACTCACTTTTTGCGATCTCTTTGCCCAGTGATGATCAAGGCAATAACTCCAATGACAATCAGACTAATGACCACCCCAAATACAATTAACCAGATGGTTACTGGTGGTTCATAAGGTGCAGCCAGGGTTGGAAGTATTCCCACAAACTCCAGTGTATTATCATCCAGTCTGAAAGCCTCATTGATTCGTCCTCGAGACATCCTGCCATCAAATGCAGATTCAAAGAGTTTCACACATTTATTGGAAGGAAAGGAAGAGTTTTCAGGTTTTTATAAATCTCCAGCATGGCAAGCTTCCCCTGAACACCTCAGTTAAAAAGGCTGCAGAGGAGGTACTGCTTAACCCATATTCCTTCTGGCATGTGAGTAACAACCACAGAAACTTACACCCTTAACCTGTTGGAGCTTAACTGACATGTTCAGACACTGTATGGACTCTTAAATTCTTAACATTTATTAAATGAACCTTCTGATCTCCTTCTCTCTTTGTATTTTGCCCTTCCTTCTCTTTACCATTTCTTGTCTATTGAAAAGTTTCTTAGTTATGCCACATAAAACCACAGCTTTGACATCTTACCTGTTTCCCTCCTACATTCTTACACAACTTTGATAAGTGTTTCTCACTGCCCTGAAAACCCTTTCCCTGGTGTATCATCTGTGCCTTGTCTTTCCTTAAACATCCACATCTGCTACTGAGTGCTAACCCAAGAGTTACTTTCACAGCCATATGATGTTCACCTCTCTTAGTTCACCTATTTACCTTACTGCTTCTTCAACCCTATCTCATGTTGATATTGCTTTTAGATTTGTGCCCTCTTCATCTCCCACTGCACATTACCCATGATCTTCTGCAGAGTTGCAGTTTTACTTATCATTTTTATAGCAATGACTTACAGTGGTGTCACACCTTGCTATAAAAGAGCTGTTCATTGACCTGTAAGTGGAAACTAGCTCCTGCTCTGACCTCTTCTATATAATCAAATACATCTGTTGTCTTTCTAGTACACCATTATTCTGGAGTCCTGGTTAACAATAATTCTTGCACTGACTTTTCAAAAATGAGAGAAGAACATACATGTGCACGCACACATCATTCCTGTATTCTGTATTTCAGGATATAAAATAGTTCCTGTTAAAGTTTGAGCAATTAAATCTGCTGGCAAGGTATGATACAATGAGATGTGTTT
This sequence comes from Dicaeum eximium, assembly GCA_013396995.1. Classification (NCBI taxonomy): domain Eukaryota; kingdom Metazoa; phylum Chordata; class Aves; order Passeriformes; family Dicaeidae; genus Dicaeum; species Dicaeum eximium. Next base: position 1,602,897 of record VWZP01004916.1, on the reverse strand, counting down.
TGGCAATTTTACAAGCCCCCTGAAGCATTTTACTTTGGCTGTTGTCCAAGATACCATCTGATAGATGGACTGTTTTCTTTCTGTCATAATAATTTTCATCTTAGTATCTCTCATCCCACTGTTTCCATTTCAACTGCAGAATTTACTTTCTTGTCACTGCTTCTGCCTCAGATGACTTAAGCACTGCTTTCTCCTCCAACCTTCCATCTGGTTGATTGGTTGGTTGGCTGGTTGTTTTATTTCCCCAGAAAGCAAAATCTCACCTGATGGCATTTTCCACATCATCTTTGGGCACAATATCACTGATATTGCCTGGCATGCTGACAGTAATGTAGAAGGAGATCCTTTGTGTCTCTTCCCCAACATGAATGTCTGTAATTCTGAAGGAGAAAGAGAAGAAAAAGGTTATTTTCATTGTTGAGGTGACATTAGCTTTAAATCTGGGCCGTTGAACAGTTGTGTTTGATTGGCATTGCCAGGGGTTTAGTTTAAACTGGGGGCATAGTGAAATCAGCTGGGAAGTGAAATCTATTTTCCTGCCAGAATTCCTTTTTCTATGTGCTAATTTGTAACTTGAGCTGGAGAAAGTCTTCCTCATATCAAAGACAAGTCTTGGGGTAATTTTCCACAGCACATAATGACTTGCAGAACAGAGTGTGTTTGGGGTTGATCTCAGGAATGAGGTGATATATGAGATACAAAGTGGGAAAAAAAAATAGCTTTCTTCCTTATTTTTCTAGAGTAGATTCTATATATTACATGACTGATGTTCTACAAGGTAATATCTAATAGCTTGAGTAGTTAGTTTCTGAACATCATTGAAATACTTAATCAAAAGGGTAGTTTTTCTTACCAAAATCACTTTCAGGTGAAATATTTTATGCTTGTAACAGAACCTAGATAAGAATAGTAAATCTGTACCAAATTCTAGTGCTTTACAGTCAACATGTTTGTCTTTCCTTGGCCCCAAACCTCTTGGATATACAGTATGATACACATACATTGCTAGAGATGTTTATTTCTAATCAGTATACTTTCCCTGATATTCCTATATACATGTTGGGCACAAATTGTCAAGGTTCATCTCCATCACTGATAAGCTGCAGGAGACAAAGCCTTCTTACCTAACTTTAGCACATTATTCCTAAATATCAGGCTCTTGAGGGGAAAGATCTCATCTACCCAAGCTGTCATCTTGCCTTTTACAAACAGCTGATGTTTGACATTGTTTCTGTCCCCTTACACTCGACAGAAGGCACAATTAATCCCACCAGTTCTTGCCATTAGCCAAGCAGAAGCAAAGCAGGCACAGCTGGCACAATTAAGCAAGCCACTCACTGGAAGGCAGCTTTCTGTTTCTTCACCTCCGCAAAATATTTTCTCATGGCGTAGGCGACGGATGACTTGAACAAGAAGAGCTCACTTTCATCCCACTGATACTGCAGAAACAGCACAAGAGAAATTCCTCAGAGATGGCAAGAAATCAGAGACATTAAGAAATCCTTCTAAAAAGAAATAGCAACTGTAATGCTTGGCATGCACTCAGTATTATTTATTTGTGCCACTATAGCACATCAGAAACCAACCCAAACCCTTTAGATCTGTTAATCTGGGCACTGTGCAGGAGAATAACCAAGGAGGCATCCCTGCTGCCAGACATCCTGCTGTCCCTCTGCAATCTCTGGCACCTTTATATGGGACTGCTGAAGATGCTGCAGTCCCAGCACACCACCATGCCTTACAGGGAGAAAAGGCATCAGCAAGGCTATTCCTACTAAATATTGTGTATTCTCTTTGAAGTTTAAAGATTTCATTATTTAGATCTTGTTTTAATCACATAATTTCATTTGCAGACCTGTTCTATTAAGGAGGAGAACCTTTGTGATAGAGCTGCTGTGTGAAGGTGGCTAATTTATTTGCTTGATGAGCTTGGATTTTTGTTTGTGGTCTGTTTTGGTAAAAAACTCTTTGCATCAGTACTTCTGCAGCAAGCACACATTTGGTTTTTTCCCCCTGGAGAATAGATAGGTGATATTAAAAAGAAAAAGTATTGCCTGTGTGCAGGCTTCTCTTGACCTGCCTTATGAGTTCAAAGTTATTTGCAGTGGAAGACAAAAACAACTTCTCTGGGGCAGGAACCAAGAGCTGTACAGGGGGCAAAAACCACCACAGGAGGTGATAAAGCAGCCTGGTCTGTTGTGAAATAGCATGTGTGCACGAAGGGAAAATTCCCAACTGAACTCTGTGGCAATACCTTTTTATTCCACTCAGGCATAGATTTGATAGTGTTTATGGTGCCTGGGCAGGAAGGCCTGTAAATGCTGTCAGTGATAGACAGTCAGCTCCTGACTTTCCTGAGCATTATTCAGGAAGGTGTGGTAGAAGGCAGCTCTGTTGTAACAGGCTTTATAAAACCCAGCTACCTTTTTCAAATGTGTCCACCTCTTGACACTGATGTAAAATGGGAGAGATGTATAAGTATCTGTGAGGAAGACAGGGATAGACAGGGATAAACTGTTTAGCTGGGTCTGTTGCAATAGGACAAGGAGTAATGGTTTTAGACTAAAAGAGAGTTAATTTAGATTAGTTACTAGGAAGAAATTATTTACTGTGGTGAGGCATTGGAACAGGTTGCGCAGAGAGGTGGTGGACACTCAGTTTCTGGAAACATTCAAGGTCAGGCTGGGTGAGCCTTACAGCAACTTGATCTAGCTGAAGATGTTCCTGCTCATTGCAGCGGGGCTGGGATAGCAGAACTTTAAAGGTCCCTTACAACCTAGAGAGTCCTGATTCTATTAATAAAGGGGAGGAAAGGGCAGAAAGAACCCACTGCTGTCAGTCCACTCCGGACCAGGTCCCGGGAAAGGCAGAGGTACCCAAAGCCACGGCAATCAGAGCACTCCCCAGGGCATCTGGAGGGCAGGAGCTGTGCCAGCCCTGGCTGTTCCCACTGGGAAAGGCTGAGACTGAGTTCCCTTTGCAAGGCAAATGCCCCTGGCTTTCTCCTGCCTGCACAGTCGTGCACTGAAGCACCTTTTCTTGTTACTGCTGCTGCCTCTGGCAGCTGGCACTGTTCACTATCATAGCTAGGAGGCTGTTGCTGGGGTTTCTCAGTTTTCTATTTATGCCCAACATCTTTAGGCTTGCAGTGCTGCTTTTTTATTATTATTATTTTTACCAGGATTTAATTGAGCTTGATTCCTCTACTCATGCTTTCTGTACTTAGCATGTTAACATTTTAATAATTTATTAATTTCTCTAGCTTATAATTTGTCTTTCTCAGTCTAACATATTTTAATTGCCACTGTGCCTCTCGACTGCCTTTATAAATACTATAACTGGCTGTGTGGATGGGAAGTACCTGCTGGCTTCTGATCTGTGTTTGAGTTGTGACCACCCACACGGCTTCCCCAGGCATCTCAGGCACCCACTGTACACTGAGCAGTTCAGAAGCTGCTTTGCTTTCAGAGAGAAATGAAGTCAGCCAAGCACCTCTGCTCTGTTACAGTGTGTTCGCTCCAGGATCCCATAGGTGATTTGAAAGACAGTGTAAGTGTGGCCTCTGATTCAGAAAGGATTTTTCATTGTAAAATACATCTAAATGCCTGCAGGCTGACAGCTCTCCATTCTCTAACACTGTCTTGTGTGACAGCCCTTTACAATGTGATCACACATATGGCATTGGCCTGGTAGAGAATTTTGAATTAATGTTTAAAGAGGGGTCCAGTTTTCAAGTGGCAATCAGGGGCTGGCGCTCCTGGAACTGTTTATTTAAATATGACAGACCCCAAGGGATTCAGTGGGGATCTTGTAGCACTTCCCTTGTGCGGGCACTTTCAGAAGCAAAGCTGGGGATCTTTCAGCCTCATCAGCTGCACTGGTGATCCAGCAATGCTGCGGCTGCAGCACTAATCTCATCAGCCTGAAAGCAATTAGCAGGGTAATTGCGGCAGCGCAGGCTCTGCTACAGCTGGCGTTGAGCCCATCCGGGAGTCTGGATGCTTAATTTGCCAGAATGTGGGGCTATCGACACATCCCTGCCGGCCCCAGCCAGGGCTGGGCCGGGTCCGAGAGCCTGGGCGAGCTGCAGCTGCCCCAGCACAGCTGAACCCCAGCCCCAGAGCAGGAATCTCCCTGCTGCTCTCTCCACAGCTCACGAGCACAAGCGCAAAACTGTTTGCTGGCATATAGAGTGCTTTGTGCTGTTAGGTCCGTGCAAAGCAACTCAAAATACACCTTAAATAAGCAATTGCATGCGGCCAGCAGCTTCTGGGCACTTACTGCTTTATGTAGCTGGGCTGAGATTCCTGCCCGAGATTCCCCCTGCCTTTTCTCTGTGCCATCTCATGCATGTACCATTACCTGCTGCTGCCATACCAACATCCAGCCATGTCCCTGGGGGCTCAGCAAAAGGGAAATTTGTGGGGAGGCAGAAAGCAACCGAATAGAAAAGGTTTCTTGCAAGTTGGTGATGTGAACTGGTTTTGAGAGGAAAATGTATGGCTTGCTCTTCAGAGCTTAGGAACCTACTGTCCGTACAATAATTCAAATTAAGTGGTCTGTATGAGATTGTTTTACAGCTGCTCAATTGCACAACAAAAACTATGATGGCTAAAGGCAGGCATAAAAATGATATTAGGCTAAACATTAACCATAATGACTAATAAACCTGTTGTAATATGGAACCTTTTTATGCTGTTGATATGAGTTTTGAATTGTATCTAACTCGACTAGGCAGTCTAGGAAGCAATAAAACTCCAGTGGGGCTTGCATGTAAGAGTGATAGAAGCAAGAGCATCAATTCATATAAAAATGAGCCCGTGGTTTGTGTCCTTGCTAGTGCAATAGGCTCCAACACACAGGTCTAGATGACCTGCCTGATGACATACTTATTCTTGGAAAATTACTAATGTTCTGCAAGGTAAAAATGGCTATTAACAGGAATGAAGTGTCTGCACTTAAACCTTCTACACTGCCTCCATGAGATTAGCATAAAGAGGAAGAGTTAGAATAAGGAGAGAATTTTCAGTCTGGGTTAAGCAGATGGGCTAAGCCAATGCTCTGTTTGAAATAGTAAAAGCCATCTTTGGCTTTGATGAGATTTTTTCATTGCTGTAATACATTTTATTGGACCAGCTGGTATAATTGGGGAAAGCAGACAAGCCCTTGGGAATGATAGCACTTCTGCTCATCTGAAACAGAAGCAGCTGCACTGCACTGTCCCCTGCAATCTCAATAATAAAGCTGTCTCTGCATCAGGGTTGGAGGGCAGGGATGCAGCTGAACATATCAGGGCCTGGAAATATTACTGTAAACAGCCAAACAAAAATCTACAGAGAAATGCTAACAGATGTGTTTTAGTTTGAAATCAAGAGCATTTAAGGACAAGAGTGGGATTCACCAGCCTGCTTTTAAATGTGAAGTTAGCTGCTCTAATAACTTCTGAAGGCAGCCACCATGGACATGATAATGACAAGTAGAAGAAATTAGGTAGAAGCTTTAAGTGGAGACATCAGCATATCTGGGGAAAATGCAGCCATTTTCATGTACACAGGTTCCTCTATGTTAGCCCTCCAGGCCTGTTCTGTAGGAGGCAAAAAATCATGATTGGTTTCTCTACAGAATAACTCATCTAGCTGAGATGCCTGTTCTAAAATGGGTGGGCTCACTCCCTGGAGAAGTTCCTCCACTAATTCTAGAGGCAGCCTTGACCACAAACTCAGACCAGACATCTTACATGTGATAACCCTTCACCTGAGCTGATGCCACCCCTCAGACACAAAGCTCAGGCATGCCCTGACTCATTTTCAGAGCCATTAGCACATCACCTCTGTTGCCCAAGCAATAAGAAGGGTGCCACAGCACAAACTCACTCACCGCCTGGTCCCCCAGAGCTGACTTCAGGCTGATGCGCACTTTGATGGCATCACTAGAATCTGGTTTAGAAAGAAACAAGGGCCATGTTAGAGCTGCAGCAACAGAAAGTCTGCTCCTGGGAAATGCTGAGGTGGCTAAAGTTTCCTTACAGGTTCCCTTGCTCTCCTTGGAGAGCTTGGTGGGACTGATTTTGTTTCCCTTTAGTCACCTCTACTGCAAACACACTCGTCTGAGCTGTCAGTTCCCAACTCTGGTTTTGTAGCAGATAGAAGGAAAATTCTTCTGTCCCATCACTAGGAGTGAGCAGCTTAGATGCAGATGCTGGTGCCTGGTTAGGTGAATCCCACTATCAGAGACTGGCACAGGGCTGTAAGAGTTACAAGGCTCTCCAGTACCAGCAATGATTACACAAATATAACCTGGCTGGTTCATCACTCAGTGTCACATTAAGCTGAAAAATGCATTTTTCCACAGTCTCCTCCTTTTCCTCCCCTTGAGCTCCCCTTTTTGACTAACATGGGTCAGCGAAACCATAGCAGTAACTTTTTTGTACTGGTTTGCCCCTACACCTGTCTCCCTGGACCAGAGGCTCCCAGCTCTGCAATACAGACACACTGCCCTAAGAAAAGTGCCACACAAGACCAAGCTTCTGAATCTTTCTTCCTTCTGTAGAGCCATCCCACACTCTGAGTGCTGCCATTATGAAAAAAAGGACACCTCAACTTCTGAGAACTGGGTGGGGCTCTGACAAACACATGTGCTGACTTCTCCAGCTCTGGCCATGAGGAAGCCAGTCTGTTTTCCTGGGACTAAAACATGCAGCTCAGTGTTTAGTTCTCATAACCCTGCTTTTCTAGGGAGAATAGCCTCCAAAAGCTACAAGAGAGAAGGACTTTGCTAACCAAGGGCTGTGAAGAATAATCTGTGTCCTTAAATCCCCCACAAGCCATACGTACATGGAGTCCAGTCTGTTTTCCAGCCAATGAATCTGCCAGAATTGTTTTTTTTCAGCCACTCATATAAAGGCTCAAAGTAGTGGAGCAAGGGAGCTGCATTCATGTATTTTTCTCCTGTTACACTTTCCAGTGCTTGAGTCCAGGGCTTGGATCTCCCTAATGCCAGCAGTTGTCTGTATAAGTGGAATGAGAAGTAATATGTTATTGCCATGTTCCATCTAGATGAGAAAAACACTCTGTGATCCATATAAAGGTGTTCTTTGCTTCTGAATTCGCTCCTTTCTCCTATTATTCCTAATAAACTATTTTATTCCCACAAACAAGTAATTACATCTTTGATGTTTAGAATCTTAGCGTACATAAATTTAGTCAACTTGTCAAAATGAGTCGAGTGGGCACAGGCTAAATTTCCAAGCTAGGTTTATTCTTGATGCAACCTCATTTACTCCAGAAGCTTTGTTATACTCTAATTTATTACATGTGAGAAATTTGCTTCATTACCTGAGTTTCTGCCCAGCTGCAGTGGAGTTGGTAATGTCACATTTGTGAAGAGGGCCAGTGTGGTTAGCTGCCTTGCAAAGTGCCTCCTGAAACTGGAACTGATAGATGGTGCGAGTGTAATACCTAAAGGAAGGGCAAGGAAAAGGGAGGCACAGGTTTTATTAGTTGTCTGTCAAGGAAACCTGCAAGCCTTTGGCAAGCTCTGCTGCATCAGCTGTCACTCCTGCCTGGGAGACTGCACTGCAGGGAGGGAGGCCAGCTGATATTTACAGGCTAAGCTAACTCAAATTTAGCAAAATGCCAAGATCAAATGGACTAGAAGAGCCCCAAATCTGTTTGTTGCCACATAAATCAGGAGAGAGTAAAGTTTTTAAGGTCCAGCTCTTTGCTCTGAGCCCTCTAAAATGAGGTGGCTGGGACACAGCAGACATCCAGGGCTGCATGTTCATGGCCCAAGTGACATGGGGCACAGTGATTCCCTAGGAGGCAAACACCTCATACAGAAGTGCTCCTGCTGGCTTGATGGCAGTATGAAACTTTCCCATTCAGCAAGAAGGTCAGCAGCCTCCTGACCTGCTCAGAGACTATTATGGAACAACCCCTGATATGCAGAGAAACACTCCCATTGAAATCAGCAACCTTCGGTCTGGGCTTTAAACAAAATAAGATTGGGTCCTGAGACTCTCCAGTAGTTTTAGATAGCTGGGGCTTGTTCTGTAGACAAAACTTAAGCCATGAATTCAGGACTGCAGTACCTTATGAAGGAGTAATCGTTGGCCACATGAAACAGCGCGGCAGGGTCGCAGTAGGTTTCATCATGAGGGACTGGTTCCACCACACCAACTATGGCTCTCCTGGAGATGAAGGAAAAACATAGGGTTTCTGTTTATAGACAGTAAGCAAAGGTAATCTGACTCAGCTTTTCTCCTGTTTTGTCTGATACATATGCACACCTCTCACTTGCAAACAGAAGAATTCCATACTCACAGTAACCCCAGCAACCCCAAGCAAGTTCTGCTCCACAGCTGGAGACCACAGAGAGGATAGCTGTTTGGAAACTCATAATGCAAGGAAGGGATTTGTAGGATAGCAGGGTGTGCAGGGATCAATTAGTGGTATGAAATAATCTGCAAGACATGAGCTTCACACAACCACCTCATGCCCTGGGCCATCCTGAGTTTAGGGACCTGTATTTCATTCCAGGCAACGGCATGCAGAGACTGGGCAACCCAAAAGGTATGTGGCCTCTTGTGCCACTGGGCTGGAGATGAGCTTTCTCTTTATTTTCCTCTCCTGAGACTGTGTTTCCTGAGAAACAAACCCATGCCTTGACTTCTGAAAATGGTAATAAGCTTCCATGGAAATATTTTTCATAAACCTGCATTTCAAGCAGAGAGCTTTGTAGTACCACTGCAACAGATGTGATAAGCTTCCCTGAACAATTTGTCATTCTCTATTTCTCTGACATCTCTGCTACTTTTGAATACACTGAAGCTGATTGATTTTTACAGTGGGTCAGGAGGTTTGCATATATCAACTTTTATTATAGATTCTGTTTGCTGATGGAAGCTTACTGTTCATGTTCGAGCTCAGGCTCCATTTTCAGTGTGGGGTTTGTTTGGTTTCTTTGCATTTTTCTGCCCTCATAGTAAAACCAACCTGGGAAATTACAAACTCCAGTCTGAATCATACTTATTTTTAATCTTGTGCTCCAAGGTGCTGAAAATAGACTGATTGATGGGCATAATCTGAAAAGGCACCTCTGGCTGTAACTTGCCAAGGGAATTCTATTTTCTTTGCCAAGTAAGGTGGTATCTTAGTACACAAGAAAGGAAAGATTAATTCTGAATTCTTTCAGACAATTTGCCTCCAACAGCACTATACAGTGGGAAGGAAACACAAAGCAGAGAAGTGTGCTCAGATACTTGGTGGATTCAGATCTGCATGCTTCTCAGGCTGTCAAGTACAATAAACTTCACTTTCCACTTGTCCTTAAGGATGTGGGGAGCAAACCAGAGCACATGACCAGTGAGACTTAGAGAGGGGCTGTGCTTTAGCTGTGAAGATGTCCTGGGGAATGTGTCGGGGGACAGCAATGGTGATCTGGAACAGGCCATGCAAAGGCCATGGGCTGTCTTTATCAAGAAGCTGACATTAGAAATAGGGAGAAAGTCTTTTGAAAGGCAGGGTGAACTGCTAGGGGCTGTACACAGAGTTATTTGGGATACATGGCTTATGAGACTTTGTCTGCACCATGGCTGGGTATTTCTGTCTAGCACTCTACTGGTATTTACAGAAACACCCAGAGACACAGATCCTGCCCTATGGGGGGCACAAACACCTCAGTATGTCGAGGAACTAGGGCAAAGTTTGCAGGTTCATATGAAAAAAATCCCCTTTGTTTCTCAAACTTACTTCATCTCCCACCACTGTTTGGTCCATTCCTGCTTTGTAATCTCACCCCTAAACACCATCCACCTCCACTTCTCCAGCATGTAAGTAAAAGGCATTGTTCCAACAATCGTTAGTGCTTGTTTGAGCAGAAAGTTGATTTCAGTTTCTGAAGAGAGAAGCAGTTAAGGTAACGGTTATGGTAGCAATTAGTATCTAATTAGATGGCTAAAGTTGTTTCCTTTTACAGCTAATGTTTACATCTTGTTTGAATTACAGATTTTTACTAAAGAAAAAGTGGAAGGAAGAACACTACTGAAAAAAAACATTAGATAAGATCATTTAGGAATTGTACACTGTTTTGTCTCTCTTTCCCCCAAACTCTTAAATAACCTAGTCCTTTAACATTTACATTTAGTTACCCATCACTGAGAACCTTTCCCGTCTCTGAGGAATTTTGAGCTGAAGACATCTCAAAATGTATAAAATGTGCATCTTCATCCATCTAAGGCAGTACTCAGAAGCCAGATGAACTGCATTATAATGAGGGCCTACCTATGTTGTCACTCAATATTCACTTAAGTGGGAGATGTAAATCTCAAGGTTTCGGTTTAATTTGAACTGCTAAATACATGTCTTGATAGAGATATGTATGGATTCATGCAACAGAGATTGAAAAGAGTTGTGGAGACCCATCTAAATGAACTATGAAGATTTAAGGATGAGTTGTTCAGTACTGAAGGTAGTGAAGTTAGCTAGTTATTTATTTTTAAATTATATAACAGCATTGCAAAGCAGTGATCCTTGTGTCACAATGTGATTTGGGGAAGAAATAGTATTTCTGGTAAATTAGAGGAGTAAGATTTTCAGAAGCCTGTCAGCTGATTGCTGAGTTTGCAGGCACACTCTTCTATGACAAAATAAAGCCAGCAAGTGCTTTCACATAAATACATGATATTTATGCCTTTATTTACCTTCATCGTCTTGGAAAGTTGGCTCCAGGAGATCAAGAGATTTCAGGTGCTGAGGAGTGGCTGCAGAAAGTGACATAATTTCACCTACAGCTTCGTGGAAGCCCTCATTGGCACCGCTCCTCAGCAGGTAGGGCTGCCCTGAGTATGCCATGTCATATTCAATGTGGCCCATCTCGTGGTGTGCAGTCAGGAAGTCATCCATGGTCACTTTGGTGCACATCTTGATCCTACACGGCAGAATAAAGTGTTTGTGGCTAGAGACAGTGCCCCAGAGAAAGGCTGACTGAGCCCTGTTTGCCACAGCTGTGGGGCAGAGCCCCTCCAGAGCTTGCAAATGCCTCTTGCCCCTTGTAAAACTTGGGCAGCTACATCCTGGTATGCAGTGCAGATCCTCCTGCTACAGCAATACTTCATGGGGAACTCAGAAAAACACCTTCAGCCACCTTGAAATTGTCCAGGGAGTAAGAGAAAACTGCTGTTTTGTGAGAGCAGCTGTTCCCTACAACCTGGTGATAAACTCACTGTATGTGTGGGAGTGAGTAACTACCACCAATCTTAGTAACACAGTAATGTACAAACCCCTTTGTTTTGGTGACTCCTGCTACTTCATCCTCATGTAGGTACTATTTACAAAAGGAATGTCTTCCACATAGGGTTTCTTTTCACCTTCCCCAGACTGCTGAGGTGGGGCACTGATGTGTTTGACTAAGGCTCTGCTGTGCACCAGCTTCTTTCCCTGGGTAACAGTGGGGACTGCAAAAGGGCTCAGCATTTCTGCGAGAAGCATTCATTGTGTGGGAGCTTGCTGTCCCACTACTTTCCCAAATATGGAAGAGACTGATGGATTTTCATGAAACTCTGCTAAAGACAGACAGTGGACTCTCAGGAGATTTTCCCTTGCTACCCAGGGACCCGCTGCCACTGCTGCAAAATGTGCGGTTGTCCACAGATCTCAGTGGTATCTACCTGCATTTCTGCTTATTCCTTAAGCCCTAGAACATAGCCATTATTTCTCTAATTCATAAAAATATTAGTCACTTCTCAGCTATAGTTTGAGAGTAGATCTACTAGTAAATTTGAGTAGATCTTCACAGGAAAAGTTACACAGAAAGGTTTACAGTCCCACAGGATCCCTGCTCTCTTGTCTTCCTTCTCCCTCTTTTCAGCCAGAAAAAAAAAAATTAAGGAGAAATTATAACTTAAGACAGCATGGTGCACCTTTAGTGAAAATATGTTTGTTCTAGGAGGTGGTACAAAAAGGGCTCATAGCAGTTTCAGTACCTGTAATCGTTTTTGCCCAGGTCCCATGCTGTAGGATGGCAGACAACCTTCCTGCTGTCAGTCGGCTCTGTGAGCATGGAGTTTGCCCAGAAGCCCTCAGTCATGTTATCAAGGCCAATGGAAACAAAGAAGGCCTCAGCAGATTTGAATATTTTAATTGCATCCCATTTCTGAAAGAGACAATGCCACCATGAACCTCTGCTTCTGCATGCACCTGTTCCCAATGCTCTGCTTGATGTAGGGCAGCTGACTTCGTATTTATTTCCCAGGAGCTTCACACCTGCACCTGGCCTATTGAGTAAGTCAGTAGTGTCTGCCTTTGGCACTTCTGTGAATTCTGCTGGGAACAGGAACTAAGTGTTTTCCCTGCAAACAAAATAGGTTTCTGCACTCAGAGGTTCAGCAGATAACACCTGACCCAGACCAGAGAAGCTCTCAATAAAAGATAAGGTAAGATAAAAAATGCATTCCTGACAGTAGTATGTCAGATCTGCGATCCAACCCTTCAGTCACTTCAGTCAACTTGGGGTCAACTCATTTGAGGAAGTGGAGCTACATTCCCAGCAGATGACCATTAGAGATTTCAGCCAGAACCATAAAACCTGGCAAATGTATCTATGGGAGTTGCTTATCAGATTAAAACTGCATGGTTATGTTCAGGATAATTTTGCCATTCAGCAGTTTTATTGTTCTACCCAGCAGGAGCTCTGCATTTACTGGACTGAGCTCTCACAGAGACCTGGGTGGCAAACAGCTCATTTGGATGAAAATCCCAAATGGGGCACACCCACCAACAAGGATGAGCCCACCATTGCTCAAAGGCTATGTAAATAATGCTTCCCTTCTTGCAGTGGTACTTCAATGGACACAAATTTATGACTTCAAGGGGGTCAGTAGTGTAAAACAGAGGTGAGATTAATGCAGACTTGTGCAAACTGTTTAGGAATCAAATTCAGCTATTCCTTCTCTTACCAGCATAACATTTTCCATGGAGGGCTGCCTATGAGAGGAGAGTAGATTTCTGGTGAATAATTGCATTTTAGAAATCAAATTCCATCTACCACTCTTTAGTTTAAAAAGGAGTAAGGCTTTGGCAAGACTACAGGGAATTACCTTCTCCCATGTTCTTTCTGGTAAAGGTGCTGTCACAGCTGGTAGCTCTACAGATCTCAAACACAGACCTTATGCTGCTATGCAGTTATCAAAAGATAACAGGCAGCATTGCAGTTTCTCTAGATGTATCCAAATAAAAAAGGCTGACAAAAATAAAACAAACTGTGATATAAAATCTATTTGATTATGGTAATGACTGGCAAAGGTCATATTTTATACCAGTCCAGTCCAGGAGTCCTGAAATATTTATAAGTACAAAATATATTTCTTAATGGATAAGTGTCTCTGAGGAAAATAGTCTTGGAGACAAGATTAAGGGGGTCAAAGAGTGTGGATGGAAACAGAGAACAGCTAAGGGGATAGGTACAGTGAAAAATGCATAAACACTTAAAAGTGCAAAGCAAAAAAAGGATGCAAAAAGCAGCACTTTGTTGGCAGTGTGTCTGTCTGAGGGCAGCCATGGATTTCTAGAGAGCAGCTGATATGTGGTGCATAATTTTTATACCTTCTAGGTTTGTTACATAATGCATATTGCATAAGGGCATGTCTTACCTTTTCAACCATTGCAGAAGTTACATCAATGTTTGGTTTGGCTGGATAGGGAACAGTCAAGGCATACAGATTTGTCCAGAATCTACCCCACATATCACCTTCATAAAAAGAGAGAAACAAAGAAATACTTTAAATTATTTATTATGTATTGCTCAAAGGTGCCAGACAGGTCTATAAATTGTGCAGTGTCAAAAATAGGGTCTCCTATTCATCTAACCAGGCCTGATCCAGATGTGGAGGGGAGCAGTTCTGGAAGGTCATGCATAGGTCAAACTCAGATCAAGGATCCTTTTATTACCCAATATCAGCAATTCTTGGGTAATACAGTTTCAGGACTGATGACACTCCTAAAAGTGTAGGAAAACTGAACATCCTTTTTGTTAGTCCACATGATTGTTGTGCCATGTTCAGGTACACAACTCTTATGGCACCTTAATGCTGCATGCTTTGAAAGCCAAGTCATGAAATGTGGGATCTTAGAGTAAAAACTGAAAGGAAAAACAACTCTCTCTGAAATTCTTATTTCTAAGGAAGACAAGTGCTGCAGAGGGGAGGGAAATGTCCCAGCCAAGTGCTGGAGTTTTGTGCTATGTGAGGTTTGGCGAGGATGAGAACTCCTGCCTTCCCTTCCTGCCACTGCTGCTAAGCACTTGTGTTATCTCTGCTAGGAATTTATCCATTTCTCCTCTACCCTTCTCTCATCTGTAACCTTTTTGTTAATATCCTGATGAAACAGTCAGATTACTGTCCCCCCACGTGCCTTGAAGGTGGCTGTGCTGTGTATAAGGTCAGGCTTGCACGACACGGGTGCGTTGACATACCCAGCAAGTGAGCAGGGAGGCCTCCTGTGGAGCTGATGAGCTTGGGGCCATACACTTGCCCCAGCTTGTGTCTCACGTAGGCATGCAGCTGCTCATACAGAGGTTTGATCTGCAGGCAGAGGAGGAGAAGGAAGCAATTTTATTTTTCACTTTGCTCTATTCCTCTCATTACTCCTAAACAGAGAGCCTTGAAGCTCTCTCCGGCAAAAAGCTCCTGGCAGGTAACTGCACCCCAAACCTGCAGCTTAGCTTTGCCTCCTGTCTCAGGGTTCAGGCACTGAGTGCAGATCCAGCCAAAGAAGTCCTGCCCAGGTATGAGGGAGGGAGCATTGCTAACTTTCGAGCTGGAGTATCAAGGATGCCCCATGTACCCCGCCTGGAGGAGAGACATGGACCTGCAGAGCTCCCTCTTTCCCAGCCTTTGGGGACCAAGCTGGTCCTTGAATGGCTACAGAGGTAGAAAAGTCATGTATGTCTCCTCACATTTGTTTCTGTTAAACCCATGTAGACCAAGATCAACCAGTTTTCATCTTCATTCATAACATCAGCACATGAGCCCACCATTTCAAAACACAACCCTGCAAGCCAGGTGAGAGCTTTTCCTGCCTCTACCTGCTCAAATGTCTTCTCCACATCTTCAATCAGTTGGTCACGGCTGTATTTGTAATTTTCTGGAGATTTTGCTTCATAATTTGCTCTCCAGTAGTCTCCGTAGTCAGAATAACCTGTAAAGCATGGATGCATCACATGAAGACACCACACCTGGCACTGCTTAGGTCTGCAGGAGAAGTGCAGCTCCCTGCAGATCCCATGCAGACCTGCAGCCTTCCCCCAAAGCAAAGCAGCAAAATGCTAGATAGTTTGGGTTTAGCAGAGAGGAAAAAGCCTCCCTGAGGGTCTGTCTCTTGAAAATGCAGGTGTGGGAGATTTCCAGGAAATTCAGAAATTGATGTCATGGTTATCTGCTAGTTAGGGTCATTCTGTCTGGAGATGGAGGACAAAGGAAATCAGGAATCCTGACTGGAGCTCCTGTGGCTATGAGGGACAGCAGCCTCTGCTCAGGCTGGATGCTAACGGGTTCTCACAAAAAGCATAACGTGGTGGACATCGAATACAGGCCCCCTCTTCCAGAAACTAAACCACCAGGACACATGCAGACACCAGAAGGGAAATTCAGCTCTTCCAGTCCACTGAACTCCATCAAGCCTGCAGTAAAAATGGCTCCTAGCTGAAGTTTCTTCCTTTGTGGGACAGAGAAAGGCCAAAATAACCATCTCTTAATGTTTGGCTTTTTTCCCTGTCTTTCTATTGGGGCCATATTTTCTTATCCAGCTCCAGCCTGACAAGTTTTGCAAAACAAGGAGGATGGGAAAGCAGGTGCTGCAGCTGCAGTCTGGCCAAGAGACAGATGAGGCAGCTACTTCAGAAGATACCTTAGAAGACCCCAAAAGAAAATTAAAAGGCAGCTGCTACTGTTCGTGAAAAGAAAGTTCCATATGATTTGTGTGGAGATCTCAGGCTGGAAGCACATTTCCCTTAGTACAAAAATTGTTTTTGAACACCCAGCTGCACCTGCTGTCCCAGGCCTACCAAATCTGATCATTCCAGCTAGGGAATAATGCTTATAAATGTACCAATGATTGTGGCTGCTGCAAAAAGGTCAAGGCCCATAGGAAAGAGGAGATGTTGCCAAAACTCAGCAACACTCAGAAGCTGTTTAAATGGAGTGTGCTTGTCCATAAATCACAAATAGTGAAATTCTGGGGGGTATGTAATGAGGAGCACTGATGCATTATGGCTTTTGGGAAAAGTGCCAACAAGGAAGGGTGCCAAACAAAAAGGTGCCTCTTGTTCCAGACTGGGAGGAAACCTCTGAACTGGTCAATGGCAGTTGCCTCTTACTTTGAGACATGCACACCAAGAGCAAATTATGTGCAAATTATATATGTGTTTTGAATTCCTGGGAAAATTGTGTAAGACTGCAGTATGTTTACTAGTTTCTGGAAGCTGGAAGGGAAAAAAAAAAGAAACAAAAAGAAAAGAAAAAGTGACTTACCATTAAGCCTTGCAACCTCATTTTCAAGATCAACATACTCTTCATATAATGGTCTCATCATTCTGCCAACATCAGCTCTCCAGCCTTCCCAGGCCCACAGTCTCTCATGATAATCAGTGCTCTCAGCCATAATAGCATCCAGACCTGCCAGAACGAAAAAGCAGGTACTGGCTTTGAAAAAGCAGAATTTTTCTTTCATAGCAGGCAAACAAACCAAAGTGAAATAAATTCATGAACGGAGAAGAAAACACTTTGTATTTGATATACTGAAAATCCCATTATTTCATTGCATCCTTTACTGATTTAAGGTTTTCCCCTTATCTTTAAGAAGCATGGAGTACATCCATAGTCCCATAGATTCATAGTGTCTTAAATGCTCTTTCCACATTAGCTTCCCTTAAGATGGCAGAATTCTCAGGACTGAATGCAACTTTAAGTCCAACACAACTGATGGCAGGGAATAAAAAATAGATTTTCTGTGATACAGGCAAACCCCAAGTGACAGACAGACTGCTGCACAAGCTGAGCAGCCCTCCCCAATTTTTTTTTTGCTACAAACAGGAGACAGTATGTCTCGTGGGCAGAAGTTCCAATGGAGGTGCCTGAACTGCAAGGTGCAATTAAATTATTAATTATTAAGCTTTAGATAGCAGGAAATATCTGTTGAAATTACAGCCTGTTCTTTTGCAGTCAGGAGCCACCCTTTGGCTCTCTCTTTCTGCATCCTCAGGGTGAAGAACACAGTAGGGGCAGTGGTTGGTGTCATACCTGGCTCCAGCACCAGACACTCTGATGGATTGCTGATTTTACAGACGGTCCCAGTGCTGTAGATGGTACTCATTGTACTTAGCACAGTGCTCAGCTGCAAGTTAGATACAAGACAGCCTGTTAGAAACCCACTCTGTGCAAAACAACAGCCAATTATGCTAATTCCTTAAGAGCTAGAATCAACACTTCACCCGCCAGCTTAATATTTAAGCATATGTTTGAGCTCAGGAGAGATTAATGAATGAATTTGCCTAAATGCATTACTGAGCCAGACCTAGCTGGAAAAGACAGATAATCTCCTAAATATATGGCATAACCTCCAGGTCCTTAATATCCAGTCAGACAGAGCTCTGGATTCAGTGAGCACTGACTGTCACAAGAGAGCTGTCAATACACAGCAGCAATAAAGAAATAAAGTTTATCAATGTGCTTCCATAAGCATGAACCCACATAACCTTTGCAGGGAGGCTGTGGCTTTGAGGGCCTCTCTGGCAGGTTCATCCAGGCTGACTGTTGCCTGTGGGTGTTAACATCACACTGATTGCATGGATCTGCTTGGACTCCATCACAGAGAAGCCATGGCTCATGTCTTGGGCCAGCTGAAGGCCAAAATGCACCTGAAATCATTCAGCTCTGTCACAGAACCTATGCTACACAATTTTGTTTTAAATGTTTTTTAATGTTTTCACATCTTCGTGCCTCAAGGAAATCATGTACCACTTTTAGCTTTCCTTTTAGGACTATGCAATTTCTCACTTAGAGTTTAAATCAGAACTCGGAAGAGATGTCAGTGGGAGGGGTAGTTAGTGAGTACCTCTAATTTTACCTCTGTCAGCATTAAAATAAATCAGTGCCCAGGCAAATTTTTGTGTCAGAGAAGAATACTTAGATATTCCTATGGAATCCCACCAGACTGTATTAAAAAAGTCACTTTTCAAACATGAATCTACAACTTCAGCCCCAAAGGCCATTATCTAGGAAATTCTAAGTGTCTAAACAGGGAGGGAACTGAAGAACATACCTCCTCAACAGAGACCAGATTACCATTTGTGCACTTTTGTGATCCAAAATAAATATATATTTGTATGAACTGCCAGCATTCCCGCCAATACTGTCTGTTTTTCAGAAATGCATCTTATTTGGATCAGACAAGAGATCCAGCCAATCTGCTGCTTCCCTTGCATGTGATTAGCACTGCTGACCTTAGCAGAAAAATCTCAGGATTCTTCTGTAATTAGTACTGCAGGGGCCTGGACTGTAGGTTCCTATGACTCAGTGCTATATTTCAATTTGATCTTCAGCAAAGGGAAAGTAATTTAAGTCTCAAGTGTTTGGTTATAAATCCCTTTTGAGTCTGCATAGCTGCTTACTCCAATTTCAAGTATAGTCATTATCCATATACCTGCCTCTTAGGTGAACTCATCAGTGCAAATGTCAAATCTCATTATGGTTCTTGCCAAATCTTGCTGGCCTTCAGCAGCTTGCTGTGGAACCCTCCCCATTTTCAGGCATCCCAGGGTGCCCAGTGCAATGAAACATTCCTTCTTTTTCAGAGTGGGATAATGTATCATGTTCAGAGAAAGAAAGACTTCCTCCATCTCCACCTTTTTGACTCACTGAATGGCCTTTTACCCATCCATTTCTGCTCATTGCCCGAGGTCTGCACTTCACCAAGCACTTCCCACATGTCCTTTCTCGGTTTTATGGCTAATCCAGCTCTAAGTGCAAGGACTGCTCTGAGGCATGTTTGAAAGTTATTCCACGGCAAAACTGCTGACAGAAATGGCAACCAGCTCCTAGGCCAGACTACCCCACAGTCCTGTATTGCTGTGAGCACCTAGAACAGGTACACTTCCATACCATACACTGCATCATCCCAAAACAAGCAGGGTGGTGACAGCAGCATGCCCTGGCTTGAGGGTCTTGTGGGAGGCAGCTGAACTCACCCACCAAAAATGATGAACTACATTCAGCAACTTACTCTGTTATATTTTTCTGGTGGCAGCGCAGATGATCCTCTTTCCTGGAGAGTCTGGATCTGGAGCTTGGTGAGATCATCTGCAATGCTGTCCACTGGGAAGCTGCTGGCATTCCTGGAGGCCTCCTCGTAAAACGCGGACCACTTGGCGTCCGCCTCGCTCTGCAAGGGGTTCACACAACCCTGGATTAATCCCTCCAAGGGAGTGGAGTGGCCTGAGGCACTCAGTGGACAAAAATATCACTTCTAGGAAGAGCTTCATTTGTGAAGAACACCCATGGACTGCAGGCTGAGCACTTGCACCGCCCGGTGAAAGGGCTAGAGAGCTTTTTGGCTTTGTTTTATTCACACATCCAGATAACCATTTTTCTTTGGGAATAGCAAAAAGCATGACTGTCTACTCACACCTTGCTTGTTATAATTGATCCAGCATCACTTTGCTGTGTCTCCTGCTATTCTAAATCACGTTTTCTTCCCTTAGTGCTTTTCTTCAGCCACCTGTGAAGAAATAAGCCAGGGCACAAAGAGATCTGTGACCCAGATGTCAATCTCCATTTCTGCTGCAGTAGCAGGAACACTCAGCAGCCAACATAGTGATACTGAGTCTTTTTTAAGGCAAATATCACTTTCTTCTGAAATGCTAGCAAATAAAAGATTATACTTGGGCAAAGGAGGCCCTAAACTGGTGCCCAAAATGGGTGTGCAAAATCTCAACATTTTGCATGAGATTACTTTTAACATTTCTGCAATTACAGACCATGATATGTAAAACTCCCAAATTTCAGTGCACAAAGTAGCAGCATTAGAACATAATTTGGAATTGTGACTGTCTTATTCACCTTTTTCTGATGTGTTTGTACACAGTTTAACATATCAGCTCCAATTCCAAACAGCAACAAGAACAGTACTAATTAACCTGGGTTCTTGGGAGAGTTTGTCTAATTGTGCTTATGCCAGAGCTTCCAAGCTTGTGGATAGGGCACCTGTAACCCCCATCTCTCCCTGCTGAGGCACCAGGGAACTCAAATGTCAAATTGTGCCTGAAGAGTTCAGGCACCCTTCACCCCTGTGCAGACACACCAGTAAGACCAACACTTCCTGCAGGGCTGTGCCCGAGTTGCTCAGCCCCATGTGTGACAGGGGCACAGCACCCACTGCTCCAGGCTCCAGCAGAGAGAGGGGGTGGCAGGTGTAAACCCCTGGTAATCCCATCCCACATCTCCTCCATCCTAGCAGCAGGAGGGCAGCCATCACTGGGAGGCTTTCCAAACTCTCCCCTTCACGGCAGCAAACAGCCCTGACACGCCTCAGCAGCTTGCAGAGCCCAAAGAGGAAGAGCTTGATAAGCACCCAGAGAAGAGCATCACTGTGCCAGTGTGTTCCTGAGCTCCCTGTCCTGAGCAGGAGCACAGAGGTGCCTCAGGAGTGGCAGGGCAGAAGGGGGGGCTCGTTGGCTACAAAAGCCAGGGAAAGCTTTTATCTTCCTGTCTGGTATTTCCAGTTAGAGGAATTGGTTGGTAAGTCAGAGGAATAGTTGTAGGGTTTGTGTGACACAATTTACAAGGAGAATGGATGTGAAGGAGCCAGAAGGGACAGTATTCATTAACTCTCCTCCAGCAGAACAGGAGGAGGGGAATCAGTGAGTTTATTACCAGCGCTGCTGAAGAGATCAAGAGAGAGAGAAAAAGTTCTCTCTGAACACAAGACTAATTGGTTTTATTGCTGGTATCTCCTCATGTATTTTATTATCATATCATTAATGCTGAAAATGCTACATAGGGCTTTCATTTTATGTGTTTGGAAACATTAGTTTAAGTGTCTGGTGCCTTGGAAAAAATTCCAGATTGACAATGATTAGTCATTAGGATTTCTTCCAGCAGCCAGTCTCCTTGCTTTAATTAAGAAATATGATAATTAAAACATGTTTTAATTAAGTTATATGACCACAAAGTGAAAGACCAGCCATTAGACAAAAATAGATGAAGGATGTTCAGCTTCACTTTCATGCTCTGAATTGTTTTCTCTAAGGCTTGAGTTAACTTTAAAAAAAAAGATGCTGCTTCAAAACAAAGCAAAATTCAAATTGGTTTTGTTCCTTTTGAAAGGCTTTGGGCTTACAAGATATGGAGCTGAGGCATGGCAACATCAGTAACCAGCCAGACCATGGCTGCCTGCTCTTGGCAAGTTCTTGCCTCTCAGAGAGAGGCTGGTGTTGAGAAGCAAGAACTGTGTGGGAAGATAGCATAAATAAAAGTGTTGTGGTCCTTCCTGCAGATAGAAATGGACTTTCAAACCAACATACAAGACCACTGTAATAGAAACTCCACTGCTGGCATTTGCTAGTCTGTGATCTCACTTCATTTTTCCTGGTCTAATACCTCCAGGCAGTCTAGCAACAGCCCTGACCATGAGAAGAGTGATGGGGGCAGGGGAAAGTCCACCACTGGGTAACTGGTGTGGGCCACTACATAAATCCATCAGCAAACATTTAACAGAATGCCTGCATCCAGAAAATATTTCTATATTCACTGAGAGGTAAAACAGCTGCCTGTGTCAGTAAAGCTCAGTGTTTGTCTGATCTTAGGGAAAGTGGGAGACCTGAGCTCATGAGGGTGCAAGATCCAAATCCTGTTTCCTTGCACCACAGACAGCACCTACCCCAGGCCCTTGGAGAGGATCTTCACCCTCAGGATATGCCCTCTCCAGGAGGAAGGGGAAATGCTTTGCTCTTGGAAAGGGAAACCCCACAGAGAAACACTACACCAGCAGGCACTGGTGGTGTTGGACTCGGCTGAAGAAAGCATCTCTCTCCATCCAACACAGATTTTCAGGATGAACATGCAGCTCCTTGCCTTTTCCCTCCACTCATTGGAGTGACCTGAAGCAATGGCTAGGGGCAGTTCAGCTTCTGGACATCCCTGTGCACTGCAGCTAGTCCAGGCACTAGCCCAAGGCTGTAGAGGCTGGTAGTGGCCCAGGCACATCCAGTGAGCATTGCTACTTAAAGCAAGCTCCTCCCCCCTCCCCAAAATGGAGCACAGCTACAAGAGAAGTAACACTCCAATTTCAGCCAAGCTTGGTGCAACCAAAACAAACCAGAAAGTGTCAGATTCCTAAGAGAACAGTAAAACCTGCAGGATGGAGCACTTACCATTTTATTGGCATTCTCCTCAGTGATGTTGGTGTTGTAGTTCCATGAGGCAATGGAATTCTCATAGCTGATATTTTCTGCCCTGCTGTTAAACTCTTCTAAAAACTTCTGGGCTTGTTGTGTGACATCCTGAGGGGTCACAACAGTGCTCAGGCCATAGAGAAGCCAGAAGTAGACCAACATATTCTTGTTCAGGATGAGAACCTCTCAATGAAGTAGGTTTCCTCAGGTAAGCTTCTCTGTTGGCCTTTGCCTCATCAGCCTTCAAGCATGGCCACTGTGAAGAAGAAAGGGTGAATCTAATTTGCTGGACCTTTTATAGGTTTAATTGATTATAGGAGAGAAAGGAAAAAAGTTTTCTATAAAAAGCCATATAAACAAAAGTCAATGATTAACTTTGGAAAAACGTAATTACTCCTGCCGTTTTATGGCCTTCTTAGAAAAGGCTTTTACTTTTGGTTAATATTTCCCAAATGAGCTGTCAATGATACAGCTGGTCACTTTACCTATAGCCTACTCATGTCTCTGATAGCTCAGAATCTGTCAATCCTTTAACAGGTTGGTGATAAGCTGTAAAAATATTTAGAAACTTCACTGAAACACCAAGCCAAGAACCTTAACTCCCAGGCAGGAAGAAACCCCAGTTAGTCTGAGATAGGGTACCTGGTTGGGTGTTTAGGACCATGTTTTTAAAGGCTTTTCAGAGCCTTTAAAAGCCTCTTCTGTTTGGGGAACAGACCTCATTTTCAAAGCAATCGGGGCATATAAAACCTGAATTTTAAATATGTCCATTGAGCCATCAAAAAGCAGCAAGAGAGTTTGTGAGAGCAGAGCATCTTGTGTAGAGACCTAATCTGAACTATAAATCAACTGGATTTAAGTACTAAGGTGACTAAGGCTACTAAAATGACTCCATCTTAATATTTAAATACCTTTGCTAATCTAGCTAGGAACCCAGCAGTTACTGCAAATCAATGAGAAAATCAATGCATGAATTAGCTCTGGAAATGCAGCTTGGGTTGAGTGTTATCGATCAGACAATGCCTCAGTATTTTTTAAATTAGCCTATTTCTGCTCAGGATCACTTGGTTGGTTTTGTTTTGGGTCTTGTCAGGGTTTGTTTTGAGATGCAACTCTGAAGCCACATCCACAGGGTTCGTTTCCCATTCCCCGCAGTTTTTCTGAAACCACCACGAGTCTGCCTCCATGGGAGCAGCAGGAATCAGCCCCTTCATTGCCAAACCCTGGAGAGGAGCTCCAGCCCTCAGGAGCCCTTGGGAACCCAGCACAGCCTCAGCAAAAAGCATTTGGCAAGCAGAGCCAGAAACCAGGGACCTTGAGGACCTGGCTTCAGTATCTTGTGGCACCCACATCCTGTGGACCAGGGGTAACTGATCTCTCTCGTCCATGTGCAATCCTCTATCAATCTTTTTTTTCAAGTGAAAGTTAACAGCATTCACTCAACCCTTCCCCAGAGGTCACGTTCCCTAAATTTCATGTTGCTCTTCTTGGTGCCACCCAGACTTGCCACATTTTGTGTTTCCGTAGTGATAGTGTCCAAGTCTGCAAACAACTGAAACTGTATCAATGAGCAGGAATCCAATCGCTGGAACATTTTACATGCAGTGCCTCACTGATACGCGCCTTCTTTCTGGTGACATTTGCCAACATCAACTCATATTCCAGTTGAGACCTTTCTGGTAGTGCTACTTGCTCAGCCATTCCCTTTTTTGTCTCTGTACCTCTGGTGCTAGGGTGGCACGAATTACTACATTGTAAATCTGTCTAGGCTGAAGCCCATCACACTGATTTCAGTCCATTTTTCAAAATTTTATGGTCTTTTAGAATTGTAATCCTTTGAAGGACTCCTTTGGCAGTGCTTGGCAATGCCCAAAAACCTGTTAATAGATAAATATTCTCTTCCTACATCCAGATGATATGGGATACAGTAAAGCCCAGAGGAGGTATTAAAATGACCCCTCTTCTTGACTGAGAACCACAAAGCCTGTTTTCTAAGTAATTATGTGCCTTTTGTGATTCTTGTCTTGCTCATCGCTTTCTCAATTTGTGAGACTGTCACATGGTGAAATGATGAAAGGTTTTTGTGCTGTTGTTTCAGCTGTTGTCTGTCAGAGCAGAGAATTATGCCTATTATTACCTTGATTTCTTCTTCTTCAGTAGAGAACAGGGACTATGTTGACCTTTCACTTCAACTCTCCTATTTTCTCTTCTATGCTGCTAAGTTAATTGCACAATCACTGAACTGGGTACTTTTTAGGGTACTGAAACAGGGGATGGCTGATTCAAAACTCCCTTTTTACATGGAGGTGTTATTTTTACCCTTTTACAGTGCTCTGCTTGTCCAGAGGCAGCCCTGGTAGCTGTCACCTCCTGGCTAGGGTGCAGGAGTCACCTCTGCTCCTCACTCCTGCCTGCTGCCACCACCCCTCCGTGCACAGCCTGAAACCCCAAGGGCTACATGCACACGCCAGGAGCCCCCAGATAGTGGGATACTTCTAGGGGATACCCAAAAGGCAGAGATGGGTGGCAACTCATGTTGTATAGGGCTTGCCTCTGCACCTGGATTTAAATGTGTGTACAAGCACAGCAGTGAGCTGAAATGGAGCAGGTAGAGTCACGCTGAATTATGCTGCAAATTCTCAGCCCCATTTCTAAGTTCTTTTCTATAGCATACCTAAATGCAAACCTTGATATCATATATGAGGAATAATAAAATAATTACACTCCACCTTTCTTGCCATTGCCTTTACACGAGAGAAAAAATAAATTGTGAGATTAATTAGCACAAAGCTATATTTTAAGAAACTCTGTTGGAGCAGTGAGGAGTCACTGAGCCTCAAGCACATGAAACCTTCATGGATGGATTTGCTCCCATTGAAAAGACATATGGGAGACACTAGATTCATAGAATCACAGAATCCTAGAATATCCTGACCTGGAAGGGATTCACAAGGAGTACCAAAGTCCAACTCCTGACCCTGCACAGGACATCTCCAAGGCTCACATCATGTGCCTGAGAGTATTATCTGAGTCCTTGTTGAACTCTGACAGGGTTGGTACCGTGATCATTTCCCTGCAGAGCCTATTCCAGTGCCCAACCACCCTCTAGGGTGATAAAGCCTTGATTGTGTCAGCCTTACTAGCACAGCAGGCTTTCTGCAGAGTGGCCAGGCTCTAAGCTGGGAGTGGGTTATATAGCCAAAGATGGTGATGGCCATCCATGCTTGGGTGAAGAACATTTCTTGTGGTGGACCTTCATGCTGATCTGGAAAGCTGATGAGAGCAGGAAGACAGTTGTACCACAGCAAAAAGGAAACAGTAAACAGCTGAGAAAGGGAAGTACCTCAAGCCTTTTCAGGAAATTCAAACCTCCAAGGGCAGCAAGATAGCAGCCATGGGTTTGGGTGATGGAAGAGCTGCTGGGGGTTTAAATGGTGTCTCAGTGAAATCCACTGTTGTGTGCGATGGCAGCCAGCCTGCTTGGCAGGAGCAGAGGGCTCTGTCAGTCTGCCACTGCCACAGCAGAAGGCTGCCTGTAACCTGACATGCTGACACAGGCTCCTTCTCCTCCCGTGTGCCAGCTCTCCCCTCCCCTCCCGTCTGCAGCGGGAGCTGTGGCTCCCAGCTCCTACCTGATACTCCCAGTCCTGTCCCCAGGGTACGAGCTGTCTGACATCTGCTGAAAGAGCTGTCAGAGGTTCATCTGTACTCTGGCTCTGTTAGAGCAGTTTTCTGCCTCACCACTCATGTTGTTGGCTGAGCTGTGCTATGAAACTAGGGCTGCAATAACAGAGAATTGTAGTTAGGACATGCCTCAATAAAAACCCTCTGTGTTGTGTATTGGGCACCACACACCCTTAAAATATCAGGGCAATTTTTCCACACAGGAGCACTGTTTAAGCTCTCTGTTACACTTTGTCATTCTGCCTAGTGCATGAAAGACGGACAGAAGCGTTGCTCAGTGGCCACTTTGTAATGAACGGCTGTGGCTGCGCGGGCCGGGATTGCCTGGCCTGGAGCATCCCCAGGGAGAACGAGCTGCCTGGCAGAGCCACCTCACCGCCGGCACAAGGCTGCGCCCGCCACACTGCCACTCCTCTGCCCTTTCCCAAAGAGCAGCTCGCTTCAGTGAAATACCTGGCAAATCCTTGCGCTGAGGACTCCCGTAAAGTGGTTTTGTGGAGGAAGTGAACAGGCCAGGGGTGGCTTCAGCCCCTCCGCACGTGTCCCTGCAGTAGTGCCGGCCGAGGGGCCGTGCTGCCGCGGCTGCACCTGGGCACCGCTGGGGACAATCCCCCATCCTCTCCCTTCCTGATGCTTCGAACTGGGGGGCTGGGCAAATAGTCCTTTTGATCCCCTGAGCAGCCTATTTCCCACATGACTAACTCCTCTGCACGCGTGACATCCGCCTTTTCTGAGATGAAAGTGCTGGCACTGGGATGCTCCCCGGCCCCCCGGCTCCCCGGCTGCCAGCTTCAGCCAGCGCAACAGGGGCTTTCCCCATGCCGGGACACATCCCTGTCTGCAAGAGGAGGCCTTCATGAGATCCTTGTGTCCGCTCTCTCGGGGGGACCGGAGCTGTGTGACAGCGAGGAGCGTGGCCATATCTCCTCCTCTGCAGGCATTCATGGCCTGTCCAACTCGACACCTGAGCCAGCAAAGGCAAGTACCAGCACTAAGCCTCAGCTCGAGCATCAGCACTTTGGGCTTAGCTGGCTCTTCCTCTGCAGGAACGAGAAAGGGCAGATGAGTGGCTGGTCAGATTAATTCCCTGTTGCCCAGCAGGAATGGAGGTAAAGGCAGCAAGTGCAGAGCACAGAGACTCCCCACCTGCTGCTCCATGCTCAGCACCTCTGTCTCTGAGGGGAGGAAGCCAGGGGAGAACACCCGGAGAGCATCCACCTCCCACAGCTGGTTCCACTGCCCAGCCACCACCCAGTGCCCTCCCAGAGCACAGAGGGATTGGTACCCCACTGGGACCAATGCCTTGGACAACCAATCCATACCTCTCCATAACCTCCTGTCCCAAGACAGGCTGATTTGCTCCCTGTTTTAATTTTTCAGACCTAAAAAAGCTGTCACCTCCACACAGCTCCACTGCACTCCTAGGTTGCCACAGGCTAATGACTGTTTCCCAAGTCAAAGGGTGCTCGGCATTGCCAAGGGGACAGTGCCCTGTGCACAGGAACCAGCCTCAGATCTGAGGACATCAGGAGCTGTGTAAAGACGCTGTCACTTTCCTGAAGCAACAGGAAACCAAAGTGTTCTTGCAACGTTTAGGAGAAAGCTTAGAAGCTGAATGATTTTTAGGAAGATGAGTGTACAAACTGTCAGGTTAAAACAGGGTATCGTAAAGTGTTATTTTGAAGGCTACAGTAAAAATCAAAACCATACACTGTAAAGGCAGAGGAGAGGCAGCCTTCAGGCACACAATATTCTGCATTCCTTACACCTTGCCCTTTACAGAAAACCACTTTGCCCCAACAATGAAGGGAAAGGTACTAATCCTCTGAAACAGGGCTTTGCATCCAGGTACCATGTGTTTCTCACAGTTTTACTAAGAGAGTGGTCCCAGTTCATTATACAGTGACTATGTGTTTGCACATCCAGCACCTGCAAAGTTGTTTAGATACAATATCATCAAGCATGTTAGTCCAAAGTCTAAAATTCTTCTTGGTCCAAAACTGATAAAAGCTACATACTGTAATTTGTAGTAATTGTAATTCAAATTACAGGAGAAAAGCAAAGGTGATAGAGAAACAATGCAAGAATGCTCTTGCAGTTTCTCCAAAATGAAATGCTTTCCATTTAGCTGTTGCTGTAGCTAGCAAAATGCTTTGACAGCTTCAAGTTGCCACCTCTAAGGCAAAGGAAAACATGGTAGGAAGGAAGAAGACAGACTAACAAACCCAAACCTTACTTTTTTATCTTAGGTCAAAATCAGTTCCTACTGAACTTGCTTACTTTGCTCAGAACAAAGCTGGATCTGGGCTATAAGGTCAGAATTACTCTGGACTGATGCAAACATCAATGCAGACACAAAATATCCAGTTAAAACACAAGTCTTTCATGCGAAGTATATCCACAGTGCTTAATGTATCCACAAAACTGAACATCCTGATACATTTGTGATGGCAAGAGTGAATCGCTCATCACTGTCGATGTACTTTAGTTTTATGTGGTTTGAAAAATAGCAAGTTCAGTCTGTCAAATTAGGCATATCCAACTGTGCAAATTTTTCATTAGCAGTTGTCTGTTTGCATAAGAAGCTGCATTGTCACTCCATTGCACACACCCTTTCTTGCATGCCACATTAAAAGGAAACAAAAACCATGAGAGGCCAAAAGGAGCTGCTCACAGAATGCCAAGCACAGATTGCTCATTGCTAAATGGATTGTGGACAGCTGGTCAATGCATTTTCTATAAAAATTTGGCATATTTAAAGCAGCTCATTTCATGAGTCACAGGTTACTGCACTGATGAACTGACCAAATTTCTCAGGGCATCTGAGCCATGTTTTATGCGTATCTAGAATCACAGACTCCCACTTTTCACTGAGCTGTTTCACATCTTTGTTGCACTTCTTCCTTGAGCTTGAAAGTAATTTCCTTTGTTTTTCCAAATGTGGGAGTTTACACATGAAAAACTCTTTTGTCAAGATGTGATAACTCTCCTTGCTTGGTCAAAACTGGCACCCAGTTCTTGAAAGAAATTATTAAACCAAAAACTCTTGTGCTAATACTGTGATTTGTATTAATTTGGGAATTATTTTGTACTCACAGTGATGAAGAAACAGGATTTGAATTCTGCCCTGAGACTTCTTGAGCCCACTTCACCCATCTCTTTTGTGAACAGCAGAAACAATGGACCGACTTCCCTCAAAATGTAGAATAAAGGTGCTGCTTTCTGAAGGCTCAGCCAAGAAAGAATTGTCCATGAAGATCAGTATGACAGAAGCAAATGTTGTACCTGGACAGACAAACAGGACCATATAGTGTGCATGAGGCCCATGAGCTCATCCCTGCAGGCTCTTCAGCACTGGCAGAGCCCCAAGGGAATACCGGGTCGAGTTGGGAGTACCAGGCTGCAAGGTGGGCTGATAGAGATGTTTAGGGCTGGTATCACAGACAGACTCTTTATACCAACGTTCTTCAGCACTCCAAATGTCTGGCTAATGACTGTCAGTGTAAACAACTTACTCGTGCGTGATTTGTGCTCATTCTAGCGTAGGCATCAATGCTCTCTCTCAAGTAAGCTGAACAGAACTGTAAAAGTCCTTTCTGAAATGCTGGGGATGTGGAGCTAGTGATAAATATTGCAGATGTTCTTCAAACAGAGCTTCTTTGGGTTTATTGCTTCATTAATTGAATTTTCCTTTCTCCTCTCTTTTCTCAAACACAGCTCTTGAAAATGAAACAGTTCAGTCTGGGGCACACCATGTACCTTTTTTCAAGATTCATTGGCACAGTACAAAAGTAACTGAAAGCAGAACCAACTCATTGTTTAGGAAGCAGTTCACCACATAGTCTATATTGCTTGTTACTTTCCTGTTTATTATCAGGGGTTGGATGCAGGTGGTTTAGAGAAAAAAAAAAAAAAAGTGGAAGCTACATAAAACATCTGAGCCAGATCCTCAAGGGTTATAAATTGTTGTTGTACCATTTACAGGCTCTGGAGGACAGGCTATATCAAATAAAAGTGTTCTTTGTTTTCTAATATGATCCTACTGCACAGACTAGAAAAGAAATTTATTTCTTCTGTAGCACTGTGACCTTGATTAACCTCATTTGTCGTATCTATTTCAGTGAAAGAGCTAATACCTACACTGATTTCAACGTGTTGCTAAATGTGGTATATGGCTGCTCACGTATCATTTACTTCTGTCAAGCCATTTTCTGTCAGCAGAGAGGCAAGCTAGATGTATGCTCTGGGTGATTCCCATATCATCATTAGCAGAAAATTAAGCCAAACTGCTGTAAAAGGTGAGCTGTAAGGAAGATAGTGATTAAATACTCACCACCACAGTCAGCCCACATTGCATAATGTCTCATTTAGAGGATTTAAATCTGTTTTCAAATTTGTGGCCAGTGCCATGGGCTCAACTGAACCTTCACTCAGGCCTTGACAAGTGTGCTCAGATCAGCTTGGCCCTTTTTCATCTCAAGAGAATTTTATTTCAGTATCATATAGTATAATACAAGATAATGGCAGTTCTTAATCTGTAGCTTGAGGTTGCTCTTGCACTACTAAGTTGTTCTCACCAAAATGTTTCTCAGGTTCTTGCAGAGGTGCTGCAGTCACAGCAATCCATTCTGGTCACACTGAGGTGTAGCTATCTGTCATGCAAACAATGGAAAAATCTGAATGTTTAAAAATGATGGGATCTGAATTACCTCAATAAAACTTTGCCTGAATGAGAGACCTTGGAGCAACAACTGAGGCAGTAATAGTAACACTGTACTCTATATTTCCCCTCCAACACTGGCAAGCTTCATCTTCAAAATTCCTGTGAGAAATACATCCACATGTTGTGGATGGTAATTTTGAAGCAATGATATATTATCACTAATAACCAACTTTATTAATCCTTTTCAGAATGGAGCAGCACACACTGCACACACATGCAGTCCTTGTCAAGAGGGACCCACCAGCAGGACGTCAAAGACAACTGTGACAAATGAGACCACATGATGCAAATGATTAGTGGGTTCCATAGTTTTATTTTGTATTTTGTCTTCCTCTCTCCTGCCTCCCCTAGCCTTGGGCTTCCCTTGCTCAGCTTTCCCCTTTCACCCTGCTGCTTTCCCTTCTCCTTCCCCGTTCCTTCCTTTCTGCTGACACTGGTCCTTAGAGCCAGTACTGAGACGAGTCAAAGGTGCTCAATACAGCCAAAAGGCTGAAGGATTTCCACCCTGGAAAACAAGAAACATTTGTACCCTTCAGAACACTGGATGATCCTTTATGAGCAGCTTTTACTCTCTTCAAGCCTGTTCCTGTTGATGAGGAGTCTGATGAAACAATCCTAATAAACAAAGAGGTTTTCTAGCATTGCCTCTGAACATGACACTGGAAACAGGATGGCTAATGGTCAAATCCTGCCTACAGTGATGTGGGAAGATGCTTGGTGACTGCAGATATCATATTCTGCTTCAACATGTTTCCATTGTTTTTACAGTTACCCATACACAAAACTCCCCTTTTCTGTGGACCAGTGCTTCTGAAGACAGCCAGAATTTTATTGCCTATCCAGGCCAGGTGCACCCCACCCAGCAGTTGGTGTTTCACACCTGGAATCCTTTCAAAAGTTGTCCACCTATCACATGAACATGAAGGTTCATCTGACCCCAGGCTGGCTATGCTGGAAATCTACTCTAGCTTTATTATTAAAGACTGTAAGCAAGACTTTTCCAGAGAGCAGTGAAAGAGTATTTACAAGGGCATGTAGTGACAGGACAAGGGGAAATGGCTTCAAACTGAAAGAGGGTAGGTTTAGATTAGATATTTGGAAAAAAATCCTTTACTGTGAGGTTGTTGAGGCACTGGAACAGAGTGCCCAGAGAAGCTGTGGATGCCCCACCCCTGAAAGTGTTCAAGGCTGGACTGGATGGGGCTCTGAGTAACTTGGTCTAGTGGAAGGTGTCCCTGCCCATGACAGGGGAACTGGAACTAGATGATCCCTTCCAACTCAGGCTGGCCTGTAATTTAATGAGAGCTGGGCTACTAAACACTGGCTGCACCTGTGGAAAATCTGCTCTTTGTTGCAACTTTTAATTTGAACAAATTTCAGAGTTTTGCCAAATTTAATTTCCAACTCACATAATCTGTAACTTTGACAGTTAAGTGAAAAACACTTCTAGTATACCAGATTTTTGCTAGCCCCAGAGCCATAGATGATCCAGGTATTTTTGACCTGGTCTTACAGAGGCTGTGAAAGCTTTTTTGTTTCTCAATAAATGAAAACTTTCATGCACTGATGACTGTTCCATCCAAAGGCATACTACACGGCAGCAAACAAGTAATTTTACAGAGAAACTTTTGCATACAGTTTGAAAGAAAACCCATCAAGAATTGACAATGATAGATGATCTCCCCAGTGACATTCAGGAATAATGCAGTTTCACATTTACGTCAGGGAAAAACAAACAATGGACATATTTAAATAATCATTAAAAATGAGATGCCTGGCACAAAGCAGGTTCCAACCCTCCTCTGCCACACATCTTCTGGAAATCTTTTCTGGATATTATCTGAGACCTTCTTATTTGCATTGCTCATGAAAAAGAACTGTAATAGAGGTTCAAGTGTATGTGTTATCTGCAAAAGGTTCTCCCAAGGGAAATTACATGAAAGGACATTTTTCTTGTCTTCATGTTTGACATTCATGAGTAGTGACGAGAAAAGGCAGGCACAGGAGTCTTTCAGAAAACCACCAGAGCAGTGGCAGCATTTCATAGGGACGTGAACCGTTCATCATCTGCTGCAAAGACTCCATTAATGTGGCCTGCTTTCAAATCCAGTGCTTCACAAGGAATCCCATTTTCTAGTGTCACTTCAACTTTCTCTTCTAAATTTTCTCTCTCTGTTGATTCTTTATTCTTTCTAAAAACAAGAAAGAAAAGATCATCTTATTCTGTTGAGCTGCAGCACTCCACCATGATTCCACAGAAAGAAAACTGCCTGTTTAGTTAGAAGTTTGTCATAGGTTATGCTCCTAAAGGCACAATCTGGTGTACTTCCTTGCTGCAGTAAATACACCAGATGGGTTTATCTAAATACAATAGCTGGGGGACCCACAGATTGGAAGCCCTAGTTTAGCAGTTTGAGCTCAGAATTGGAGATCAGAAAACCTGAAGTAGACAAGTTGTAAGTATGTATTAAATATTATTTCACCTTCTTATTCTGCAACATGACTAGAAGGTGCAAAAGAAAAGCTGGGGCAAAACAAAATTTGAAAAAATCTCTAAATCTGCTTGGGTTTTTTTACATCAGGAAGGTCTACACTAAGCATTTAGTCTGACCCTGCAATGTCAGACTACTGATTGCACTGTATGTCATAGATCTCACCCCATGATCTGTACAAAATAGGACATATTTTTTAGAAACAGATCAGTCTTAGACTAACTAAAGCCTCCAAATGTGGAGACTTCAGTGCTCTCACATTCGTGATAACTTTCTTAGGTAATCTCAGTGCTGCAAATCTGCATTTTTTCTTCAAACTTCATTAGCAGCCACCTTCCTACCCAATATTTTATACTTTTGTTTTCTAGATCAAACAATTGCATGGCTTTCACTTTTCCAGACTCCAGCTGTCCCAGAAACATAATTTAATAATTTTTTAAACATAATTTTTTAGTAGTTGAATAAAATTATTTACATTAAAAAGAAATCTAAAAAGCATTATCTAAAATACAATAATTAGAAGATGTTATAAACAAATATCAGTCAACAGGTCATGATATTCCTTTAATTCCAGATTTATTCTGACCTTGAAAACAATTAGTTCATAGTTGAAAAACCTGCTGTACTTTATGGCCTGCAGCATCAGCAGTTTCAGAGGACAAGAAACTCAAAGGTCAGCTGCACTTCTTCTTCCTATTTCACGACTGTAAAAATCTGACTCAGGACAACTGTAAAAATCTGACTCAGAGTAACTGCTAATGACAGAGATATTAACAATAATAAAATTTTATTGGCCGTTGGGAGATTCTTTGCATTACAGACTTGTTAAAATAAACTTGGGGCGTAGTAGCGGAAACCTCTGACCTCTGGCTGCTCTCACACTGATAAAAAGGAGTGTTCTTTAATACAAAATGGTGGGGACAGAACATAAAAGTTACTGAGAAGGAGGTTCAAAAGAAATGAGAGGAGTAGATGTGTGAAACTCATTACCAGAGGAATTCAGAGAAGCTAAAAATTTCCATTAATCCAAGGAGTGACATGACAAGTTAAGGGAAGAGAAAACATTGTGAGTTACCCAATAAAAGAAGACCAAATCCAGCTCAGGAAGGCCCACAGCTGCAAGTTAACTCCTGGGAGAACTAATACATGTAAAGACTGTGTGCCTACTCTGTTTTCCCTCTTCCTAAGGCAAATGTTTATGGCCCCTGCTGCAGATGGGATATTGGAGGATAAGGGGAGACTTTGGGGTAGTTCAGGATAGACTGTAGAGGATGATCCGACCCTGGGCATGTGGCAAATCTATTGCTGTAGGGGGAGGTGTCCTATTGCTGCAAGGATAGGAGAACAAACACAGGGCTGGGAGACAGTGTGTCTGACCTGCTAAAACTAAATTCAGCACTAAATTCAGCACTTAACTCAGTTCGATAAATGATGCATGAGTCTAACTCAATACTGAAACTCCTCTGTAGGCCAACTCCCCTTCCCTGACACCCTGAGCACAGACAGCCTGGAGCACTTGCTTTTGGTCTTATCTGAACTCAGGTATTTAAATGGTATTCTAAAGGTCTTTAAAGACAAAATGCCAGATTTATGAGAAGCCAACACCATCCTAGGGGCCAGATTTCTGACACAGCTTACTTGGCAACAGGGTTCCCATTACGTAAGCTCTGGACAGACTTCTAAGAAAACTAATTATTGAACATGCTGAAGTCTTTGAAAACCTGGTCACTTACTTCACTGTCTGACAAAGAAGTGCAGTGCTTTGGAAATCTATTTCTTTGATTTCTGGCTTTTTTTTTTTTTCCCCAAGAAGCCAAATAACCATCCCTTTTACCTCTCCAGTCCTTGCAACAGTAGATAGAAGAAATAGATGCTTGGTTTACTCTTTCCCTTACTTCCCTGCCCCTGCCTGCAGATGTTATTGATGTGAAAGGAGGGTTAGAGTTCAGCCACAGATGAACCTGCTCTGAGGAAAGGTTGTATGTAATGGTAGAGTAGGGAAATGGAGGAGTGAAAAAAGCATAGCAACTAAAAGGACAAGAGCATGAGACAGAGAGGGTGCCAAGTGAGCACAGGCAGGCAGCAAGGAGCCACATTAATGGCAGTGTGATGATAAGTGCATGCAGTTTACACCATATTGAGGGGAACTGCTCAAGCTCAGCAGAGTTATTTTGAAAACACAGGGGGAAGTCCTGTCTTTCAGCATGATATGAAGCACAAGTGGTTATTTTAGCTAGAAAAATCACAGCTATTTATCCTAGTTTATTTATATAACACTTATGTGAAATGTTGTAAGACCCCCTTAACTTAGGCACTATAAAGAAACACAGAGCCATGATAGCACAGAGAGCAGGTACGGGCTTCAGGTAGCAACATCATTCAGTTTTACAGAAGAGGTTGCCTGTGTTTAGGGCATGAAATAATTCCGTCCATACAACATGGTTGTGATAGGGCTTTAACTATCCACAGATTCCAAATAGCTTCCCAGACTCTTTCCCCAACAGCATCTTTCATCTGTTGTTTGTTGAATTTTGTGGGGTTTTTTAGAAAACAGAAAGGGATTTTGAAAAGTCACGCAACTCCTCTGATTGCAAAATATAACTGAAGAGATTCTGACTACACTACTAAAGGTTCTCTCTGAGAAGCACTTAACCTTCACAAATGTTGTTCCTCTGAGGTCTTTTAACATTCTTGAAGGTAATAAAAAGGCAGGAATGAGAAGTCTGCAACATGCCACTTATGAGTAATTCCTTTTTCTGATATATTTGGGGATACAATCCATTATACAGTCAATGATTTTGATATTATCTGCTTATCACGAGGAATTTACACTTTTTCAGTTCTTCTGCTGTTCTTGTATGAACTGTTGTTGAAGTCATAATTTTGTGTAAACTTAAACTCCGTGGCAGCCAAAAGCACAGTAAAAGCTGAACTTCTATGGCAGAATCTCAACTCAGCTGAGAAATTTCTATTCCTTATGCTAAACTCAGAGCCAGCAGAGATGGCAGGATCAAATCTCCACCTGCTCTCTCTCTCACCTGCTCCCACATCCTCACACTAGGGAAGCATGAATACCTTGCTCTTTTTTACCAGTGCCACCAGGGCTAAAATGGGGAGGAAAAGAGAGTATCTCTCTCCTACCCTACCACCAGCAAAATCCTAAGTTCATGGGGAGATCTGCCCATGAACCTGTGAAGTGCTGGGTATTTTGAGCTCATCAAATCATGAATGGTAAATTAAACCCTGCTCTGTTCCAGCGAGCAGGCCCTCTTCAGCCATACAGTAATCATTACTGTGTGCTCTACTGAGTCTCCTCAAGCTGCAGCAGCACAGATTTTTAGCCCTACCAGCTTTTGAGACTACTGCCCTGGAAGGGACACAGTTGTCACCCTGATTTTTCAGTCTTCTGATGTTTTCATTTCTGTGATGGAGTTTCTCACGCTGGTTCACGTAAACAGAACATGTTTTGTTAACTGTCTGTTTGTTTTTCATTCCTTTCTCCTGGATGGAGAAGGTTTGATGGACCTTTTCATTGACCAGTGAGGTTGGAGAGGTGGTGACCTCATCCTCCAATCCACGGTCATTCCCAAAACTCTATATAAACACTAAGTGTAAAAATAAACTTGTTCTTTCCTACCCTGGAGAAGAGCAATGTCTGTCGTTTTTGTCATGCTCTAGTGCAACACACAGTCACTGCCAGCCTTCCTTTCCCTGGTAGTATGTGGGTAGTCTGTGAGGGGAGACTCACCCATGGCACAATAAACCTTCCCAAGAATGACATCCATTGTCTTTTTAAAGCTCATCTCGAGTTAGGTGGCCTCCAGGATCATATTCTTACACTCCCATTTCCTCATTACATCCCAAAATTACTAAGGCATCTATACCTTACAGTTAAAAATTTTAAGTTTTTTCCTCAGAAAATGAGAGATGGGCTATCTTTACCTAGCTAGGGAAGGATGCACAGCATTAATCTGCCTGAGGCTGCTCTGAAACAAAGCCAGCTCAGCTGACCTAACTAATCAGTATTCCATGAAAACAGAAGAAAGGCTAGGCTGCTTACTTCTTGCGTTTCTGAATCCCTGAAACAATGAGGAAAATAATCCCAGCCACAATGAGACAAAGAACAACACCAAAGACAATAAGCCAGACAGGCGTAGAGGGTTCAACAGGAGGTGATAAGGTTGAAGTTATCTTCAGGAACTGCAGTGTTTTGTCACTCAGGAGGAAGGCATTGTTGATTCTGTTCCGGTTCATCCTGCAGGAAAAAAAACAAAAAAACAGAAAAACATCACAACCCTTTATAAAGGTATTTTACAAGTTGAAAAGATAGTAGAAAATAAAAGGATTTTTCATTAATGTGCTGCAAGTTAGGCCAGTTTGAATGTCATCCAGCATGATGAAGAAAAGGATGTTGTCTACCTTTAGTGGGGATCAGCCTCTTCTCTCAGGCAACAGGACAAGAGGACACAGCCTCAAACTGCACCAGGGGAGGTTCAGGTTGGACAACAGGAAGAATTTTTTTCACTGCAAGGGTAGTTAAGCATTGGAAAAGGCTGCCCTGGGACTGCTGGAGTCACCATCCCTGGAGGAGCTCAAGACACAACTGTGCATGGCACTCAGTGCCATGGTCTGCTTGACACAGTGGTGGTTTGGTCAAAGGTTGAACTTGATGACCTTGGAGGTCTCTTCCAACCTAAATAATTCTGTGATTCTATGATTTAATGATTCTGTGATTCTATTATGTTGGCAGGAATACACAGACCTTGACTACAACACAGACCTCAGTAACTCATAGACACCCACACAGAACGTTTTGAACACCAGACTTTGGTATGTATTTCTCTCAAAAACTAGGAAATACAGATGAGACCTGAAGTACAGTATTATTATTTATTTCTGGTTTGAACCATGTCCTGAAGACACAGCAGGTTGTAAGCTGTAAGGCTGGCTCTGCTGCCTTGCTCATGCAGCATTGAAGATTAGGAGAGGAGTGGCAGATCTACCCTTCAATGCTTGCAGGATTTACTTACAGCTGCCCCCAGTCCCTCAAACTGAACTATCCTGCACGTTGTGGGCTGGTACATCTGCCCCTGCTGCTGTAGATTTTCTTAGATCCATGTGGATACAGTGGTATCACAGGATACAATTCGGTCTGGAAGAATCCACACCTATTGCCAACATGTCCTTCCCTGCAGGGTGCAGCTAAAAGGATTTGTACTTTCCACATTTTTTTCCATTTTCATATGAGAAACTGTAAGTCTGAGAAATATGCTTTTTCACAGAAGTAGTACAACTGCTATCCTTTAGTGGATATCTTCACCCATTTTCACTGCCTGTAAGATATTTCTGGATGTAAATCTAGGCAGGCTTAAGAAGTATCTTTCATTAGCTTTTTCAAAATATTAAAAAAATTTAAGCAAATAGATTCCATATATTGGTCTTGAGAGATTCTTTTTGATAGCAGTTATATGAATTATTGCAGCTCTTTTTTGCGTTCAATTTATTTACCAGCAAGAAGACAGGTATGGGAAATACAGGTAAGATTTAACAAAATTCTCTTCTTGGAAATTATGTTTGGCTGACCCTTAAACAGGAAGTTCTTAGCCTTAATGGAAAGTAAGCATTCCCGGACAGGACTGAAAGCCATGGCATGTTTTAAGACTTATAATTCCGTAAGCTGTTTGCCATTTAGGAAAGATTTCCTTACTGATATGAAAGGATCATTGTGAACAGCTGAAATAAGCATTGTTTACCCTCTTCTAATGCCTTGAGTTTCAGAATTATGTGCTGAAACACATGCAGGCAACCACAAGTGCAGTTCACATTTGTATATGCATAACTATATCTTGTGTATATTTATGCAAAATCTTGAGTATCATACAGAGCTCTGACATGGTTTACCTTCCTCTTTATTCTTACTTCGTAGGAATCTCATACAACAAAATTCTAGTCCATGACTAGCATCATGTGCTACCCTAGCACAAAGAACTATAACAAAGGTTTTGTATGGAAGCCTGCAATCAGAAGCAATTGAACAAAAAGCATCGTAGTTTTATAGACCATTTTATTTCTTGTTTTTAAATTATGTAGGAATTAAAACTTTTCATAAATAGCATATTCTTTATCAGGTGACAGACAACAGTTAAAAACCAAACAATAACAGCATCCAATTTCCATGCCAAACGGGACACATAAAAGACTTAAATAAATCAGCTTATGCTACTGAATGTATCAAAGAATAACAGAAATGCAAAACCTCTGCATTCCAGCACTCTTACAGAGAGCTTCAGTGAATAAATAATCTGCTTCCTCCACTAATGTTATGAACCTATTGTTTGGTGTCTCTGTAGGAAATAGTTTAATCTGCTCATAAGCTTAAATTAATCTTTCCAAAAGAACGCATACTCATTCATCAGGAATTAGGCATTACACCTTCATAGCGATAACACGAATTTTCAAGAAAGAGCACAGAATGCCTGAAAACAAAGAGATCCATTTTCCACTCCATGCTTGAGAAATATATGTGTGTTATGCTGCTTGAGGGACTCATCCCTATAAACCCCTGGTGCAGGTTTATTTGGACCACTGAAGTCAGATTATCCCATTTTTTCTTTCTTCTTGTCAGCTCCACATTCTTCCTTTTACTTGCTACAGAATGTGATAGTAGAAGGCAAAGTGATTTGTAGTGCACTGTACTTTGCACAAGCAATGCTCAACTGTGATATTGACTGGCATTTTAAAAGGAGCTGGTATGAAAAGAATGTGAGTTTAAGATTGCTTAAACCAAGCTGGGACACAGCCAGCTGTGCTCATGAGGAGTTCACACGAGCTCTTCTCATGTGAAAGCTGACTTCTAAATTAAGTCAGACGAACTCTTAGAAGCACTGAAAGGGAGCCTACTGTCATTAGCAGAGGTGTAGATGTGCATGCAGCATGCAGCAGAAGCTAAATTATATTAATCCCACCCAGAAAGTGTGTCCTTCCATCACCTGAGGAAGAAGGCTGTGTCACTGGGAAATGTGATGAGAGCTGGATGAGAGCAGTGTGCCACACACTGGACAGCACAGGCAGGGCTCTGAAAAGGGACTCGATTTCTTCTGAGTCTCCATCATCAACAGAGATTCTTTCCAAAGTTATAATCCCAAGGCTCACATTCTTTGCATTCTGTGGGACTGTTAAACATCCTCTAATCTTGCACTCACGAAAGGGTTCTGAGCCCTCAGTGTTTTAGCAACTTGGATTAGTTCATCCTTAAAGAGGCAGTGTGCTCATTCATACAAGGCCCAGAGAGAGAAAACATCCTCAGTAAACAAGGAAGAAAACATTGCAAAAGCAGTGACTGTACCTGATGGCTGCCTCTACCTCACTTCCAGGAACAGTTGTCACATTTTTGGAAGAATCTGTGACCACAAACCAAAAGGACACCCGGTCTGTCACATTGCAGAGCAGCACATTGGAAATTCTACAGACAGTTAAAACAAAAATCATCATTAAAGAAGCATGGAAGAGATTATTGAAATATCTTAGATTTTCTTGAAATATTGCTCTCAACTAAGGCAGAAAAATTTCTTCTTTTTAAAAAAGCTAACAGTTAATACTCAAGAAAGAAATACCACTCACAGCATTTCCCATTTCCCATTTTGATTTTAAAGAAATCAAGCTTATGAAGACCAAATGAGTCCTCAAACAAATTTCTAAATCTATTACAGACTTTCATGGTCTTGGACATACATTTAGCATAATCAAATGGAAAAATACATATTTGAATAACAATCATCATTGGCTATGACAAAGGCCATATAATGGAGGAAGTGCATTGATGAACTAAGAATTCTGGTTTTGACAGCAAATACCACAGGAACCAGTCACTGAGAATTGTCCACGTGATTATTAAGTGAGTGCAGTTCTTCTACAAGATACATTTGTTGGAGGGAAGATGAGTGGAATTGATGTTACAGTTTTTGACATCTTTGTTCACAAAGACAGGCACAGATTGGAGGGAACAAGTTAAATTTAGTAATTTCACTGCCACTGGCCTCTTCCTTTTAGCTTATGCTGTGTCAAATATTTATATT
Organism: Dicaeum eximium; assembly: GCA_013396995.1. NCBI lineage: Eukaryota > Metazoa > Chordata > Aves > Passeriformes > Dicaeidae > Dicaeum > Dicaeum eximium. The sequence goes on along the minus strand of VWZP01004916.1, from coordinate 1,561,483 downwards.
ATCTATTTTAAAGGAAGATTGTTCCATTTTATGTGAAGTTAAATGTGGAGGGGCACAGACAGGCAGCTTCTCATGGCATACTACATAGTAAATAGTGCGCAAAATGTCTTTTGAACGCAATTTTCCCCCCAGATTTCTACTAGTAAATGGTGGAAACATCAGAAAAGCCTTCTGGAATGACACAATCACGAGTATTTAAGCAAAGGAAGTGAAAGGCGGACCGTGACAGGGCCCGGGCGCGCCCCGCGCTCTGCTGGACAGCGCCACCTGCCGGCCGCGGGCAGCACCGCCCCGGCCCCGCGGGAGCCGGGAATGGGACTGGTGGGACTGGGGGTGAGAAGGATGGGAGGCAGAGAGAACGCCCACGCCTGGGCTATCTCCATCCAGCCAGGGAACAGCTTGTAAGGCAGATCACAGTGCCTCATTATGGATATTTTGTAGAAACGTTTTACTTTCCAATGAAATCTTTTTTCGAGTGACGGGGTGCCCCGGGTAGTGCAATATACAATTTTACAAAGGTCTATCTATCTATCTATCTATGTCTGTCTGTCTATCTATCTATCTATATCTATCTATCTATCTATCTATCTATCTATCTATCTATCTGTCTGTCTGTCTGTCTGTCTGTCTGTCTGTCTATATCTCATGAATCATAGAATGGCTTTGGCTGAAAAGGACCTTAGAGATTTATCCCAATTCTCATGCCATGGGCAGTGAACCTTCCACTAGACCAGGCTGCTCAGAGCTCCACCCAGCCTGGCTTTGCATCCTGCCATGGATGGAGCATCCACAGCTTCTCTGGGCAACCTGTGCCAGTGAATCACCACCAGTAAAGAATTTCCTACTAACATCTAATCTAAACCTACTATTTCAGTTTGAGACATTCCCATTTGTCCTGTCACATGNGTGACAGGGCCTGGGCGCGCCCCGCGCTCTGCTGGACAGCGCCACCTGCCGGCCGCGGGCAGCACCGCCCCGGNTATCTATCTATCTATCTATCTATCTATCTATCTGTCTGTCTGTCTGTCTGTCTGTCTGTCTGTCTATATCTCATGAATCATAGAATGGCTTTGGCTGAAAAGGACCTTAGAGATTTATCCCAATTCTCATGCCATGGGCAGTGAACCTTCCACTAGACCAGGCTGCTCAGAGCTCCACCCAGCCTGGCTTTGCATCCTGCCATGGATGGAGCATCCACAGCTTCTCTGGGCAACCTGTGCCAGTGAATCACCACCAGTAAAGAATTTCCTACTAACATCTAATCTAAACCTACTATTTCAGTTTGAGACATTCCCATTTGTCCTGTCACATGCCCTTGTCAAAAGTCTCTTTCCATCCTTCTTGTAGGCTCCTTTCAGGTACTGGAAGGTGCTATAAGGTCATGCCAGAACTCTCTTTTTTCCAGGCTAAGCAAACCAAATTGTCTCATCTTTTCCTGGAAGGAGAGGTGCTCCAGTCCTCTAATCTTAGAATCACAGAATATTCTGAGTGGGAAGGGACCTAGAAGGATCATAAGGTCCAACTCTTATGGGAGTGATGCACACAGGGATCAAAGTCAAAACCTTGGCATTATTAGCACCATACTCCAACCAACTGAGCTGATCTTATTTTAGCACTTCGGAGCTCGCTCCAACAGTTCCATATCCCTCCTGTGCTGGGGACCCCAGAGCTGGATGTAGCTCTCCAGGTGGGGTCTCACCAGAGCAGAGCAGAGCAGAGCAGAGCAGAGCAGAGCAGAGCAGAGTGGCAGAATCCGCTCTCCTGCCCTGCTGGCCACACTGCTTTAGATGCAGCCCAGGATGCAGTTGGCTTTCTGGGCTATAAGCACACATTCCAGAGTGATATGCAATAAAATGGAAAGCAGTGATTTTGCAGAGCCAAAATGACTACTTTTACCTCTCTAGAACAGTATCAATTTTACTGAGAATTTTTATGGATAAAAGAGGAAAGACATCCTCTGGAATTTGAAAAGATGTTCACATCAGTTTGCTGGCAACAGTCAGAAGATGAAAGCAGATTTATTCTTTGCAAAACAAAAAGAAAGCACAAAATTTAAAGGAGATGGGGAAAATGCCTACTTTTGGCTGGTGGCTGACAAACTCTTGCTGACTTCACAGAATATCTAAGATTGTAACTGCTGAGGAAGTTTTCTACCTCTATGTTTATAACAGTAGGACCCAAAACTTCATGTTGCCGAAGTTCCTAAAGCTACAGTTTCTGTGCTGCAATCAAAAACAGGTCAGGTGGAAAATCTGAGTTGCTGTTGCCCTACAGATGTTCTTGAAATGGGGTAAGAAAGATTGATCCCCAAAGAGAAAGATAAAGTCAGACAAGGGCTGGCAGAACACCGAGACTTTCATACCCTCATTCAAAGACTCTTCAAGCTAGGGTCTTCCCTAAAGTGCCAAAGTTTTAGCATGAGACAAGACAGTCAGTCACCACAGGGGTAGCATCTCTCTGTAGAACAAACAGCACTGAAACAAGGGGCAGCAAGGATTACACTAGGATATGTAAATTTGGCTTCTTTTATTTTCCCTGTTGTTTCTAAAATCCATCTAAATTACAAGCATCCAAACTCTGGTTTCACTGCCACCACTTTTGCATCAGTGGAATACAAATGCCATAAACCCTTCCAGGCCCTAAAGATAATAATTCTACTCATGAGAAGTTCAAAAGGGATGAGTAAACACCAAAACATAGTGGTTCAACAAGCACCAATGTGGCAACTTCTGTGCAGTGGTGTACTTTTTTTCTCCCATGCCATTTGCTTGCAGGTTTGATTCACAACACAGAGAATCATTGCAACTATGCCATCACACTGTATAGATCTGAGAAACCCGGCTTCTCCAGGCACTAAGGAAGTGGTTTTATAAATATATATGTGGACATTTTTTCCTTTCCTTAGCAGTTGATAGACTTTTGACATAGGATTATAGGAAATTGTTATTACCAAAATGACAAGATCTTGGTTTGGCCTTATGGCACCATGGCAAAAGTCCAAAATTTTATTTCCTTTAATATACCAGTAAGTAGAGTGCAGGAAACCCTGGCAATTCCTTGGCCTGAAATACCATCATTGCTCCTTATGGAGATTTGAACGATTGTTTAGGGGTAAGAAGGAGCTATCAGAGAGTCAAAGGGAGCTGAGTGCTCACAATGGCTGTTAACTCATGAAAGAACCACAGTCCCCAAGTCCCAGGTGCCTATCTCCAGCTCTCCCAAAAAGCATCACACCTCTTTCAACACAGAGCTCTGCTGCTGCTTCTGCAAAGGGGCATTATTTTCTTCCCAGCAGCCATGGGATCACCTTGACTTAACAGCTTTAATCCAGACTTTTATTTTGTTGTTCTAAATGGGCACAATATTTTTAGTATCAAAAAAGCTTGTCTTATGAAGATGGATAATGTTGATTATTTTTTTTCTGGTCACTTCGTAAGGAAAATGTCAGCTTTTTTTTATCTGTAAATGGGGGGAATATGTACCAAAAGTAGATTCTGGTTTTTGAATGAAAACAAATGTGTTGACATTCTTTCTGCTCTAAAGATTAACTAGTCTCAGGCCCAAAAGAGATGCATATTATTCCAAATGAGTCACAGATTAGAGAAATCAGGGTTACTAACACAGGCTACAACAATAATGTTTTAACACTGAGAGATCAAAGGTTGGCTTACATAGTTCATGACCATATGTATCAAGAATCAATTGAAAGGCCATATATAAAACAGGAAATAATGGGGTATTAATTCTCCACTGAAAAATAAATATTTATTTGTAGCTCTATTAACAGTTATTGAGTAATGTGATTGATTGTACCTTTCTTCTGTTTTGTGCAAACTTGAAAATCTGACAAGGCTTTCAAACATTAAACGCTGCTCCATGATTTATTAAATTTCAGTTTGGAAATTAACCTTAGAGAGCTCGAGATGTAACGTGCAATCCTCCCCATTCTGTGCTGGGTCATTCAGTGGTTACACAAGGGCAACAACAGCATCAACTGCTGTTTGCAGCAGCACATTGAAATGCTTGTCATCACAGGCTGGCTTTTATCCACCTTCAGAAACCTAACAAGAGGTGACTTCAAATATCAAAAATTATGGGGCAGACTGCAGCAATGGCTACCCTGATCCACCAGACAAATTATTTTGGGGCTTGATACAGCTTGCTGAAATTAATGGCATTTTTGTCTCATGTGGGAGTTAGTTGTGGCTGTGAGTTACTTCAAGGCTGTGGGTGTGTTAGAAATTAATGGGATTTTAAAGGGGAGGTTTGCAACATCCTGGCTATGGCCACGTGCATAATTTATACCCTTGCAGACCCAGTATTGAGTTACATAAAATAAGAGCGATCTTTTTTCATAGGTTTTATTTTGATGAGAAACTTCAATTAACCAGATACAAAATTTCCAGAAGTTTAGATGCTACCAGAATGTAGTCACAGGCAATTTGTTTGTCCTTATATGACAGAATAATTGGTTATTGGTCTTTTACATCTCCTGAAGAAAATCTGTTGACATTTTCCTGTAAAAGCTCATGTAGTGACATGCAATTTGTTTGCCAGCAGTGCAATGTAATTTATTTGCTACAAGCTCCTGCTTGTGCCTCCCTTTTCACCACAGTGAAGTCTCTTCGCCAGCTCTGGCAGGGTGCTGTTCCTGTGCACAGCATGCTGCTGCTCCCTCTGGGATGCAGTCTCCTCCCACACCTCCATGCCCACTCCAGAGGGGATGGAGCAGGACAGCCTTCCTTCCTTCCTTCCTTCCTTCCTTCCTTCCTTCCTTCCTTCCTTCCAGCTGCCAGCCACAAGGGTGGGGAAAGGAGTGTGTTATTTCCAGGACATCCAACAGGATGGAGGCTTTCACAGCCTTCCTGCTCCCATGTAACAGGCAGATTATTTGAGGTATATTGGGAGGTTCATCTAGCCTCTCCCTCAATGAACAGGGACTCTGAGGTCCCTTGGGATTTGAGAGAGATCTATGCATAGGAGACTCTTCAGCCTGTTGCCTAGGAAGTTGTGCCAGGTCTCAGAGCTTCACAGCTCTCCTTCAGGTGACATGCTGTCTATAATGACCCCAAAGGTGTCTCTAAGTCCTCCATGACTTATCAGCTATACCATCCATGAGAGAGTACCCAAGTTATACCCCATGAGAAAGTCTGATACCATCTTAACAAGAGGTAAAGGTGCCCACAGCTGACTGATTCCAAATACTATAATGACTTTTCTGACCAACTTAGTAGCAGGGAATTATTGGTGTGTCCAACACCACCTCCAAACTGGAGTAACACTGGCATCATCATATTTGTCCATAGGGAAAATGCTCTAGATAGGAAACTGAATTTAATGAGTATAAATTCTATGACTGCCCAGAATGGGTACAGATAACTGCCATTAAAACTTGTACTCCTTCCATACTGGCTTGATTTTTTCCCATTCCTGCAGCAACCTTACTTTAATCTGCGAAAACCACAGTGCTTGAAGAGGAAAAAGATCACTTGCTTCTGACATTGGATTTTTGCTGTGTGAAAGCAGCATGACTTTGAAGGAAGAGAATAATTAAAAAAAAAGAACCCAGGATTAAAATAAGTATACAAAAGTGAACCTTTATGGATCAGATGCTGAATAAAAACTCTGCTGCCTTGAAAGCCTGAGAAAAGACCTACATAATAATCTGTAATTAGCTTGTAGCTTGAACTCATTTTTTAAAGTGCCATTTTAATTGGGTTGAGTAGCACACTTGGCTGTTTTTGTTAAGCTTGATGTAACAGCTCTTTTGCTCAAAGGAGTCCACTTCTGAGGAATAAAAATGAAACAGCAGGAATCAGACACTCCTGTCAGATGGAGGGGGAAATCCCCTCTTCCTTAAGAGAACTGCAGCAGCCACAATAATCATCATGTGACCAAAGTTAACTAATACCTTTCCAAATGTGGAACATGCTTCACTTGATGCAATGACAGCCTGAAGCAGTTTTATTTTTAAGTAAATTGAAAACGTTATCCTTGTTAGCCTACCAGCACTGTCAATCTTTTGTTTCAGAATGAAAAACAATGAAAAAAAACCAGGCCTATGGAAATGCACTTACAAGGTTTTTCCTTTAAGAAAGGTAAGAAAATTGTGAAAATACAGCTTGTTCAGTGCTCTTCTAATCTGGTATCTAATTTCATAGAGTAGCAAGGATCAGAAGCCTGCAAAGAACATTCAATACCTCAGGGTAGATTTAATCCCAAAACCAATTAAAGGCTGATTTCTATCTGCACTACAACATCTGAAACTTCTTGATGGTAGGTAACTCAGCTGATGTGATCTCAGGGATAGGGAGGCCCAGCAGAGCACAGCACAGGCATAATTATCCACCTCCCAGGGCTCTGAGTCAGCTCATCTTCAGCATACTGCTGAAACTGAGCTTTAAGGAAGGATGCACCAGAGCTGCTTATTCAAAGATCTGTGCTGCCTTTCCTGACCTCCCAGTGTGGTCTCCAGGAGGTGTCAAATCTTTCTGCTACATTCTGCTGAAAGCGAACAGGCACCATCCCACTGAGATCCACAGCTGTGTCGCTTCACATCCACAGGGATACTGGTTCAAAGACTGAGCATTGCTTAAGATGGAGCCAGTGTGACACTGAATATGTATCTGGGTGTCAGAAATATCCTGGAACAGCCTGCTTTTAGAATCTCTATATAGTGATTTCTACTGCTCGGTACAGCAGAGGACAGGTCACTACATGCAGCACTGTTAATATGTATAAGGGAAATCCAAGCAGATACTTACTGAGTTGTGCTCTTGCTGGAATATCTTCTCATTGCAAAAGCCACCATTGCTTTGAAGAGGTACTCTTCATTAGCATCCCAGGCATACTGTAAAGAAAGATGGAAAATAATTAGTTTCAGCACCAATGCAGGCAGTACACAGAGGGAAAAGAGTTGCTCAACTTGAAATGCTCTATTGATCAAGAAAATGAATAAATTCTCTGGTTGTGCTAAGAAAACAAATGCCCATTATTTAGTATGTACAAAGGACTTTTTCTAATGGAAAAAAAAAAAGGTGCAACATAAACTGTAATATAAAGAATATGAACTGCAAAGAATGTTTCCAAAAATTGAATTGACTGAATATTTCTGAAAGCTGACCAAACTGGAGATGTAAAGTTTACTATACCAAAGACTAGGCATATTACTAGAATTCTCCCCACACAACTGCACTCACAGCCCTGCCTCTTTTGCTGGAGAAACTCAGTTGAAATAGAAGTTTAAATCCTCCCTCTAAGACTATTTGGCTCTGGCCAAAAATAATAATTAAAAAACCCCTAAAGTTTAAGGTGGTCTCTGGGACTTGGACATTAGGACACTGGGAAATAAACTGAGATTGCAGCCTTATTGCTGCACACTATCCTGACTACAAGACTCAACTATATTGAAAATTATTATACTGCATATGAGGTAAAAGAAAGAAAATAGCATCCTTACGACTTCTATAAGAAAAATAATGTAGTCTTCAAAAACTGTTCTCTGTTGTCTTGATGAAAAATCATGCTTTCATAATTTAAGTTTTCTGAGACAGCTTCACTGGGTTCCCCTGGGCTTTTATTCACATATGCAATTCTAATGACCTGTAAGAACTGCATCTATTACATTCTTATAACAGGAGCCATGACTGAGGCATACTGATGAACTTCTTCCCCTTTCAGCAGATTACAAAGATTATTCTTTTCTTGGAATTATTTTAAGGTAGGTTAGAAACAGCTTTCTTCAGTCAGTCAGAACACAAACCTAATGTTTAACTTTCAGCATTAAAAAAATCTGCTCTGTAATCACCCAAACCAGAAACCCAGTGGTATGGACACCTAACTCTGTTGTCAACTTGGACCTACTTCTTCATAGTCCTTTATTACACATTCAGAAAACAGCAATGTACATCAAAAAGCAGCAGATAGCACTGAAAATTCCAAATCTTAATTCTGGTTTATTAAATTCTGATTTTGGGTGCATGGAGATGAAACCTGTCCACCAAAAAAAAAAGGAGAGAATCCAATTTTCAGGTATCTGCAGCCCTCATGTTGTACTGGCATGCTGGGAAACTGAACAGGGAAGGATGCAGTTATTTAAAGGGCAGAAAGTGATCTTGTTTATCATCCCTAGATGAATATTGAGTGAAATGGGCTCTCTGAGATGAGACAGGACAGGGACAACAAAGCTGAGGCAGCAGACAACTTGAGCAGCATTAAAGTGCAGCTGCACTGCTGAGAACCTGGGTTCTGACTCACCACTCTTGCCCCATGAACGAAGGGGGTTGTGAGCATACTGTGATAATGCTTGCCAACCTGGGAACTGAAACTGAAAAAAAAACCCAGAGAGAAACTCTCTGGAAAAAAAATTATAAAAGCCTGTGTTTTGATCCCACTGTACTGATAAAAACATGAGAGCATTAATGAGAGCAACTAGTACTGAAAGAAAAAGAGATCGTGTAGTAAAGGAATTAATACAGATCAGAGCTATAGAACTGTTTATCATAATTTTAAAGATATCTGTATTTAAACCATGTATTTGCATTACTAAATGCAAATAAACCAATTTGCATTACTAAAAGGAAGACCTGGTTTTTCTGTGTGTGGCACTATTGACTAAATCCCTACATGCCATCTGCAGTCTTTGAGAACAGGTCCAAAAGGACAGAAAAACCTTAATTTGTTAGCCAGTGAATTAAACCAGCTGTAAAGAGAATTTAATCAGTTGTCTTGAAAGTGGATAATGATGAAGCACACTGCATTTCATGCTCACATGGACACAAACACAATGCAGCACTACCAAGTGCATGTACTCAGTATGTTTATGTTTAGTGCAACACATATATACATGCACAATTTGTCACAACTCTCATAAATAATGCAGTAGCCTAGCACTTCTTTAAGTCAGAGTAACAAAAGGGTATTTCAAATCAGGGAAGATAACTTGCAGTGAGGAATTCAAGGCCCGGTTGAAAGAGTAGGTACTCTGAGAGTGGGAAAAGAGACAGAATAAACAGAAAGCTGTGAGAAAGAGGAGGAGGAGACTGGCAGAGAAAGCTCAGCAGAAATCAGAGGTCTGCCTGAGTCAGGAGAAGATATTGCAGACAACCTTCTGGGCAGAAGGGCAAGAAGCCTCAAGAAAATGAAGACTAAACAGGAAGTAGAGGAGATGGAGATCGCAGTGGGCTCCAGGTGAGCAAGAACCTCTGTACATGACTGCATAAAGGAATATACAAGGGGGAGACAATATAATCAGGAGGAGAAGTAAGGCAAGAACAACTTTAAGCTAACAAGCCATGCTTAACTATACAGCCATTCAGACTGCAGAGTGGCTACAGACACACAAACACACTTCTGGATCCCATCTGGTGGCAAAACACAAGGTGTATGTCAGCCTTCCTCCTCTTCATCCTCTCCCCTGGAAGCAGCCTGAACACATGAGACAGAAGGGAAGTGCACTGTCTATTTCAGGTGGCTGCATTTTATGGTTAAAATGATTGATGACACCAAGGTACACAGACTTGTCAGTGCCCATCACTTCTTCTCACGCTCTAGTTGCCTCTGTCCCTTTTGAATTAACTCTCTACCCCTCTGCTGGCTCCATGAACAGAAAGCAACTAGTGGCTAGCAGCTATTCTAGAAGCCACTCATAAAGTCAAAACCATCCTGCGAGACTCATAAATCACCTTCCATTTAGGCCTACAGGCGCCGTGTTTCCTCCCACGGATCAGCAAACAAGATCTCTGTCAAGTACATCCATTATTTACAAATAAAATGGTATAGGCTGAATACCTACTGTATCAGAGCTGGTCTTTCCAGCTCCATTGTGATAAGAACTAAATAAATACACTGAATGGAACTCCCTGCCTCAGAGTACAGCTTACCTGGTGAACAAATTAAAAAATGCTGTCCTGTTTTCATCAGTCTCACACACAGGGGATGGCATGCACTACACCATATGAAAAGCTGCACCAACCTATTTCCTTATGCCCCTGAATGTACACTGGAGTTATCCTGCCAGTCCTAGAGAAAAACTCCCACAGTATCACAGTTTTCTGTTAGCATGGAGCTTGAAGTGACCTGGAAATGGACCAAGCTGACCGTGTCCTACTGTGACACAATGACAGTATTGCACTTTTCTTTGTTAAAATAAATAAAGAACACAAAGAAGTGCCCCAAATTCTTTAACAAAAATGAATTTCAGTTTCATGTTAGTTTCAGTTTTCAATTTCAGTCATTCACAAAGAAAATTGCAATGGTTATGAAAAGGAACTACTACTACCTGTGTACTTAATAAATTCTTTATTATTTGTGTATGATTTTCTATGTCATCATAGCACTTTCAGCAAACTGTTGTTCTAAAATGCTGTTCTTGACTGTCTCATTCTTTGAACTTTCAAACACTTTGTCATATGACATAAGCAACTACAAAAAACCAACAGGCTCCTCGGGTTTTTTTTCCTAGCAATACAAAGTGCCTTCAAAGGTAATGATTTGTCTCATACCCTTTTTGAGTGAAAAACAAAACAAACAAAAAAAAATCAAACAACGTCCCCTTATTTTACTACAGCTGGAAAATGAAAAGGCACTAAAAAAGGGGCATTACCAGGAACTACAATTTTTGTTCTTTGCTACTATGTTGAACCAAGATTAAATCAAAATATTAGCAGTTATCACCGAGGAGCTTTAATAATTATTTTGACATATTTTCAGCCATAGTATTACACTATTTTTAATAACAATAATAATAATAATAATGATAATAATAATAATAATAATAATAATAATAATAATAATAATAATAATAATAAAACACTAGGCTCGCACTACTGTTTAATTAAAGTCTCCCACTACTACTCAATTAAAGCCTCCCACCCAAGAGAATTGACTTTACTGTGAATTTCGAGACATTTACTTTAGCAGGTATCTTCAATATTTCTTTGTACTTTGTGGTTTATGAAATTACCAGTGGAGTTTCGGTCCCTGCTAATGCTAGTTTAAATTACCTGATCTTTTGGAGTAAAGCTTCTCCAGTCATAGGGAGTCTCTTGTATTATCAGCCTTTTAAAACATGTAACCTACTGCTTTTTGTTTCCCAGGGCTCATAACATAATCAGACACCAGACTTACAGTGGACATGACCGTCCAAGATGTTTTATACCTAATTTTCTGCTGAGCCCTGTTAACATGCTGCAGATTTGCTGTAAGTATTCAAAAGTACTAACAAAGTAGAGGGCTCTGACACATTAAATAGTGCCTTAGCTCAGGAAGGACCACTCAGTCATCTAATGTCCTAATCTCTTACGTATATCTCATTGCTCACACCAGTATTTCTACATTAAGCCCAAAGATCTGAATTAAGCCTCATGCATTTCAGTCCTCATGAGACAAACCTGTGCACCACAGACAGAGAAGAAAGGCCACTGTCTGATACCCTCCATAAGCAGGGAATTGATGAGACATGCTTGAATGATCTCTACAGTTAATGCTTGTCTGAGAGCCTGATATAAAGGCCCATTTTATAAAAACCTAAAAATCTTTTCCTGCTTCTCTTCCTAGACATGCTTGACTTTACAATTAGCACTCTTCAGCAGAAGTGCTTTTCCCAAAATACAGACTTACATTTACCCAGCACTTCTGCATAAAGTGTAACATCCCTACCACTTTTCCAGGGGAAAAAAAATCTTTAACAGAAAATTATTTTTATGAACAAGCGAGCTTTATATTTCTCCTAAAGGATGCCATTTTAAGGAGTGGGCTAGTCAAATGTCAAGAATGGATGCCTGGATCATGACTTGAGCAAACTATTACAATTAACACCACAGAACAAATTGCTTGTGTTGCATTCACAAATTTTATAGTATATATTACTTCTATTTTGGCAGATATTGAGTTAGGAAGAATATGTGAAGATATTTTACTTACTGCATTATCTCCCAAAGCTGTTTTGATACTAATCCGTACTTTGAAAGCATTCTGTGCATCTGACACAAAGAAAAAAAAGCAAACATATATTGATAGTCACTCAAAATAGGATTTTAAATCATTTGCTTCCCTGATTATTTCACAAATATCAGTTTCTAAATGTGTCTTAAGAAATCACCTGCTTAGGAGAACAGAAGTTACTTGCATGAAAAAAAAAGCCCATCATAGTCTCAATGAGGTTTACCATGACCTCTTGAAGTGAGACCAACTTCCATACTTAATTTGCAAACTCATAGAAGAACTGAATGCTCAGCATTTCAATCTTCAAACTGAAGACAATCAGTTAAAATAAAAATCTTAGAAGCTGGCAGCATTGTAGTCTATAAACTGATAGCTACTTTACCTAAAGAAAGATGGCAATCAGCTCCAAATCTTACCTGGCCTGCAGAGCTCAGCATGAGCAATGGCAACTACAGAGAGTATAAGCAGCAAAGCCCGTAACATCCCGTCAGCATGGAAAGGTTGAGGCAAAAAGAAGTGAGTCTCCCCTCTAAAGCACTCTTAAACTTTGTGTGACCCAGGATTAAAGCATCAGGAGCACAAGGGAGCGACCAAGTAAAAGGTTTAATAATTAACCCCCGTTATTTTAGCTAAAAACAGGCACTAGAAACAACTGTCTTCTGTTAGTTATTTACTACCTTTCTCTGTAGTAAAACAAAAACAAAAAACACCCAAAAAAGGGAAAACAACAACAAAAACAAACAAACAAACAAACAAACAAAAACTTCAACAAGTATTTCATTTTCTTTCTTCCTTTTTAGAAAAATGCAACATTTTACAGAGTGTTCCACGCCAAATTTTTTTTTTTCTCACAGGCATAGTGTCAGACACACGAGGTGTCAGTGGGATGTCACACCAGAGCAGCTGGCAACTGTTACCCGTAGCAGGCAAATCTGAAGCTTGGCTGCCACTAGATCCCAAAGGAAGCTACCACCTGTCTTCCATGGGAAACTGTCTGGCCCCACTGAGGGTCCTCAAGGATAAAGGAAGACTGGGCACCCTTTTCACCTTGCCAAAAGAAATGTGTGATGAATACAGAACACCTGAACCCCCAAAAAAGGGGCTCAGGCATTGCCCCTCACTTGCCCTTGAACTCACAGCACTTGGGAAGGGCCAGCCTGATGGGCACAGGGCTGTGTCCCCCCATCCCCACCCCAGCCCCACTCCTGTGTCCTTGCTCAAGCCCAGCAGAGCAAATGCCTTGTTCTACACAAAAACACCCCACATCTGAGGCACTGCTTTGCATGAAAAGAACTGTTATACGTAGGGAGAAATACTTTTTTCCTGTCAGAGGCTTATTATGGTAGCAACTAGAATAAGCAGACAACTTAGCAGGAAGCATGTTGAAAAGGAATGTATTCGTGTTTTGTAGACATGACCCACTGTGTATACATGTACACACGTGTGGAAATATTTTAATGCACTCTGCACCATTAACCAAATGTTTACCAAGACAAATAAATAAATGTGGAGGAAAAACAATTCAGAAACTGAAATGTATTGCAGGTATTTGAACAGTGTCTGCAATCTAGGCAGAAAGACAGAATTACTTTATTTCATTATGTTGCTCTATTCCCCTGTAGCCACTCTGATTAATAGCTCGTTCCTACCTTGAAGATCGCTTCAGAATTACTTTCAGTTGGTCCCTTAGCACCAAGAAGTGTGTCTTGAGACTGCAAACCCAAAGAGTTTCACACAAATGACAAAGTGAAAAAATCTGACTTAACTGTGAGGCTGAATTTATGAAAAACAATAACCACTATTTACTGCATTAGATGCTCGGACTTCCAGGTAACAGAGAACTTACTGTTTCAGTAATTTAAACTGTTTTTAGAAGCCACTGTTAAAGGACTTGATAGCCCATCTTTAAGTCATTCACCAAGCTGATTCCCAGGCACCTCTTTGCTCTCACTAGGCAACCCGGTCTGGGTACAAAAGTATTGGATAAATTATCTGCTTAGATGTTCAATCAATGCCTGTGAAAACAAAAAAGTGATGCATTAATTTCTAATGACAGCTTAAATTAACATGCTGTATATATGCACATCAAAAGGAGTGCACTGAAAAATGTACAGATGTATTAAGGACTATCAGGCTTCTGTACCATTTGTAACTTAAAAAAAAAATCTTAAAACTATGTGAATCCAGTCAGTTTCATGGTAAATTCATGTGCATTGCTTCAATAGCAAACACATGAACTTTTTTGTACCTTTGGGGGAAAGACTGAAGAACTTGGGAAGAGAGAAGAAAAGTCAAGCACTCTTTCCCTGCTGTCAGAAGGCAAATGGAACTGTGATACACAGCATCACCACTTCTCCCTTCTGTAAAACACCACAAATCAGTTCTTCCCCTCAGAATTGCCCAGGGCCGGTGTCAAAGTACAGCGAAGGCACACGACATCCAGCAGGAACAAACTCAGAGGACATGACTGGATTCCCTGAACAGAGCTGCTGAATTCCAGCCAGGATGGCTGATTTTCCCCAATTTGTCTTGCTGGCAAGAAGCAAGACAAATTATTTTTTCTAGCAGAGAGGGGAGGAGGCCAGGAGAAGCAGCAGTGTGATAAACACCCCAGCTCAGAGCTCACAGGGAGAGCACTGTGCAGTTGATATATACGTGCACAGCAACGTGGATGTGTGCCAAATGCATCCAGCTGAAGGCCCATGTGCATATCCAATTGTACATGCACAGAGTGCTGCACATAAGCAACCAATTGCTACACATCTATAAATCTTTTCTCAAAGCCAGCACATTTTTTTAAATAAGCCAGGTGGACATGGAAGACTATACCAGGTGTTAGTAGGAAGATAACTTTGCTTCAAATTAATGGTATTTTTAAATACTGTCTTAAAAAGCACTGCAACTTTTCAGTTTACAAATGGAGTATATCTGTATAATCTAAAAAGACAGACAGACATTCTGCCACTTTGTATCTTTGTAATAAAGTTATATGCTTGGATAACTTTCTGCCCAGCCTCTCTGCTCCCATTCTGGCCAGATACACAGCACTATTGAGATTTTTTAGTGCATTTGTTTGCCACTGATTAATCAGTCAGGCATCAGTTTGCTTGAATAAATTACAATCTTCCAACACATACCCAAGGTATGTTTTTAACTGACTACTTCATGAGGTGTTAGATTTCTAAGTAGTTCCTCTTTTATAGGATCTTTGTTTTTCCTAACTACTGTGGAGCTACAGGTCATAGCCATGAAGAATTTAATGCACAATCTGCATTCCAGAAATATCACTGAACTAGTGTAAATAATTAATTCTCTTATTGTACCAAATGAATTTGTCTGCCTGGTTGAAAATAAGAGTATCTCTGTAATTTTTTTCAATGCTTTTGATCTACAGAAGTTCATGTATAATCTGTATGTACATATTTTAAAATACATCAAAATTTGGACTACTGAACAAATCAGGAGAGGACTGAAATTTCAAGAAAGCATATGACTTGGTAAAACAAATAAACAAACTCCCTCCATCTTCTCCATGTGATTAGCAGTGTACTTTTTCTGCTCATTTCAATGTCTTTGAAATGGAAAATCCCAGGGAAGTAAAATATTGATAGCTATTGTATAAGTTAATTAACAGCTATGGCTAAACTTAACCTCAGTTTTCAAATTGGACAAATTAACAGTTTTAAACTCCGAGGAAGTTAATCTTTAGTCTCAAAGAGTTGTGTCCAACTCTTACAAGGAAAGAGTCAATGTGTGACTGTCAGCATTAGTCACTCATGGAAATGTACCTGCTGAACTGCAGACCCGAACTGCAGCTGTGCACAGCGCAGTGCAGCTCCCTGGACAGTGGAAAGGACAAACACTGCATGGCTTTTCCAGAAGACATGGGGGAACAGGGTGTTGAATGAGGACTGCCACCACAGTCATCACTGGAACAGTGCAGAAGTGACTTGGTTGTCACCAAGTTTTTATCAGTGCTCACAGAAGCAGACAGTGTGAGAAATCGTTTAGCTCTCAAGACAGCAGTGCAGGTGGGGGAAGGATGCACTTGCCAGCATTCCCATATATCGCTTTGGAAAGGGCACTTTGTGGTGGAAAGCACCAAAGACAGCCCACAGCGGGGCTGGCACTGAGAGCAAACAGAGACTTCCAGCATGGAGGGGGTGGGAGGATGGTGCTGCTGCCACCACTTCATTGTCACATTTATTATACAAACAACTGACCCATCCCAAACCCAGACTTCCTGGATGTCTCCTACTTAGCATGTATTTCCTGGGTCCGACAAATCCAAGCTAGTGATTTAGTGATTTGACTGCCATTTCCCTGGTGTTCTCTTATTTCCGTTTGCATCATCCAGGGAGGAAAAAAAAAAAACAAAAAAAACCCAAAAAAACCCCAGATGTACAATTCCATGATGAAAGGTGCCACTCTTCTGGAGCATATGGCAAATATTACGGTGAGGACAACTTTTACATAATCTGTATGCTTATCAAATGTATCTTTCTTTTTTCCACAGAGGGCTTGGGCATACAACAAAGAGAGTGAACCCTTCTTATCTGCTTATGTCAGTCTACAATGGCAGAAAATACACAAAATGGAAACCAGAAGAGCACAGTTTTCTGCATGCATCTTGAAAGACACACAGAGATTTACAGTGGCACATGCATGGTAGTTACTGCATGGTAGTTACTGCATGGTATGTAACTACAAGTTCTAAGATAAAAGTTTCTCTGTTCTGGGCTACTGCATACAGTACAGTCTGTGCATCCAGTACTGACCTTCTCATGATAGGGTTCATGTGGTACTGGGCCATGAAGAAGTTTTTTTGTTTAGAAAATATGGAAGAGTGAGTTCCAAAACCTGAAGGTTTCCACAAAAATAAACTATGCTTGTGGTCTACAGGTCTGTGGTCCATAATTCCAGTGTAAGGAATAACAGCTACTGACTGAAATGCAGTATTACTTTGGATATGTGACTGGCTCTGGCCAGGGATTGCCATATCTCTTTCTTTCTGACACTGTATCAATTAAATGGTATGGAAGTCTGCACCTGGACTTGAAAATCAAGCTGCTATATGTCTATAAATTAATAAACAAAATAGAGAAAAATGCAACTATTTTATTCTTGTTTTGAAGAGAATGACAGCTTTTTCCAGGATCATTCTCAATATCTGTAATAGCTGTTATGTTTTGTGTTCTCTTAAAATAAGATCCTACTTTTAATTGCTGAAATATATAAGCTTAAGATGGTGCCTTCCCCAGGAACATTGGAAAAATGTCATGATGAAATGTAGCACACCAAAAAAATGAAATGATAGAATTTCTCAATTTAGACTCAAAAATAGCTTAAAGGAAGGTTAATATTATGGCACTTCCTCTGTTGATGGGAGGATGAAAGTTATAATTTCCTAATGAATAAGATCATGACATTTGGTTGGGTTTTTTTTTCAAAACTTGCATGGGTGTCAATGGTTCATCAGTTGTTAAATGCCCAATACTGCCATCTTCTGTATCTAAGAAACAGCAAATTATGTGTTATTTTACATGTATGTTCTGCACAAGGAACAGTGGAAGTACTACTGATGACAACTACTTCATTTTAAGAGAGTCTAGGACCTGGCACATGGTTAAGTAGCAGCAGAGAGGTCATGTTCTGAATATTCATTGGTCAAGTGGCAAATGTAACTGCTGACTATAGCAGTCACATGCTTGCTTTGAATAACTTCACTGAGCTTCAGAGTAAGAAAGAGGATACTCATTATGCTGTTAATGAACAGCACAGTCAATTAGTCAGATTTTGACAGAGCCTGCTGTGGTGTGCTTCACCGTCAGCAGCTCCGACTGTTTCTGCAGTGTACTACCTCCAGGATACAGGAAATAAGCTCCTACATTGTGGTTTAGGAGAATAATTTAGACCTTAATCAACAGTGTACATTATTAATAGCTATGCAAAACATGCCCAAATGAAAGCTACAAACACACTGCCTCTGAAGGCTACCATCTATCACTCCTGTCACAGAGGAATTGATTACTGACAACTTGCGTATTTCCACCCATCATACCCATGAGGGTCTGTGTGGAACAGTTTCCTGCCATGAAATGCATTTATAATCAGGTCAGGTACTATGCCTCAGAGACCATGATGGGAATACATCAGCAGTGTGAGCTAAATTGATCAATGTACCACTCTGGTGTGCTGCTGCACTGGACCTGGGACTTCCTCAGCTCTGAGAGGCTGTGGGGCAGGGCAGCCATGCTCACAGCAGCCAAGGGACACGCTGGAAGTTCACCGCATGGCAGGCACCAAACACCCCGCTCCCACGCACAATTCCCAACAGAACCAAGAGAGCTCACAGACAGAGCACAGGCTGTGGGCAGGCACCGGCTGCCGGAGCGTCACTCGGGCACTGCCGTGTGGAGCAGCACCCAGGCGAGCTCAGAGCCTGCACAGGCACCCAGCTACCCAGCAGGGCTGAGGGCATTACACAGAGCCAGGAACGGCCGGGGGAATTGGGCTTTCTCAGCCTTGAGAAGACAACGGAGAGGAGGAGCCCTCATCAACACGTTGGTATCAAACGTGGGGTGTCAGGGGATGGGTCCATACTCCCGGTGGTACCGAGCAATAGGACAAGAGGCAACGGGCAGAAACTGATGCACACGAAATTCCACCTGAACATGAGCAAGAACTTCTTTACTGTGTGTGACCAAGCACTGGAGCAGACTGCCCAGAGAGTACAGAGTTTCCCTCACTGGAGGTACCCAGGAACCACCTGGACACAGCCCTGCGCCCTGTGATGTCCCTGTTTGAGCAGGGAGGTTGGAGCAGATGATCCACTGCGGTCCCTTCCAACCTGACCCATTCTGTGACAATGCAGTGTTCTGTGCCCTCCCTCGCTTGCGCTCTTTGCGAGGGTTTGGTAAACCGGGCTCCCCAGCCCTGCCTTTCCGTGCCCTCAGTGCCGCCCCTCAGCCACGGGAACCGATTGCGCGCCCTTCCGCCGCGGGGTCACGTGACGTCCCGTCGGTACCGCAAGATGGCGGCGCCCATGTTGGTGCCCGAGCCCCCCCTGGGGAAGCCGAGGTGAGGCCGCGGCCGGGCCGGGGCTGGGGGCCCTCGGGGCAAGGGGGAGGGCCCGCGGGTCCCCGCGGAGAGTCGCGGCCCCGTCCTGGCCGGGACCGCCGGAGCGCACGACGGTCGCGGCTGAGGCCGCCCCGTGGCCAGGCCCGGCAGTGGCGCAGCTCGGCGCGGCCGCGGCCCGGCGGGACGGGGGGAACCGGGCTCGGTGGTTCGCGGGACGGGAGCGCGACAGCGCTGGGGGCGGCGAGCGGGCCGGGAGGCGGCGGAGCCGCGGGCGAGTTCACTGTCGGTCCCGTTCCCGGCCGGAACCGGGGGGAGCGGGACCGCCGTGCCCGCCCGCCCGAGCAGCGGCGGGACGGGACGGGACGGGAGAGCGTCCCGCGCCCGGGAAAGCGGCGGCCCTGGGCGATCTGAGGAGCAGCGGAGGCCGCGGCGCGGGGAGACAGCAGCATGTGCGTGCCCGGGCTGAGCCCCGTCCAGCCCCGCCGCGGAGGCTGTGGGCCAGGGCAGGCATGTGACAACGGGAGTCCCCGGTCGGGATCTCCGGGTGTTTGCCAAGGCCTTGCTCCGGTGTCGTGCGGCTGCAGGGAGAGGTGAACCCCAGACCTGGAGCGGCTTGGGGCCGCTGCTCCTTGCTCGTCGGGTGTGTGCCCGCCTGCTCGTGTGCTGGCCTGGGAGTAAGGGCAGTTCTTCTGTCGCTGTCCCTTCCTTCCGTGGGTTTCAAGAAAGAGAAGTTCTCAGGGAACTGGGAAGGAGCTTCTCGTGTGTCAGCCCCAGGCATTTACTGAAGGATGCGAATTTGAGGCGGGGACACGAGGTAGGAAGCGGCCAGGCCGGCCGGGGCAGAGGCAGAGGGCCCCGCTGGCGACATTGGTCTGTGCGGGACAAGCACCGTGGTGTCACCTTGGCACGCACAGGCGGGCAGGTGGTGAGGATGTGGGCAGTCCTTAATAGGATTAGAGATGTGGGTGAAGTTCTGGCTGGCTGAGTTACACTTGTGGAATCTTTTTAAATTACCAGTCCAAAAGGGGAAGGTTTTGATCTCCCATCAGTATTTGGTGTGCCACAATGACAAGAGCTGAAGATCATCCCTCCTTCCTATTTCTTCATTATCACCTGGCTAGGAAGAGGAAAGATAGAATGAAACTTCACAGAAAAGAGCTTGATGTGAAAAGACTTTTAGACATTAGAGGCATTTTAACCATTGTGAAAAGATGGTGCTGCTTGTAGGCAGCTCTTCAAAGCTGTCAGACAAGCAAGGATCTGGCCAAGCTTCTGTAGCAGAAGAGCTGTGCTGAGCATTGTCTGTGGGGGCTGTGGAGTGTGTTTTGGTAGCTGTGCATTGAGACTGCTGCCTGTGGAGAATGTCAAAGGAGAAAAGAAAGGACTTGAAATTTCAAGTCCTGTAGAAGAAAGACTAGCATGTGCTGAAAGTTGTACCAAAATTGTAGGGTATGAGATCCCCAAGTTTTTCTCCCTTAACTAGTGACCACGTTTCAGGAGCTGAAGGAGATTTCATGGAGTTGGTGATGATGTCAAATACTGCAGAGCTCAAAAAAGATGAAACCCCGTGTGTGGTGTCTTCTTGCTGCTGCCCACATGGAAGTCTGAACAGCACAGCCACAGATTCACAGATTTCATTGTCACATCAGATGCTGCTGGGGAGTTACTGTTTGATATAAATGCCTGTTAATGTTGCAGTTTGTGGGATTTTGTATTGCTGAAGGAAATTAAGTGCATGTGTGACAGTAGAAATTATTTGTTTGGCTGTTTTAACATAAGTAATATTCTCTCATCTTCAGCCATCAAAAGTACAGAGCTATTCTGAAGAAGGAGAAGAGGAAAAAAAAGCGGCAGGCGCTTGCCAAACTACGGGACTCAGGTAACTGAAGTATTGGTATTGTCAGAGGAACTGGAAGTGATTGGGTTGGGGTTTTTTGTGTGTCTGTGTTGGCTGTAGCATTCAGTTATGTAGATGCATTGAATTGTGATTTTTCTCAGAAGCTGCAGAAAAAGATGAATCTGTGTCTGAGGAGGAAGAGGAGGAAATGGAAGAAGAGGAAGAAGAAGAGGAAGAAAAAAAACTTGAAGCAGAAAGGTGAGAAATCTAGAAAATGGCATATATGAAATAAACACTTCTACAATCAATTCCATTTTAGTACTTTGAAAAGCTGGAATATATTCTGTGAAACACAATCTTTATTGAATATGTCAGACTACACAGTCCTTTTCTTTAAAGCCTGAATGATTCCTATGGAAATTTCTCTTTTAAATAAGATGAGATAAGTTACAGTTATTACTGTAGTAATAAATTTTAACTGTATTTATGACAATTGCATCAGTCATGGGTAGTCCTTAAGTTGGTAGTCTAAGTGGTGTCTGGTTTCCTTGATAGACAAAAACTACATGAGCAGTGGTTGTTGAGAGAAGAAAAGGCCCAAGAAGAGTTCAAGCTAAAGAAAGAAAAAGAAGAGGCTGCAAGAAAGCGTCAAGAAGAAGAAGAGGTATAAAGATGTATAACCTTACAGTTGTGCTTGGCAACAAGGTAGATTTAGTGTAATAACTTTTATTATTTTGTGATGGGCCCGTTTTTCTTGATGCTGGTGTGTTTGAAAGGATAGACTCTCCAGTCTTTTGTATAGAAAAGCAAATTTGAAAAGAGAAGAAAACAACAACTCTTAGAAGGGTTTTTGTCAGAGATTTAGTTGTTTCTGACTGGATGAAAACTTAATGGTCAAGGAGCTGTAATGCAACATGGTAGTTTTGACATCAATTGATTGTAAAGCATTGTTCCTTAATTTATTTTTTTATTATAAAGAGGAAGATCAAGGAAGAATGGGAAGAGCAGCAAAGAAAAGAGAGAGAAGTGGCACAGCAGAAGCAACAGGAGAAGAAGGAGAGAGAGGTGATTCCTGGTGGTGGGAGAATATACACGTTATATATCCTGTGACACGATCAACAGTTAGGAATGTTAAAGAGGGATTTTGTTGTAATTAGCAAATGCATTAGTTAACCCATTCTGTCTAAGTTCCTAAACCATTATTCAGTGTTCAAGAGCATCCAGGGGGTCCATATACTGAAGTGTAACTCTTGTTAACACATCTGGTTGCTCATGGTATGTAATTGTTTATGTCAGGTAAATACAAAGGTACTGTGCCTATGCAGGTTCTGATGACTGCACTTTCTGCATCATGTGTTAAAGATAATCCTTCTTAATATCCCAGTGGAACACAGTCAGTGCTGAAGAAAATACCCAAAGAGGATATGGAATATGGAAGTACATTGCTGCTGTTCCTTAACACAGTTCTTAATCAAAAGATGTGTTACAGCTCTTCTTTACCTGACTCATCCAACAGGACGTATCTTTTTTCAGAGCTCCTTGGGTGGAATAAAAAATTATATGAAGATACAAGTCATTGATAACATTGCTGTTAACAATACATTCTTCTTAAGTTTTAGAAGTTCAGTGACCTGGATGTAAGATGTCCTATACAGTAATCCAGTGTGAGGACTGGCCTCTTAGTGCCACTGAAGAGTGACTGCAGCTGTCTGGGATCTGGTCATTTTAGATTCTCCATAATCACAGTTTCCAGTCATTTCACTGGGAGGTGTCTTGTGGCTGTGTCTGAAAGCCACAGCAGGAGAAGAGCCACGAGCAGACAGTTCTGGCTGTCTGCAGTTAATAGTTGGTTGTGCCACTGATTATGTAACACTTGAATGAGGGATGCCAAAGAACAGCAGTTACTGTATTTCCTGTCTTACTTCCTCTGGTGTTCAGGTGTCCATTTGTCTCTTTGCAGAGTAGGGAGAGAAAATTATACTTGTGTGCTTTATTTAGGGTTGAGATACAGTTTGGAGAGAGTTGAACCATGGTAACAGCAGGATTTTATTTCTCCCCTCTGTCCTGGTGTCTGAGTTTCCTAAGCCCTCAGTGGGATAACTGGTGTCCTTGAACTAGATGGAAGCAGCTTTCTTTTTTGTTTGTATTTTTCTGGGTTATTATTTACAGGGACAGTGAGTTAAATTGGCTCATAGAGAGCAATGACAGGCACCCAGAGGGAAACAGACTACTCAACTAGAAGCAGAGCCACCTATTTTAGTAGCAGAAAGTTGTTTAATTGGATTTGCCTTTGTCTTGAAACAGCAGTTTGTTTAAGTTCTAACAGTGATACAAGAAAAAAACCTAATTTCCCTCCCTAAAATGAAGAAATAGATTTTCTGGCTTGATAGGTGGTGGTGGTTTGAGGCTTTTTTGGAGAGGGTGAAGGAGTAGTTTCGGCTTTGGTTTTTCTTTGTTTGTGTGATTTGGAGACTTTTGTTTGTTTGTTCTGTTTCATTTTTCTTTATTAATGTGGATACTATGACATCCTTGGTGATCAGTACCAGATGCTGTCTTGGTCCTTATCTTGCATTTTTTATTTTTTATTTGCTCTTTTTAAATTTAATCAATTCTCTTTCAAAATAAAACAGTCCTAGCATATTTTAGTGTACTGATTATGTTAAAATGTCTTTTTTTCCAGGAATTTCATGGAACAATCTATTAGAAGTAGTGTCCAGCCAGTTTTGGGGAGTCATATTATTTTGCTCAGCCCACTTAGAAAAAGGAAGGGAAAGAATACCCTCATTTCTTTCCTCTATTTGGAAGACTAGATATGGTTAACTTATGATGTTTAAGTTTCTTACCAGTTACATCTCTTGCTTTAACAGAGGCTCACTAAGCATTGCGTTTTTCTGTGTGTTCCATAAAACATGTAAGTTAAAACATTTCGTGCAGCTAAACAATTATGGACTTACCTGTAACCAGGCTGTGTACTAGAGCAGGAGATAGATTTAAGCATCCATAGTTAAATTATATTTTTAAAAAAGAAAATTTTATGTTGTCTATCTTTTAGTTTAGAAAATCATCTATGTGATGGTCTTGTCTGATGTATCCTTTAACAACTTCGTAGTACATGAATTGCTACAGAGCCAAAGTAAATCTCCTGTTTTTAAAGCAAACCCTTTCACACTTTCATTATGCATAATCACTGAGCATTGTAAATTAGGTTCTTAACTAAAGAAACCAGATGTTTTGCGTATCCTCAGGGTTTTCACTAGTCCTGTGTTTGCACCATTTATAGGCAGCTGTGCAGAGGATGCTGGATCAAGCTGAAAGCCAGGTATGCTCAGAGACTTTCTGAAAAAAGAACTGAAAAGTAATTTAATTTCCATCCGGTGTTTGCCTTCTAGCATGCTGTCCATCTGCTCTCAAGAACCTAATGGCCTGAATAAATTTAATATATAGTGGCTTGCATGAGCTGTAAACAATTATTTACTGGGTGGAACATAATTAAGCGTATTTCTGGCTGATTGGTGGCAGTGCAGTTGTGCATGCTGATCACTGTTCAGGAGGTCTGAGTCAAAATGAACCTGGAAATACTGCTGTGTGCTGTTAAAAAACACGGTGCATGATGGTTTATTTGTGAATTGTAATTCTAAATAAATCTGTCAGTCCCGGGTGGCAACATAAACTTGTCTTTTTGAGCAGATGTCAGGCTCTAAATAAGAGGATTCAGTGGTAGAGGAGGGCACAGATCCTTAAGGAAAAGAAAAAAAGGTGAGGGAGGGAGAAGCTTGACTGCTTGGATGCCTGGAAGAGCATTCATCTCAAGCTGGCAGTATGCAGAAAAGAAAACTGCTGTTTTCATTTGACTTTTAGAGATTGCCTTAAAGAGTAATTTGGCTTTTTATTCCTGTCATATGGTTAAATTTGTAAAGATTCTTGCTCTGTTTAAACCACTGCATGAATCTGAAAAATAAGTTTTAACCTAGTTATCCATTGTTTATTGACTGCCATAGCTACACTGGAGTTACTTTTGATTCCAAATCATATTTAAACATTTCTTTAGGTAGAGAATCTGTTTCATAAGATGGGTAGGAAACTGCTCTGAACTGTCGCTTGCCCAGAGCTCAAGATACATTAGCAGTCATGTCTGCAAAGGAATAGAAAGAAATGTGGTATGTTAGAGACTGCATTGGAGTATCAGTTCAGGGTTCATTTACTGCTGACATAACAGGGCTTTTCTGGTGATAGAAAATTATGGGTGCAAGTCATGAACAGAATTGGTAGCTGGGTCAAATGCTGCTTGTGAATAAAAAGAATTTTCAGTAGATCTAAAATGAGAACTTAGACCCGTCAGCTTTACAGATTGTTTAGTTAGAACGAAAATGTCTTTTGAAGTGTGTCTTGGTTGTAGTCATTCAAGGCTTGCAACTTGGTGAGGCAATTTTGAATTACAGAAATCTTAATGACCCAAGATGATCAGTACTGACACTTTTACTTCCAGTGCTAACTGTGAATTTAATTTTTTTAAATTCTGGCCTTTGGCAGGTTACTTTTATTTTAGCCTTTTCTAGATGCACATAAAAGTAATAATGATGAGCTTGCTGAGCTTTGGGCTATTGCAGAGAAAAATAAGTAAATAGTCCTAGCTTTGTCTCTGCCAGGTTGTGGTTTTGGCTGGGTTAATTTTTTTCATGCTGGCTAGTATGGGGCTTCATTTTGGATTTACACTTAAAATAGGATTGAAAATGTAGAGATGTGTTTGTTACTGCTGAGCAGAGCGTATACAAACCCAAGGCCTTTTCTGCTTCTTATACTGCCACGCTGGTGAAGAGGCAGAGGGTGCATGGTTGGTTGGGAGGAGACAGCCAGGACAGGTGACCCAAACCATCCAAAGGGACATTCCAGACCATCTGACATCATGCTCAGTATATAAAGTGGGGGCGAAGAAGGAGGAAAGGGGGGACATTTGGAGTGATGGTGTTTGTCTTCCCACATCACTGTTACATGTGGTGGGGCCGTGCTTTCCTGGAGATGGCTGAACACCTGCCTGCCCATGGGAAGCAATTCATTAATTCCTGGTTTTGCTTTGCTTTTTTGCCTGGCTTTTGCTTTCCCTCTTAAACTGTCTTTATTTCAACACATGAGTTTTATATGTTACTCTTCCATTCTCTCCCTGATCCCACTTGGTGGGGCTGTGAACAAGTGGCTCTGGGGCTTGGCTGCTGGTGGGGGTTGAAGCATGACACAGGTGCACAAAGTGAGACCCAAGGCACAGGGCAGCTTTGAAAAACAATGCTTTAAATAGGTTCAGCTTGCCTTGTAGAAACATAGTGCTCATAACTGCATGTGAATTCAGTTGTTAAGTTTTATTTTTTGACACTCCGTTTCTTTGCCGTTTTCTGACTTTTGTCTATTCTAATGTTTCTTCCACAGCTGGAGAATGGTGTGAGTTGGCATAATCCAGAGCCCCCAGAGAATCTGGGAACAGAGAAGGATAGAGCAAATTGCCCATTTTATATTAAAACAGGTTCCTGCCGATTTGGAGACAGGTAATCCGTTGAATATTTACCAGGATAGAAGTGTGTTGGGGAGATAAAACATAGGCAACTTAATTAGGTCATAAGCAAACTGAGGAAAAATTGCTGCATAAAATAATTCTGTGTATTTGGGTGTGGATTGAGAGCAGAGCATTCCCTGGCTGGATTTGAGCTATTTATTCTTACAGCATATTACTGATGGTGCTTTCTGGTTACATTGGTCAGCCTTGAGTTTTCCTTAGCTTAGACTCATGCAGAGATACATTCTGAGAGAATGTATATGGTCTGTTACTAGTACAGGTCTGATATGTCAGATGGTAGTGGTTTTTTATTTTCTAATTTGCATATGTTCAAATCCCAAGTGGACTAAAGTAAGGTAAATCTGCACACTTGGGAGAGTTGTCAGGTAGCTTCCAGAGTTCTCACTATTTAAATTTGTGATACATTTGTGATTCTGTTACACTGGCAGGGTGCCCCTATCTCAGGAGGAAAATGTAGTAAAAGGAAGTAATAAACAGAGAAGCTCATCAAGATAAACAACATCTCTGTATAAGTGGCTGACAAGTCTAGACTCTGCTTTCAAAGAGGGGGATGGAGGAGGTCTGTGGTAGATGAACAGCAAACTCAGGAGTAGGGTGAGAATGATGATTTGCAATTTAGTCAGGTGTCTCAGAATGTTTACCAGCTTTGAAAAAGAAAAGACATTCTCATGTGAAACAAATGGCAAACTTGTTCCCAGAGGACATAGAGGAAACCAGAAGTATAAATGAGTTATGGAGTACATGTTCACTGGAGACCAGGAACAATTATGACCCAAATGCAGCTTCTGGTTTGCAATTCCCTGATTTTTTTTTTGTGCTAAGAAGAAAAACAGCTTAGCAGGGAAGGACTCCGATATTTATTACCTGAATCTTCAGCAAAAACTTACGAGGTTTTTTTACTAACTTGTATCACTGAAACATGTGTGGTCTAGTTATTGTAGTTTTCTTTATCCTGGGAGTAATTTGTTCCAGTGTGATGTATATTGTGGATAATTATAAGATAATCTAACTATATGGAAGCTTCAAGCTAACATCTTTTTTTTTTTTCTATTCTGAAATACATGTTGAATTCCATAATAAAAATTTCACCAGCTATATCACTGCAGGCAGCATTTTTTTCCAAGTGTCTGGGACTTTGTAATCTTTGCAGGATTTTTGTTTCAGTGGTCTTTAATGGAAATAACCTCCATGGATTATTTATGGATTGCATAAAATTCAGTTTTGCTTTGAACTTCGCATTTGAACTATGAATAATGCTTGGAAAATAAATACTGAGAAACATCATATTCTGCCCTTCCTCTTTCACCCCTGTTGCTCTCAGCTACCTCCCTTTCATCTTCCTTCTTTTTTTTCACATACTTGCTTCCTTCATAATCTGGTCATTTTAACATCTGGTGCTGTAAATTGAAGGGCTGGTGCAGCTAGGGTAGGACTGGAAGGATGGGTTGGAAGGAGTTGTGAAAAACTGAGAGCCAGCATTATCATCAAATAACTGTTGAATCTTGTCAAAGCTCACTTTGCCCTGAAGAAGCTGAAACTGGCTGATTTTAATTAAATTTAAAATTGAAATTTCTCCAGTAATTCAAACCCTAACATTTTGCAGTAATATTGGATTTTTGGGTCATTCATTTTCCTTGGGGTTCCTTTTGTTCTGTCATGTGAATGTATCATTTTGTGTACAGACAATATTAGGTGGGTTTCATGTTTTCTGTTCTATTATTGAAATTGAACAGCAAAAGGAGGCAGCTTCTAAAATGTAAAAAAACCAAAAATCATCAAATTAATTGTCTCCTGGTATAGTTTTGGGTTTGGAGATTGGATTCTTTTTTGTTGTTGTTTTCTTTTTGAAGTCTAAGGGGTCAGCCAGAAGGTGAGAGACCATTTCTGACTGACTGGGTACAGAAAAAATTCCTAGCTGAAGTCTGGGTTGTAATTGTCCATTTTGAGACCTGACCTCCCTGCAGTTCTTCTGTGCTGTCCAGTGACATAAAGAGACTAGACTAGTCTGGATGTTTTCCTGGTCATGTAATGAAAAGGAGGAAAGTGTTGGAGAGTGCATGACCCAGTTGCTTGGGGATGTATTGAATGGCAATCATAAAGCACAGTAAAATAAACATGGAGAACGTCTGTGTTCTTACTGAATTTAAAGGTGTCTAGGGGAGAACTGTATTTCAGCATGTTAGCAAGGTAGCCTGAATATGATGGATGGTGAGGGAGATCTAATACATTTACGGCTGCCAAGAAGATGCAGATTAAGATACAACTGATTCAGAAAAATATTTTTGGGGTTTTTTTGGGGGGTTTTTTTTGTAGGTTTTTAAGTTGGTTGGGTTTTTTTGTTTGTTTTTTTTTTTGGGGGGGGGTTGTTTGTTTGGTTTAGTTTGGGGTTTTTTGGTTAGAAGTGGAAAAATACCAGTCTTATACTCATCCAGATGCAATTCTAAATGTGCTGTTCTTCCCTCATTCCCACTTTCCACCCCCATATGATGAGAACAACTTCAGTAAAAGTTGTTCAATTTGCAAAAAGAGCAGGGACTCGTTTTAAAGTCTCTTCATAGAAAGACTCCTGACAATCTTTTAAACCCTTCAGAAAATGGGAACACATTAACCCTAGTAGCCTAAAAGAAATTACTTCAGTTTTCATTGTGACACTGCTGTCTATAGCTATTGTCATTCTGCTTTCTTAAACAAGAATGTGTTTGTTAATGGCGTTAAGGAAGCCTTAAGGTTATGTACAAACTCACTCCGAAACATTTCGTTTAGTAATTGAAATATCTTTATCTTCCACTAATGGATTTTCTTTTATAATAACTGTAACTGAAAATGACACGTTTGAAGCTTCAACAAGTGTATCTTCTGCTGAAAGTGCCAATCTTTCCACTTTTCTTTCCTCACTGCACCCGTGCAGGTGTTCTCGCAAGCATAACTACCCCACATCCAGCAAGACGCTGCTCGTGCGAGGGATGTTCATCACTTTTGGCATGGAGCAGTGCCGGAGGGACGACTATGACACAGATGCCAGTCTGGAGTACAGTGACGAGGAGACCTACCAGCAGTTCCTGGAGTTCTACGAGGATGTGCTCCCTGAATTCCAGAATGTGGGGAAGGTGGTTCAATTCAAGGTACGCATCTAAGTGCTGTTTATGAGCCTTGAGAGGAATTCTGTCCAGCATGGCCTAGCTAAATCCTGTGTGCACTAGGGAACTATGCTGTGTCCTTACAACAAGCTGTGCATCTCTCATGTCACCTGCAAACTTGTCACTGCTCCTACAGAGCACCATCTTACTCCAGGTGAATCTTCTCTCCCCTTCCTCTGAAGCATTACAAAAGCTTGTGCTTCTGTATTGCAAGTTATTCACACTGCTCAACAGTCCACTTAGCTCATAGTCCTTTCTTTTCTTATCCTGTGCTAAGCCCCAGAGGGTCCATTAAGACTGTTAAACAATATAAATACATCTGAGCTACTGTATTTGGGCCTAAGGAATGAAATAGTGGGGGTATGAAATGCAATTGGAATGTACCCCCAAAAAATGTCATTTTAGGACTGGCTGAATAAAATAAAATCAGATCACCATGAACTGAAAAGATAGCAGATATTTCAATAGGAAGAATTATAGAAAGGTGAGTTACATAAATGGTTTGAGATTTGTCATCCATCCTTAGTTTGTGCATTTGGTTTGCTCAGTGTTTTGTACTGATTTTTTCCCATTTATATTGTTATTTCTTATGGGGATAAAGAGGGATCTGTAAATGGAGACCTCGGAGATGAATGATGTGTGTTAACAGTACCATGTTGCCCCAAAATATGCAACTTGGATGGTGCAATCTCTTTGTATCAGAACCTATTGCAGCATCCCTTTCTGCTTGCCATTCCTATGTGTTTTCCTGCAGTCACCAGGAGGCATATAGTGCCTTTGCTTCTTTTGTGTTCATCTACTGACAACTGCCTCAGGACTGAGATGGCATTAGCATTTCAAGCAAGAGGAAAGTAGAAAGAGTGAGTTTTCAGTAGGTGTATAATGAGCTTTATAGGTAAGAAACCTTCACTTTTTTGGAGGAGTGGAGCATCCCCTCCATATTTTGACTCATGGAATAATAGCTGGTTGTCCTCTACTAGAAAACAGGATGCAGATTCCCTGTGGAGCGTGGCTTGAAAAGCCTGATCAGCAAAGTCAGGTCCTTGGCTTTGTACCATCATTCTGTGCAGGTGTGCTAAGCTGCACCTGCTTGGGTCCCTGTGACTACTAGTGTGGCATTCCTTGGCTTTTGAGGCAATTGTGCAGCAGCAAGATGATTCTCATGCACATTTTTACTACATTTGAGAGGCTTTGGAAAAACATGTTGGCTGCAGGGATCTTAACTGTGAGTGAGCTGAGACTCTGTGACCATTCAGAATCAGATTATACACACCCTTCTTTCAGCTGACTTCCTTTTCCAGTGTAGCCCAAGGTTTTATTCTGGCTGTTTTTTATGGGAAGATGCTCCAGAATCTGGAAGATCCTGATAAATCACTACCTTAGAACACTCGGGTTCTCTTTCTACCCAAAAATGTCTATGGCAAAGTCATTCTCACTCGTTCTTGTATTGACACTGTTTATCTCAAATAGTTTGACTCCTTATGCTGTAATACTTAATTATACAGGTGCTTGTGGCTGAAGCCCTTTGCTGATCCAGAGGGTCAGTCAGGGTTCAGGGATGAAAGGGGCCACTAACCTTGTTTGCTGCAGATACTGGAAGAGGCCCGTGGGCAACAGGCTGGAATCACAGTTTGTCCTGGAGAACTGGGGTCCACCTACTTGGCTTGGACCTGCCTGCCTGAGTCTTTTGTAACTAGCAGCAGGCATTTTAAAAGTTAATTTGTGTATTTCTGAGAGCTTTAGATTTACTTTGAATGCTAAATCATTACAAAAAAAGGTTTTTCAGAACTGTACAGTGAAAGATGGCGTCTACAGCTTTCTGAATCCATTTTACAGGGATGCTGTGATGATGCATTGCTGTAGAGCCTCTTACTGTAATTAATCCCTCATTTCCACTTGAGGATACTCATAATTGTTGTCAGAGCAGGATTTGGCTGTTGCACAGTAGGGTTGGCCCAGACAATTGCAAGACAATGGAGTACAAGCTTTCTTGTGGACTAAGCCAAGGTCCCAGAGTTAATCAAAGCATAATGCTGGAAACAGTTAAACACAAGCCAGAAAGGCTTTTTGTTGTTGTTGTTGTTGTTAACACTAAGTGTTCAGAAAAACATCATCTCTAAGTTGATATGGATGAACTGTCATAAATGAGAATTTCCCATCTCAGAATGTGTGAGCTGCTGTACAGCATAAACCTTCCACTGCCCTAACTTCACGTTTCCATCCCCTCAGGTCAGTTGCAACTATGAGCCTCACCTGCGAGGAAATGTGTACGTCCAGTACCAGTCGTAAGTACTCACAGTCTTTACCAAGTGTTAGAGTGGAACTCCAGAGCTGAGTAATGAATAAGAAATGTTTGTATTATCCATACAGTTCATTCTCATACTGAGTGGGAGCCCAAAATTGGTAAGGGGTGTCTGAAATGATTGTGTGGTGGTAATGCCATCTGTTATTTTTACTTTTGCAAGGGAGAAGGACTGTCAGGCAGCTCTGGCTCTGTTCAGTGGACGATGGTATGCAGGCAGACAGCTTCATTGTGAATTCTGTCCTGTGACGAGGTGGAAAACTGCCATATGTGGTGAGTCTTGGAAAAGAGAGTATGTGTTACTGAAAGAGTACTCACTCATGGAAGTGAAAAAGAGGGATTAGGCTGTAGCTTTCAGATCTGCCTAATGTTGTATTCATTTCTGTTTGAAAGATAAATGTGCTAACTTGCTTGTGTAGATCCAGGAAAGAAGGGGGGTATCATGTCATGTAAGTGTCTGAATTATTCTAGCAGATTTACCATGGTCTAGAAAAAAAGGTTGGACTCCAGCTTTGGAAATAGTAACCTTAAGGTGAAACTCCAGGAAGTACTAATTTATCTCTTAAGAAGCAACAGCAGTTTCTGAACAATCAACAGTTCTGAGCAGTAAATATAACATGTGACTTATCTAGATTTACCTTCTTACATTAAGAAGGTAATGTAAAGGTAAATATTTAAGATAAATAAAATTTAATGAAATTAAAAGTTAAGTTTGTTCTAAGCTAAAACCAAATCTTCATAGCTGTTGAAAAGCTAATTCCAAGAAAAGTACACAGTGAAAATTAATCTTGTGTGAGTTAAATTGATAGGTAGTCAGATGCATGTTCTTCTGTTTGGAGAAGCAAAATTCAGTTTATTACATTTCTTCCAGCTGGTACATAATGAAGAAAGAGATTTAACAGGTCTGGTTCATAAAAAAGCAAACCCTGATCTATTGCAGGATTATTTGAAAGGCAGAAGTGTCCAAGAGGGAAACACTGCAACTTTCTTCATGTATTCAAAAATCCGAACAACGAGTTTTGGGAGGCCAATAGAGACATACGTATTTCTCCTGAACGGACTCATCAGTTGTCTAAAAACTCTGAGAGGAGAAACAGGTCGAGCCATCGTGACGACTATTACAGCCGCTCCAGGAGAAGGGGCAGCCCGAGCCCAGACCATTCCTACCGCAGGAATGGAGAATCGGAGAGGAAAAAGAATCGCCGCAAGAGCAAGAGGCGGCGCCGGTCGGGGCGGTCGAGAAGCCGAGAGAGGAGGAGGTCTCACAGCAGGGGCAGGAAGAGGAGAGGCCGCAGCCGCAGCAGGAGTCACAGTCGGACACGCAGCAGGAGCAGAAGCAGGAGTTCCTCTCGATCCAGGAGCAGGGGTAAAAAGCGATCAAGCAGCAGAGGAAAAAATAGTGAAACTCCCAAAACAAAGTGAGAATTACTTTCAGAAATCACTAATTGATAAAAATAGAGCTGACAAAGAAATCCTCCCAATAGGGCACCAGATACATTTGAATTTCAAATAAAGTGTTCTTGCACATTAAAATGTTTCTTCCTAATAAAGGAACGTAGTTTACTGTGTGCGAAGCTTGAGAAAATTAAAAGTTTTAAGTCGTACAGAAGGTGTGAATGTCAAGTACTCTAGCTACTCTGTCCCTCTGAACTGCTGCAACACCTGGATGTCCACTGAGTACAAATAGAGAAGTGAAGCCTCTTTGGTAAATGCTTATTACTGTTATGTGTGTGTTACGTGTTTACTGTTCCTGTAAGGAGTTAGTACAGAACAGCCAGTGTGCAGTAAATTCACACCCCAGCACACTGCAGATCCAGGTCTGTGTAGATGACTGCCATTTGTATTTTTCATCTCTTTAATCAGAAATCACTTTCTAGACAAAGAAAATACAATCGTTTTGTGAGTTGGAAAAAAGGAATCTCAAAGACATCACTGTTTGACTGTACAATACTTGCCCAGTAGGAACTTTTTGGTCACGAGTGTTGGATTTTTCTTGGCCCTGACTGAGCTGCTGAGCCGACTGCTTGTAGGGATTGCAGCAGACTAAAACCTAGTAGGAAGTACACAGAGAAACAATCAGTTTATTCAGTATCTTAATCCCCAAGTAAGAGTGGAGACCATGCAACTGTAATCCTTGAGTAAGGTTGGAAATACTTTGTATACATCTTGGTTGCACACCATTTGTAGGCGTGAACAACCTGCCTTACTTGTGCTGGAGGGGTGGAAAGCATCCATCTGGGAACCAAAGATGTCGTTGTGAAGGCTCAGTCGGGATGGCTTCAGAGTGGCTGAAGAAACTGAAGGGTTTATACATGAAAAAATACTTTATGGTTTTGGGAGAGGAGGACTTGACTTAGAGCCTTTTTAGGTTTATTTTACAAATAGTTTAAGGCACCCTACTGCCTTGCTTTCCTACGGCCAAGGCGAAGAGTAGGGTACATAAAAATGAAATTATTGGGGCAAAACCTTCTTGAAATGACAGCTACATTAGCAAAGTA
This sequence comes from Dicaeum eximium, assembly GCA_013396995.1. Classification (NCBI taxonomy): domain Eukaryota; kingdom Metazoa; phylum Chordata; class Aves; order Passeriformes; family Dicaeidae; genus Dicaeum; species Dicaeum eximium. The sequence continues at coordinate 1,527,123 of VWZP01004916.1, read as the reverse complement.
CCTGCAGTTAGATAAATCCTTACCAATATTTTTTTCACTTTTATTTAAAAGATTTGTGCTGTTAGATGTACTGTATTTCACATGGCTTATCTTCAAGTTTTAACTTTCGCACCTCAGTGTCCTCAGACACTTGGAGAGAGCTTGTGGCACCGAAGGTGCAGGTGCCCTGACGGTCTGTGGAGATTCCTCCCTGTCTTCAGCCTCTCCAAAGAACTGAGCTCCTGCCTTCAGGGAACTGCTCAGACCCCATGAGTTAGAAGCCCAAAGCAGGCATGAAGTGCTCCCAAATAGGAATTCATTACAACTCCCAGCAATGTAACATAAACTCCCTTAGAAAATCTGGGTATCCGAACTTTACCAACAGACTTCCTCACAGCAAGAATGTTTTTCCCCAGGGTAGCTAAGACTGAGTGAACATTGCTTCTGGATATGATATATATATATTTTTGCTTTTCTAAATGCATAGTGCACCTAGCATGTTGATTATATATTTTTCCTTCTTTCTTCATGTGTAGCTTGTCCAGTATGGAGTAATACAACAAAAGTGATGTTCAGTTCAAACCCGACTTTCACGATATATTGTCATAACTGTAGGCAGAGCTGTAGCTTAGTTAATTTGATTAAATGTTTTAATTATTAACAGATGTAGGAATTGTAATTAATTAGCATAACTTTTGAAATAATAACTTTTTTTAAAGGTGTATTTCAAAGGATAGACAGCACTAAGTTTTTTAATTCCATTTGAGAAATTTGTTACTGCCAGTTTCTTATAATGTACCTTTTTCTCACCACACTTTAGAGACACATTTTCCCTGATGCTTCTATTTTTTTAATAGATGCTCAGTTGTCTTGCTGGGTCACTTGCACCCCATGTGGCAAACTCTGGTTCAGTTTGCCACCAGCAGGCAGGTTACACCCCCCATTCCCTGGGCTGCCCTGCTTCCCACAGCTCTGGTGGGAGAGCTGGCTGTGCACCCCGCGTCACACGGCCAGATGTCACGGAGCATTATCCCAGCAAAATCAGCTCAAGTCAAAGGGGTGGAGTGGGTGATGGGAACCTGTGACCAGTCAGGTGAAATAAGCAAACCAGGCCTCCATGGGATTAGAAACTAAGTGCCCACTAACAACCATGAGAGAATTCCATGGGTAATTAGGCTCCTTGTCCCCACAGTTTTGCAACAGGATTTGGGAAGCTGAGTGGCTGTATTTAAAAAAAAAAAAAAATCAAACTTGCTCAGAAATGCATGTAAAAATTTAAATATACTTTATTTCTGCTACTACAATGGCTGAAGCTTCAGCTTGTTTTTCTTGAGGTCTGGACCCAAACATGCTGGCTGTACCTGTACAGTGTAGGACTGATAGCTTTGATTGCCCTTCACTTTTACACACCGTCTGTTTATTACACAGAATTTGAGTGCTGTAGATCTGACATTTAGCTTGCATTTGTTAGCATGAAACCTGGGGCTCCACCAGTTTTCTAACTTTGGAGTTTGTATTTTTCAGTATTGTTTCTCTGCTTCATAACCTTAAGTAGTGTTATATGCATGGTTTTGTGTTTCCTTATTATCTGAGTGAGCTATTTTATTCTGGAGAGACAAACAGACTAGAAGTTTTTTAATGTTAAGCTTAATTATTTTCTTTCCCAAAGGGAAAAAGCCCCAGAAGAATATGGAAAGGATTTAAATTTGTAAGGAACAGCCTATTCCCATTGTGTTATTCCGCATATTCCACAGAAAAAGACCTTATAAAGTGAATTAATATGGGCCAAGTTTTGTTTTGTCTTTAACGACTACTTAAAAGCAGCAATTTTCAAAATACTTTTTTTCAGTTGTGAATTCTGCAGGGATCATGAGGTGCTTTGGAGTAATTCTGACATTTACACAGGGGTTTGGGGTGGCAGTGCCAGGGCCTGCCAAATGCCCTGCTTCAGTCAGGATGGGGAGCAGGTGCTGCCCCTGCCCTTCAGCGGAGGAACAGCCCAGCACAGTGGAACCCCTGTAGCCATGGGCACTGTTGCTGCCCAGCAGAGTTAAAGCATCAGGGAACTGGGCTTGCCCCCTCGCAGCAGAATGCCTTCCCTCCAACTGTAGCTGGTGGCCACTTCTGTGGGATTTCATTGCCTGTCTGCCTGTCCAGAGTAGCAAACCCCCATCAGGGGTTGAGGAGGGGTGGCACATGTCTCTGTGTTAAATGCAGGGCATTTCTTACGGACACCCAACAAGACCTTCCCTCTCTGGCCCCAGCCCTTGTGTATAGGGCACATTGTCCAAAATGCATCCCAAGTGACTCCTCTCCCACTTTTTGCCCTGTGATGGCAGCATGGCCGTTTTGCATCGTTTTGCATTAGCACGTTCAGTGTATCGGAAATTGCCCTCCGGTTTTCCAGTGACATTCCTGTGCGCTAAATAACTTGCTTTTTTTCTAAAGACATGCAAGAGCCTGCTAAAAGATGCTATTGCTTCCTGTCCTGGATCAGCACTTCTTACAAAACATGAAAGATGGTAGTTTATGATAGTTAATAACCTAAAAGCTTAATCTACTTCCTTACATCATCCAAAGAGTGCAGCTCATTTTGCTTTTACTGTAAGCTTGGAATTAAACCCATTATTCCACATACACTCCTGCTGAGCACTGATGTATCAGGTGAATTAAGTATCTATGGCTGAAAACCAAAACTGATGTGACATGGACAGGTAACACTTTGTCGAGCCGTGGACAGACTGCAAAGCAAGCTGGACAACCGTAACCCATGGTACGTGGAACTTGACAGAGGCAGCCACAGGGTGACCATCATTGTGGCCTCACCCCAAAAGGAACAGCACATGTTTAGGAAGGCCTCTTCGAGTTAAAGACTTAAGTCAGTGAAGTTGAAGACACTCAAGACAACAATCAATTTGCCTGAACAATCCAGAAATTCCTACTTATTCTTTAGGTCCCCCCGCAACCCTTCCCCACAAGACAGGAAATTCAAAAACCAGAATTTAATTTCAAATTAATTTCAGGAATGCCTGAAGATGTTAATCTTTCCCCATTCTTTTGCTGATAACATCAAGCAGTTCAGTTCTTTTAGAAAGGTGAAGAACAGATTCATCTGACGTATTTTTGGTTGAGACCAGGATTGTAAACATTGCATTGACTTGCTCAGAATTCTATGAAAAGAACTGAATATTCAGTCTGTATTATCCAGAAATCTCTCTCAACATGTGGTTTAATTTTCAAATGAAGTAGTACTACCCCATCAATTTAACATCCACTTAAATGAATTTCATGTTTAATGTGGAAAGCTTTCCAAAAACTTGCTAATTTATTGCTTTCTCTACAATTTAAATGGATGTAAATAACTAAACTTGGACACAGTATCCTCAACATTTTTTAATGAAGTGCTCAAGAACAGGTTAAGCACTGTAATAAAATTTCCCCTTTTTTTAAGCCAGCACTGAGTGGCCTCTTCTTTCCTCTGTGAATACAGGCACTAATTACATATAAACACAGCAATGGTGTAAAAATGGACATTTATTACAACTAAACCAATGTGACAGACAGAGGTCAAACAGTTTGTCACAATCACAATGAAGCTTAATCCAGCCAAGCACATACAAGTGACAGTGTAAACTTTAAAAACATGTTTAATACATACAAAATTGCTTCTGGTTTGACTTAAATCCATTTTACCACACCAATCTCAGACACAGGGTCCTTTTGCTATCCCTCTACCCTCATCTATCCCTGCCCACTGTGCACTGGGAAAATGGGACAAAAACAGTCTGCTCATCTGGAATCTGTGTGTAAATCCTAGAATGGGCATCCGTAGACAAGTTCCAATGGCTTGAGTTCACAGGCCCCACCCTGGTACTGCCACAGGAGTGGCAAACACAGCCTGGCCCTGGCTGGCCACTCTGTTGCCTCAAGTATTGATGCTGGGGTCTGGATCAGGGACCTTGGAAGTGGCAACACTGCACTTTTCCTTTGGCTGGTACTACTGAACCCAGTCTCCAGCTGGCCACACAAGGGCTGCTGCCAGCTTTGTGAGAACATGGCACCACTCAGGTGAACAAGCCACAACTCCTAGGGGGAGGTGTCTGCGTGGAGAGGGAGGGGACAACCCCCCTCCATGGGGACAGGCAACAGAACTTGGCTACTCCCAGGTGTAGACTTCCACTGTCTCCCTCAAAATCACACATGGATCACACTTCTGCAAGTGAAACAAGCTCAATTCGTAATTACTCAGAGTCTGCTCAAAGTGTCAAAATATTACTGGGTATCAGTTTACATGATTTGTAGTGAATATACTATACAAATCTAATGTTTAAGAGCTCTCACTGCAAATTAGTTGGTTCAACTACATCATACAGGAGTATTGTAAGGGATGTGCCACATGTTTATGTGTTGATCAAGAAAAGCAGTTAAATGACCTTTACACTTAGTGTGTCCTAAAGGTAGGTAACTATACACCCAATAAAACATAACTATAAAACACCAAAAAATACAAATTAATTGGTAGACTTTGAAGGAAAATAATAAAAGGTCCCTTCTGCAAAGCTTCTTCTTTCCCATCTTTGAAAGTATTCAGTTTTCATTATGCATCTCTCTAATCCGCTAGAAAGCTGACCTCCTTTTCTTGTGTTCGTGGTCAAAGCAAGCTAGTATCAGACCTAAAACCAGTTTCCTTATTCAGTCTGGGTTGGTTTTCCTTTTCTCCTACATGCATTCCCTTTGCACACATAGTAACGTGCACACTTTTGCTCAAGGTAGCTACACTAAAATACACCTTCATGTCTATGAGTTGATCAGTTTTCTTAAAAAAGCAGTTATCACATTAACAGTTTTTTACCAGTTTGATATGCAGATCCTGGCAGGATTCTTTGGTATAATGACAAATTCAGTAGTAAACAGGTATTTCCCATCTTTATGCAACAACTGAAATAAGCAGAATAATCACAAGTGGTGACTAAAATGTAGATGAACAAATTCTTTGGTTGCATAAACACAATTTCTACACCATAACATTTTATATTTGGAGTTGTCCATGTAGTTTCTTTTCAGTTAGGTAGGCTATGCTTATGTCATAATAACACATTTATTTCCTGAAGTTCGCTTATAAAAAACAGTAGACTTATCCAAGTCAAATGCAATTTTCCTATAAATGCAGTGAAGGGAAACACTGAGTCAATTTAAATCTAATTCCCTTTCATTTATAAATTTTGAACTTAGGCTTCTTGTTCCCTTTTTAAAAAAAAGTATTTTTTCTTGTAGGCCTGAATGAAGCAGCTTAGCAAAACAGTAATACTGACAAACAGCATCTTACACCATTAGCTAAACATTACAATGAAGGCAGTGAACATTTACAGTATGAAACACTGAGATGGCATCAGCTGAAGAGAAGATTTATGTCAATCCAATTTCTTCAAGTACACTACGTGGGGTCTCTGCTTCCTACGGAGGGAAAATGTGAGACAGGAGTAAATGAACACTGTTTCTACTGAGCGGCGCTGCACGTGAGTTAGTATGGAAGATGCTGAATTGAAAAAAAAGCTGAAAAGACATGAAAACATGGAAGCACTGCAGTTTGCAAACATGGTTATTAGCTGCACTTTTCACAGAGCTGTTAATTAGATTGCCATGGTTCACAGGAATAGCTGGTAGATTTTATTGCCCTTAAGTATAATAAAAATCAAACCATTTAGATGTACCAGCAGGGAACAAATCACCACCGAGTAACAGAGATAGGAACTGGGGAGGGATGGGGGAAGGATCTTGCAATGGAGTCAGTGAATTTTGTGGTGAATTGTTTCAAGGGTCTCAAAAATCTGTTTGGGAATGACAAATAAATGGGTGAATGAAACTACTGATGCAAGTAAGATACAGTATCCCTTAAGATCTTCGTAAAAGAGTTTTGGTTTGTTTGGGTTTTTTAATACAGTGATCCCATGCTTAATTCATTAAACCAGGTCAAGGTACCGTTGTAGGCCTGGTGTTACACTGATGCCTTTCAAAGAGGGAATGGGAATTATATTATTCCACACCAGGCATAAAGTTTTAGGTTATTCATTATTTCCATAGCATCTGAAAAGAAATGGTTTAAACTAGAAACATTAGGCTGAGCTTTTCCATAATTATTAATAATGCCATCGTAAATAAAGGGGATACTGTGTCCGTATTGAAACAAAAGCTTTAATATGAAGAGTATGAATAAACTTACTTTAGCATCCTAAAACAAGACATGTCATGGAGCAGAAAAAAAAGGCAGATAACAGTTAAGGCAGCAAACAAATTGTTTTTCAACTGCTTTGCAAATATTTATTAGAAAAATAATGTCAGTAAAATACAAAATTAAACACCTCAAACCTTGCAAATAACATCAGAACATGGTCAACCTTGACTATCTGGCACAAAATTACCAAGTTTATTATCATCATTCAGCTCATGTATAAGGTGATTCAGCAATGAAGGAACTAGCTATAATACTTTAAGGCAACTTAATTCAAAAGTCAGAGCTTGGAACAGGCATATTGAGATGTCTTCTAAAATCCAACAGGAAATAAAGAAATTGCAATAAAAAGGGAAGTTAAATCTGAAAACAAGATACTTGGTGTATTAAAGATGTAGTGTTGGCTTGGTTTTTTTCCCTCACTGATGCAATATTTAAATATTCTTAGAACTGCAGTGACCTTGACAAAACCAGACAGGCTGGCAGGATTAAAGATTTACACGTGTATTTTAACAAATCCCCAAAAGGAGGCACTGACTGAAGAAATGGCTATGTAGCATTTTTAATATAACTTTTTGTATTATATTCTCAGATTACTTTGTTGCATTCATTTTAGAAGACACATACTTCCCCTATCCACCAAGGTAAGGCATTTTACTCAAGAAATCCTATACTGTTAACTAACTATGGCGCCAGAACTCAAGAGCATTCTACAAGAATAGAACTTCTCAAGCATTTCAGGGTCTTCAAAATATTTGAATAAATTAACCTTTTAATTTTAGACTGATTAGACAGCAGCGGGCACTTAAGAGTTACTCAGGAGTGCAACAGGATATTTACAAAGTTACCTGAAAACAGCTACCAGTAAACAAAGCTACCTTTATAGGTATGAAGAAATACAGAGCAGTGCTACCACTGTTTCTAGAGCAGTTTAGTACTGTTGTTTTCACTGACATTTCAAAGTCTGAGATTATTTTCAGTAGGCATATACTTAAACACTACATTTCTTCAAGGTCATTGGCTAACCATTAAAAGCAGCCTATTTCAAGGGCATTCATTACTTGTCCACAGACACACCACCCACAGAACTCAGACATACTTTGATTTTTTTTTTATTACTGAAGGAGTAATCTTGATACAGATGTGCCTTCCTCATCAACAATATAATCTCAAGGAACACCTAAAGGCTAATGTCTTTTGCTAGAAGAATAACTTTATAAATTATTACTTTTAAGAAACAAATAGAATGAATTATGTTTTGTTCACATTATTTGGTTTACTAAGTGTCAAACATTTTACCCAATTCTTAGGTAAACATTCTGCAGTGTTATATACTACCTGCAGCTCAGAATCACCCAAGGCAAACAACAAATTTGAAATATCAGAACACAGATGAGGAAAAAAGTCATTCACATGAGACAAAAGTGCATGCAATACTTTATTTCAAACATGCCAGAAAAGCTAATTCATTACCTAGTCATTTAGAAGCAAGCAGCTGTATACAGATAACAAGAAAAACAGCATCTCATTACAGCTCAATGCACAGCATTTTAAGCCAACAGGCATGAAATAATGCAGGCTAAAGCAGCATTAACCAGACATCCAAACACATTGTTAATGGCTTACAGAAAAAAAGGCAAACTTGGAAATGGAAAACCACTCCTATGATCTTGTTTTCTAAGATTTCAGAATGCTGCAAATCCAATCCAAATCTTTTGTCTAATCCCCTAAATCTCCCATTTTTCTGTCAGTTTAGCATTTGGAAGGTAGTGCATTACCACATATAGCACAGGGAACCAGCTTGTTTGTGGTTTGCTTTAGTAACCGCCTCCTTGATGATTCATGGGAACAATTTTCAGAATCAGCACTGGTTTTAGGTTACAAACAGGATGCATTACATGCCCTCTCACTGCCCACTTTTCAACTGAATGCACTTATATTCAGCCTCGTGGCAGCTCTCCCATACACTAGGCAGCCTGCATTTAAAACTGGAAATGCCAATTTAAGAAGGCATATTGCAAGTACACTGTTAATGGACTTAGATCTTTCCAACCCTAACCATTAATGGTTGGACTCAATAAGCTTAGAGGCCTTTTCCAACCTTAATGATTCTATGATTCCATTATTCATTTGTAAAGCAATGATATTGTTCTCTCTTTCAGTGGCAGTAACTGTTAAATTACTCACAAGAGCATTCTGCACATTTGAATACAAATGTTTTAATTTCAGATTTACCCATCATTCTCTTTGACCTAATCAATTCTGGACCCCTCCTTTTTGTAAGGTCAGCCACACTATTGTGCCAGTCTTCAGAAAGGGATAGTGTTATATGCACCTTTAATTAAGATGCATGGTCCATGTAGAATTTCTTTCAGCATCATTTAATACTTGTGTGTATACACATTGCACGTGATACTTCTCCTTCACTACTTTCTCTGTAAGTGTTAACTTCACCTACAGACTTAGTTTAAGGTATGTTTAAATACCACCATGACCTATTTAAAAGATGAACTTGGGTTGAGTAATGCTACAGTATAAGTATTGCAGTATATAGATGTTTAGCTCAGAAAATGCTACAGAACTTTTAAGCATAAGACTTCAAGCTTACACACATTACAAAAGTTAAACCATATGCCAACAAGCACAAGTTCTGTTGAAATGAGACATGTGAAGAGACAACACTGTAAAACAGAGGGGGAAGAGGAAAGTACAACAGCAGAGAATGGTTGTGGCATTCTATTAGATTCAGGATGACTGGATTCAGCAAGCTGATGATAATGTTCTGTCATGAGTAAGTCACAGGTCTATCTCCTCTGAAATTCTGCATGCATGATGAATGAAGCCATTTAGTACACTGGTACATTAAAGTATTCATGACGTGGCTACAAAAGAAATGTACATATTCTTATACATAATAGAAAGGTGGACAGATATGCAAGAAAACAAAAATATTATCTCGCTATTGTATCTCTGACATTAAAAGGACATTTGCTACAGAAATACAATATTCTATTTTTGACTACTCTAGATTGCCAGGGGGTGAGGGTAGTGGGGAGAATCATTGTTTTACCACCCCATACTTGTATGCTGTGTCCAACAATAGACAGGAAAACTTCATATCATAAATACTTTATTACATAAGCTCAGAGTTTCTTCCCAGCAAAAAAAAGTTTGAAGCTCCAGAGATGGACCACCCTATCTATTACTTGTCTCTGCATCAGGCACAGCCTGTTGGCTTCTGTCACCAACAGGCACTGAGCTAAGTGGCATGTGGCAGCACCCACCACATCTGCTCTAATGAACACACATTTAGAGGTGCCAGCCCTCCAGAGCACGGCTGTGAGCGCACCGTGCCAGGGGAGTGCAGCATTACTGGGGACAAAAGTTACATTGTGTAGGAAGAGGTTCTGTTTAGAAAAATGGAGGCCTCTGATACACCTCTCAAAGCAAAGTTTTCTTTGCCTTTGGATTATGCTGCTGCACTCAGTACACTCTTGTATGATTGGCATGAAACGTTAGTATTCAGTTTGCTGAAAGATGAGCTGGAAAGAAAGCAACGCTCCATTTTAATAATGGAGTAACAGTAATTTAGGAGCATCAGCCCCATATATGCAGATTAAACTTTTTCTAGGATGAAAACACACAAAACTCAACTCTCTGCATGTCAGTTTCCATCTTTGATCCTGTACCAATTACAATCTTCAATCTATTTAATATCCCACTTCCTAGAATGACAGAAGTTTTAAAACAGAACTGAGAGAGCTCCCATGGACTTCTAAAACTGCCTCTTCTGTGCCATCTCAATTTATTCACATGTCCAAACTTGCATGTTTCTAAATTCTATTCTCAAATCACAAAAAAGCACAACAAAAATATTCCAGAAGCTGTACAGTTTTTATATTGTTTTTCCGTATCAGTAATATAAAGATCATGTCACAGTAGTTTAAATTATTCTGACCAAGCTAACTACAAATCCAGTAGTTCACAAAATAATAACACCTATATAACTCTGTGACAGTTACAAATAATTTATTTGATGCATGCTGTAATTTTTAGATTCAAAAGAATTTGGTATATAATAAAGAATTACAAATGTGAATTTCAACACTGAACACTTCCTGCATGGTGCAAGTAAAAAGCAGTCCACATTAAAAACCAAATGTTGAGGTATATTTCTAACTGGAAAAGGCATTGCATGATAATAGTGTATGCTATTAGGGAGTAGGAGTTTTGACTAAAAAGTACTAACTTTAGAATTCCTGAAGCCTCCACAGACAAATATTCCAGGAAAGATCCCTAGGGAAAACTTCTGCTTTGCTTACACTGGTGACTGTTCATGAAGACAACTGAAGAACAGGCATACTGTAATAATCTAAAATGCCCAATTTTTATCTGGGTTATATACGCATACACGATTCCTCTCTTCCTTGAAAATAACTCATGTGTTCCAGTGTTCACCGTTGGAAATGTGGAGCCATCCAAGTTGGTGGCTTCACTGAAATGCCTGTCAAATCTCCTAACAGATTTCTCTCCTTAATTTTGCATTAGCTCTCTGGACAGGAAAGATGAGAGCAGCTCATTCTCTTTCTTATGAAGCTGACTGCAACCCACTGTTGTTGTATTCAAGGATTGTGTGTACACGTTCTTAAGCACCCTCTTTGGCCTGGAAACACTGACTCTGTCCCCTTTTACATAACTGTAAACATCAACAAATAAGGCCATGGAAGTGCTCATTTCATGTACTTTCTTCCCAGCCACAGTCCCACGCAGGGTATTCCCTGCCCTGTTTGTATTTTCAATGGTTTATACCTTGAGGAATTTGCTGGTTTTGATGTTGAAATCATGGCAAACAAAATTAGATGACTGACTCACATTATTTTTGTGAGTCTAGTGCCTCATCTTCACAGAAATTTACTGATAAAGCAAAACATATTGTCAGGTAGCAATAGGAAGAAAGTGGTTATTTCAATCCTGGTGGCTTTTTAGTTTACAGAACATGTAAACACCACCTGCAAGTAGACTAGCAATAAACTGACCTTGTAGAGGTGAAACTAAAGGATTAAATGGAAGACAACAGTAATGGAAATACAAAGTGATAACACAGCAATATTGAGGAGAACTGGCATTCCAGTGAGGCCTCTGTACCCCACCAAGGGCACCCAGGGCTGTCCCACACAGAGGGCCTGGCACTGTGGGCAGCCTGACAAAACAACCAAAAGGAAAATGAAGGTGTGACAAATTGTTTCCCATCACAGAACTACAGCATCTCACAAGTTTCAACTATGACTGACCATTTTTTTGTGCTTCCCACTACACTGTCTCCAGAGCAGTTGGCCTGCTGGTCTGAATACCAGAAAAGACAAGACAGGGAAGGGGCAGTTGTCAAATTCCACAATCAATATCTACACTACCTTGCTTTCCTTTGGTGGGAATGTGCAGACCTCAAGGACATGCTCCACAGGCTCAGATGCTAAGGTAACAATCTAGATCTAATGAGTTTATAAATTAGTTCATCTAGAAGCTAGGGAAGAGGCAATGGTATCCTTACAGCACAATATAAGGGCACACTAACATGAAATACCATCTCTGAAAAATCATCACTTAAAACTTTGGATGTAAACCATTTATCTGACTTTAACACACAGGTCTTAGATCCTAGTACTGCCAGAAGAGTAATACCTCTACAACACAAGCTGCACATTGTGGAATTGCAGTATTTTAAAGTTATTAGAATTAATCTTTTTTAAAACGACACCTGTGTTTACAACTAATTTTAAGAAGCTAATAATACTCTCTGAAGTTGTCAGCCTGAGTCATTGGAGATTTTTTAAATTAGAAAAATGGTAGAGTTGATCTGAGTAAACAGAACTATTTAGCCAGTCCAACCCAACTGACATTTTCTCAGCCAACTCTGTCATGACCCAAACTAATTAAAAATCATAAACAAAATAAAATTAGAAGGGACTTCAATTAATCCAGTCCCCCCAAACAGCATACCTATAACTTTCCTGAGAAATATTTCATCTATTAAAGGCATCCAGTGAGGCCCTTTTATTGTGACCTAGGCAATCTACTTAAATGCTACATTATCATCTCCACTGGAAAATTTGCCTAACATCTACCTTGAATTATTTTCTTGTTGCAATTTAAGGTATTTTATTTCTGTACTGGACAAGAAAACTGTGTTATTTCCTCAGGCAAGAGAGAGAAAAGAAATTATTTATGTCTATACCAAACTGTCTCAAGTTCAGCATGTCACAGGGCTGCCATTTTACTGATGACACCTTGTGGCAGTGACACAGCCTTCATCAATATTTGGCACAACTTCTTTTTCAGGGAAAGTTTGCTTAGGTTATAGTTTTAACTTCTTTCCCATTAAAACCAGCACAAAGCCTGTGAAGGCATGCCATGTTAAACTGCACACAAAAATTACAATTGCCACCATCTGATAAAGACTTGGCTTTTTTCCTCACTGAGCATCTAACAAAACCCTAGCTTGAACATCATACAAGATGTGGGTCCATGGAGTGTATGGAAGTTTGGGAAGAATTCTACTGAAGCAGGCTATGGGGAAATCCAGAGCAGAGGATGAGGGTTCATGTTTAGAAAAGTGAAGTTTTCACAGTAGGAAGAGATTCACATTTAACAAGCACTTCCTTAACAAGGCTTCAAAAACAATTACTTTTACAGTTTACTTCTGAATCATTATTAGGCAATATTTCTAATGAACAGCTGCTTTAGGAAATTGCTGCTTTTCACTTGCCTTTTCAAGGATTTCAAAACAGGAAAGTAACTGTTTCCCAATCTTTGGTTAGCTAACTGTTCAGAAACTTCTATTAGATGGGTTTGGGTTGGAAGGGATATTTTAGATCGTTTAGTTCCAACCCTTGTGCCATGGGCAGAGACACCTTTCAATAGGCCAGGTTGCTCAGGGCCTATCTAGCCTGGCCTTGATATTTCCCACTAGGGCTTTTTTATTATGAAATTCTATTTTTACTTTCAAAGAAGAGCCAAGTGTTTTCTCAGAGAACCTAGAAACACCAGGTTTTGAACATCTTCAAAGACAAGTATTAACTACAATGCTCTTACAAAAATAGAACAAAAAACCCCAAAAACGCACAAGCAGAAAAATAAAAAGAAGAATACTTCATCAATACCAACCCCTAGTCAAGATCTTGTCTGCAGCTTTCTATACAGAGAAAACAAAAAATCTTCAAGATTGATGTAAACCTGTCAACAGAACTCTCAACTAGAGTATGAAACTGCAAGTTGTCCTGCAAATGTCATTCAGCAAAACATCTGAGCATATGCATAGACTTCAGCTCTAAGGCATTGCCTCAACAGACCAGAGCAGAAGGTATGGCAGCAGTGGCCTGCCTGCCTCTCTCCCACCAGCAGTACAAAGATCAGCTGAAGCTTTGTGTACTATATCTGGATAATAGAAGGCGCTTCCTGGCTCTTGGCTGCTGCTCTGATCTGCCAGCTCAGAGGTGATAATCGCTCTGGGAGGCTCTGCTTCACATGTGCCCATCAGTTGCTACGAAGTGAGCCAGGAACGATCGAGAGCCCAGCCTTCAGCAGTAAGGATGGCTCTAAGAATCCATCAGAGGCTCCACCTGGCCACCACAAAAACACAAATGCTTTAAGCACATGTTAGGGCTGAATACTTTGTATTGTGAAGTTAGAGCCAAAATTATTAAAAATCACTGAGTTCTCCATCAGATAATCCGACAGTGTCTGTGAGTGGCAAACTGCCAAACTATGCACGTAAGGATTCATTAATGTTTTCTTCCAGCACTGCAGATACAGGTTTGCATTGTTTATTTTCCTTTGCTTAAGGAAGCATTTCTTGAACTGCAGGGTTGTTATCTTTGAAGGGCTGACCAGAAAATACTGCTGCAACAAGCCATGTCACGTCCAATACTATTCAGCTTCCATGGCAATGGCATTTAAGCATCCCCCTTCTTTCCTGGTACTGCAACACTTTGCATTCTTACAACTGTTTTGAAAAATGTTTGGAGGCACAAATTGTAAACATGGAAAAGAAAAGCTGCTGACGATATGTTTTTAAAAATGAGCAATTTGAATTAGATCAGTTTAAATGGATCTGAAATCTAGTTCTAGAATGGTTGTATAAATAGTTTTTCTGGCACAAAGAAAAGAGGGAGAGAAAGGACAGCTGAAAACTCCGAAAGTCAATACTGCTGCTGAAGCTCCTATGACTCAGGCCAACAGCAGGGGTGCAGCATATGACAAGTAAATTAGACCCTATCTATGCAAGCTTACTTGGGGGTTCACAGCAGACAGTGAGTCAGGACAAGATGTGTGGAACACTGGCTTTTTAAAGCACTTAGATACTGTGATTTTTTTAAAATAGAATGTAATTTAAGTTGTACTATCAACTTTAGCAAAAGTCCTGGCTTGCCAAAAGCAGCTGCTTTTAACTTCCCTTTTCAATGCCACTGCTTTCTTCCTCCTGACACTTCCCTCATGCTCCTGCTGCGTGAGCTCAAGTTTTGGCTAACAAGCTAGGAGCCCCAGAACCACAGGGCAAGCAGATCAACACAAAGGTGGCAGTAGGAATGGATCCTGCCTTCTCAACAAGAGTCACTGTGAGCATGAGTTTGGGTGATAAGCAAACTGCCTCCTGACTCAAGACTATGACTTTACCACTGTAAAATGCTCTCACTAGAAAGCAGAATTTCTACACAGAACAATCTGAATGTATATCAAGATTTCACCTGGTTTTTCAATATTATGCAAGGCTTACCATAAATTTCACCACATTCTCTATGGAACTGACTACTTCTGAGTATGTGGCTCGTTACAATTGCCACATGGAACACGTAATACTCAACACCCTAGTTAACAGCAAATCTCTCTAAAACAAGTTTTACTCATTCTGGGCTTGAATATGCCTCAAAGAGTAACAAGGATTAAAGTAATTTAAAGTTGTATAACCAATTAGTTAAACATCAGGTTAATCCAAACACCAAAGCTGAGTCAAACTCCTCCCCTTGCCCGAAGGCTACCTCCTTTACCTCAGGAGATCTTTCTGTAACCCAGATGATCTTCCTTCCTATATACAACCTGCAGCTCCTTACTGCAGGCAAACTATTCCCCATCTCTGATTATGTGCAACCATCTATCTGTCCCTCTCCACTCAGCCCAGCAGATGCCATTTCTATTTCTCCATATTCTGAGGAACAATGACAATCTTGTAAATTAAGGTCTGAACACAGCAACTATTCTTTTACTCCTTCCAGGGAACAGTACAGGCCAAGAAGTAGCATTCCATGGGCATCAGATAATGCCACTGTGTTTAATTTAATGGGGACAAAGCACATTTCTTCAACTAAAACTATGCCGATACACAGAATTCACCCAGGGACATACTGTAGGCAAGTAAATTGGAGTCACACAATTATCTAAGCCTGAGCTTGTATGTGCCAGAATTGTAGCCATCTGAGACACAAAAAAAAAAAAAAAAAGAACTCATAAGCTCTGTTCATAGCACAAGTGCCCAACAATATAGGTAGCTTTTCAAGTTCTAATCACAAGGAAAGTTTTACAGGTACAGTTTCAATTATAACCTCACCATGAGAATCACACTCTTTGTACATGAACTTGTTATCATGAAGAGCATAGAAAAAGCAATAAAACTGGGGGAAATGTTGAAAAGTATCAAGCTTGAGCACTTAGGTTTTTCTTACAGTTGTTTTAGAATATGTCCAAGCTCATAAAGAAATTGCTTTCAACAAATGACTTGTTGGCTGCCCTAATTCTTTGGGTCTAATATGCAAGCAGATTTTTGGCTGCTCCCCTCTTCCCACCACAGATCAATGGCTGTATCATATACCAGGAAACGCTTAAATGGTAAAAATACCCATACACCAACTTTGAATTTGGTTTTGAACATGTTACAAATATTTTTGCCTACTATAATTATTTTCTTTTATCTGGAAACTAAATCCTGATATTTATAAAGCTGCATATGAAATGAGATCTATTACCACAGTTCCACATGACAAAAGCCAATCTGTTTACTGAACTACTTGTTTATTATTACATCAAGTAAGCAGCAGACTAATTAAGTTTTCTCCAGCAAATAATTTTCATGTATGTTTTAAACTTGCATTATGCAAATTAAAATCTTACCTTTATTAGTAGGACTGCCACAACGTATTCCTCTTATGCTTTGGACAAAAATATGTTGCAATGCACTATATATGCAAATAAGCTTTGTTCTGTCATGCAGCATCCGGCATTTTGATACACAGTCAATTGCAGCAGCACCCAATCTTTTTAGGGCCCATTTTCTTTGCATAGCAGATGTAAACAGCTCATTTTCCAATAAATACATGTTTATATGGGCTGATTGTAAGTAAACAAAGCCAAACATCTGTTTAGTTATTAGCTTTGGTATCCATTTCTCTAACTTGCATTATCCCACTTAATTATCAACACCAAAGAAAGCCAGTAGAAGTCAGAGATTTCAAGTTGATGCAGTTAGTACATATAAAGAAAATAAAAGGAAACACTAAAAGCACTCTTCAAAGACCATCATGCAAGTGTTGCAGAAAGTTAAGCCCATCACCCATTTTCTGTTTACCCTTGCAAGGACTTAATTACACGTGCAGCACTCTTTGCATAGCACCCATTTAATCCATGCCACCAAAATGGTAAACTTGGTAGTTACCAATCATTTAGATGGGGTCAAAAGGGCTAATGCCTTAGATTGCTCTTAATCATAAGATATCCTCAGACAAACCTCCCCAGTCTTCATTCTGGCTCTACAAACAAAATCAAGCAGCAGTGAAAATGTAGTATCAACTACTAAATTAAAAAAAAAAGGCAAATAAAAACCCAACATCCACCCAATCATGTACAGCTTATTTACATTTAAAATAAGACTTAAAAATATTCTAAATTATATACAAAAGTAAATTCAGTTATTTCACTTAAATCTGTTTCAGGTTAATACAATTTTAATGGCTTTTCCTAAAAGTCCACTGTTAAGAAAGCAAATAGAAATGCATCAGAAGAAAACATCGGTTCAAAGACTTCAAGGAGACACCTTAAAAAAACTCCAAAGTTTATTTTTCATTTCTTAACCGGGTACAGGGATATTGGTACCTTAAAAGAGGAAGTTGTGAAGAGTTCTTTAGAAAGCTTCAGTTGTGCATGAAGGAATATTAATTCAAAGGTTTTTTTTTTAAAGAGACTTAAAAGCAGTTGTTCATTACTGGAACAGATTGAGAGCGTAATAGAATAGGATGATACCAAATTTACATATATTTCATTCAGTGATTAACTGTCACACAGCATTGTTATTAACATTAATAATAAGACTTGTTTCATGAAGAAAAATAAGTTTCATTCAACCTATCATCCTTGAAGTAATTTAACAACTTAATTCAAAATTCATACTTATTAAGTCACCATTGTTACTTGCTGAGTAGTCACTTTCATGTCATATTGCTTAGTGCAAAAAGTTCAACATTTTCACTTTAATCAATCCATCTGTTAATCAAACATACTTAGAATTCTCAAAGAGTTGTGAACAATAGGTCTTCCAGATTTTTTTTGCCTTTTAATATCAAATTTTCAGCCTTTATAAAATTTAATATACACACTTTTATTGTATCTTGATATCTATCACCAGAACTACTACTGTTGCTAGACAGCTTGGCAACAAAAAATATAACTTCTCCCTTAAAAATAAATAAAAGCCCTAAAACACATACCAGCAACGTGCCCCAACATCTGTACAACACATAAAGAAGACGACAAAGAAATGAGAATCTAAACCCAAACACAACAGGATGCCTCCTGGGGAAATTCATCTTCTTTTCACCTAATATTCTCTGGCACTCTAAGACCATCTCACAAGCAGTGAAAATTCTAGGAGAAGGCAGCAGCACTGCAACATGACACATCATCTCAGACAACAGAGTAAAAATGGAACTTTCTCCTCACAATCTCAAGATCCAAACATTAACATTGATCTTTTCAACATTCTGCCACATCCAATGGACTTGCTCTGGTAAAATGCAGATTATTGTGAGTATTCAGAAAGAGCGCCTGATTTTGAAGGTAAGGTGCTCCTTAGTCTCAATCAGCCTTCTAAAATTGTTCACTGAATTTACTCTGCTAATTGATGAGCAGCACATGACTAAACTCCTGAAAACAGCTATGGCACATGCAGCAGTGCTAAAATTTTCACTGCATCACCCTGACACAGCTTCTATTGCTGAGGACAGGAGAAACCCTGGAAAAGAATCTATCCCTGGAAAAGAATCTATCAGTTTAATCTACAGAATAAATACATCCTTATTAGAATGATAATCCACAGCATCCAGTGTATTGTTAATACATCCTCAACAGTTCTACAAGAATTACTTATATCAATAAATAATCAAGTTCACAGTTTGCAAACTGATCAGTATTGGAATTCACACCAGAGGGGGTACTGGATAATTACAAGACAGCAAGGACTGCTTATGCTAATTTGTCTTATTTTTAATTGAAACTTTCTGGTGTTTCAATTTGCAAAGCATAATGAATGCATATTTAACACTTTTATGAAAGACTCCTTCAACTTGTTGAGCCTTAAGATTTTCTCATTTTGATTTCTTTGATGTAACAGAATTAAGTCATATCTTGCATACACACTTGAACAAAGAAACAAAAAAATCAGACTGAGCATGGGAAGAGGTCAAAGCATGATCTGCTAACTTCCTGGACACTCAATGCCACTTCTTCAAGAAGATATTTAAATCTTAAAGTGTTAACTTCTTTTTCACCCATTACTATTTGGGAAAAAGAGATGCAGGTTCTACTGTTCATCTTCTGGAATACTAACTATTGCTTTAAACATGAAAGTATGATTTGGTAAGTATGTGCAGGAAAGCCTACTCTGCAGTGCAAGAAGGAGTCTAAAATTATCTATTAAAAATACAGAAATATCAAGGTTTACAGACCCATCTGCTACAATTAATTTCACAGTCTTTAGAGGTTTGTTCCCAGGAGCTGCATGCAGTACTCCAGGTGTGGCCTCACCACAGCAGGGCAGAAGGGCAGAATCCCATCCCTCGACCTGCTGGGACACTGCTACTGATGCAGCCCTGGGCAGAACTGGCTTTCTGAGCTGCAAACACGTTGCCAGGTCATGTCCAGCCTCTCACCCACCAGCATACCCAAGTCCTTCTCAGCTGCTCTCGACCTGCTCACCCTCCAGCCTTGTGCAGACACCAGGGATTGCCTTGACCCAGGTGCAGCAGCTTGTACTTGGTCTTGTGGAACTTTGTGAGATTCCTATGGGCCCACGTCTCTAGCTTTGTCCAGGTCCCTCTGGATGGCATCCCATCCTTCACGTGTGTCAACTGCACCATTCAGCTTGGTGTCACCTGCGAATTTATTGAGGGTGCACTCAATCCCTCATGTCATTAACTAAGCCATTAAACAGCACTGGTCCCATTACTGACCCCCGAGGAACACCACTGAAATTCACTGGGACACCAAGCCACTGACCACTATCCTTTGGGTGCAACTGTCCCATCAAATCCAACCCTCTTGAATTTAGAGAGAACAATTGCATGGGGAACTGTGTCCAGATAAATGACATCTGTAGCCCTCCCCTGGCCCACTGATGGAGCTGCTCCATTACAGAAGGCTGACCCATAGAAGGGGTTGGCAGGACTTGCCCTTGGTGGAGCCATGCTAGCTGTCCTAAATCACCTCCCTGTCACCCATGTGCCCTAGCACAGCTCCTAGGAGGATCTGTTCCACGATCCTTCCAGGTATAGACAGCAGTCAGGATGACAGGTTAGTAGCTTCCAGAGTCCTCCTTTCTACCCTTTTTAAAAATGGGTACAAAGCTTTCCTCTTCCCAGTCACCTGGGACTGCATCTGATTGCAATGACTTTTTTGAGCATCATGGAGAGTGGCAAGCACTCTAACAGCACTAGTTAACCCCTTTCTTCTATAAATACATCTCCAGAGACTGAGTTCTGAAATGCATTTTACAAAAGCATCAGCCACCAAAACACTACAACTTGTTCTTCTGTGAGCTGGGAGGGATTCCAAATCCATAAAAATCATAGCTATTTCCTAATCCCTAAATAATGAACTAACAATCTATCATTTCTCATTCACTCTCTTAGGTCCCCATATATAGTTTTTTAAAACTTAATTGTAGATCATTATCTATGCCTAAAGTCAAGCAGATATATGTTTTAAAATTGCAGTGACCAACTGACCAACGAACCTGACCACCTGAAACTGAGATGGGCGTTATAGGTGAAGAATGGATGGCAGTCAAGGCAGTTGGATCTCCATAATAAAGATTCCATTATTCATTCTTGCTTCACATTCAGGGGAACACAGGTACAGCCAAGGCAAATAATGCCACTGCCAACTTAGGAAGGCAGTCTATTTCAACAGCCCATATTTAAGAAAGAACATTAAGTGAAGACTGAATTAATTGCATTCACTGTGGTAAGTTTCTCAGGCAAATAGTAATAAAAAGGTGCTTACAAAGCACCTGTTTTGTCTGGTTTCCTAAACCAGACAAAATCCCTTATACTCCCACCCACTGGAGGCTTAAATATAAGGATTTTCTTTTGCCAGTGCTAATGACAAAATGAAGGAGTTTTGGCATATCTCAAAAACAACCTAATATCTACTATTATGCATGCTTTCAAACCTATGATTTCCAATAAGCACACTTCACCTCCAATAAGAAAATTCTCATGGCATATGCAGGAAATTCACCAGGGTTTCATTTCCAAAGATGCTCATTCTAAAACCAAAAGCCTAAATCTATGCGGCAACCCTAAGTAAGTCAGCCAACATGAACGTTGTCAGCACCCTTCTGGATATATGAGGCAAGGGTTTGAAATAGCAAAGAAAATAAGGTTAATTGATAGCTTATCTCTTATTCTTCATGTGGAAGGACTAATAAATACTGCCTGAAGCCAAACTGCAAGAGCCTAAGAAAAAAAAATTCACATAGCTTTTAAATTTTTGATCATTACTGAAGTAGTGACACAAACAAGTAAGTGTGATTTGTGGACAGATTAATGGGCCTTTTTATTTAGAAACTTCTTAAAAATATCTATTTTTAAGTATTTAGATGTTCTGCAATCAAATACCAAAAAGCACACAAAAATCCCACAAACGAATAGTGGTAAACAAAATGGGGATAATTTCCAAGAGACTTTTCTAAAATTTACATAGGATAATCAACAAAAACCATTTTCATTCATAGTCAATGTTTACGAAATTTTCCTGCTTCAAATGAAGATGAGCAAGTCTGTACAGATTTGCTTTAAAATATATACATAACTGCTCAGTTTAAATATTACAATTATTAACTCATTGATTTCAGGATTTTAGCACAGTAAATGACCACAAACTTCCAAGCACCATGCTGAATTACTTAAGCCATCAAAAAAAAAAAAAAACAAACAAAAAAAACCAGAGCAATTAGACTTCTGCGAGAAATTAATCAAATCCTCTCTTCTGTATGGAACATCTATCATTGGTAGTTTCATGCCTTAAAAAACTTAAGTGTCAAAAAAATGATGCACAGGCTTATCTTTTAGCTGTTCCACACGTTGCACATATATATTTAACTCATGCAACAACACACTGCATCTACCAATTTCTTTCAGTATAATGGAGTTGTTCACACAAGCAAAAACCACCTTTTCAGCAGTGCATGCCTTTGTAATCACTAGTTAAGTATTAAAATCTCTCCAGCAAACAAATGATCAGCGGCACGTAACAGCATTCTTTTGAACAGAAGCATTTCTACAATAGAGTGACAAGGAAGAAAGGAAGCACTGGAGTTAATTACCTTTTACTACCCTCATCTGGGTACTACTGCCAGTACTGATGACTGACTGCTGATAAGTTATCAGGTGGTAATAAATATGGGGGAGGGGGTAGGAAATGAATACTTGAACTAAGTACATTCCTGGAGAACTAACAAGAATGTGGAGGAGAGGGGTTTAACAAGTTAGTGTGTTTCCATCACACAAACTGTAGCAGTTAGTAAAGGGACCTCAGAGCACCAAGAACTTTATGACAAACTGAAGTAGGTGCTCAGACACAGAAGTACATCCTGGAAAACGTCAACAGAAAATACAAGTAGGCAAGGCTATTAAGAACTAATTCACTACTCAGCAATTTGTGCATTAGCGTTATTTCCTCTTAACATTACCCAAATAGTCACTCAATGTATCTGTAATGATTTTCTTTTGTATAAGTATTCTGTACAGCTTCTCATCTTTAAGGTACTTCAGACACCAATACATGTAACATTATTAATGAATAATGTTGTGTATTCAATTAGTAATATTGTGTATTCAACTATATATATGAATGTGTGTATATATGTACATGTATATATTTGGCAATTCAAGTATTCAGGGCCAAACAAAAATCACTTTATTGCACATAATTTTGACATGGTCAAAAACAAAAACATGACAGCCCTGCTAGAAATGTTTTGCATTTGGAATCATATCATTTCAGTCTGGTAGTTTTGAAGTATTCTGGGAAGCAGATATTAACTCAAAGTACAAAAAAGTCTCTACATGTGAGAAACTTATTTTAACAACTCTCTTCATCAAACCTAGCACTTACATAGCAGCAGTTGATACAAAACCAAACTTCTATAGAAAAGAGTCCAAATTTATTGGAAGCTCAATTTAAATATGAACCCAAACTTTTTCAGAGTTCATAAACTAAAATGCAGGTATAGGGAGTAGTTTTATATTTGATCAGCAGTCAATATAACTAAGAATGAAAAACACAGAAGCCCAGCATAGGACTCCAGTGGTGCTGTGATAAACTGCTACATTTCAAGTTAATCAGAATTATTTAATAAACATTGACAGCTGAAAATCTCCTAAAGATGGGGAAAGGAAGGGTAATCAGAGTAAAGCTAACAGGACTAGGGAAAAGTCTCACATTGAGAAAGTGATATTTCCCTTTGCGTAAGGTTTTTAACTTGAAGTTATATTAATATGAAATTATATTCTCTGTAAAAAGAGAATGTTTGTTGCTTGGAAAGAAAAACAGTAATGAATTCCTAAAAATATAATACATGTTTTCTTTAGAAAAACCCCACAAAATAGTAAAAATAAAGTTCAAAATCAGTGACAATGAGAAAGAATACAGTAGAATACAGTTATTCTACTTTATGTACAATTAACTGCATTTGCAGGAGACAAAATGGAATATAATATCTGTTTTCATATAAAGAGCAAAAGATTTTAAGAGAATAAACAGGTTATTTTTCTCCCCTCCTTGTAAAATGTAACAGGACTTCTGGTTAAGATAATGCCTACAAAGAGTAAAGAAAGACTTAAATTGAATCAGAACATAATAAGTAAATAAGTGCATATATTTCCTTTCTAGAAAAATAGGGTAGCAAATCTATGTGTAATGGCTGACTTTGTTCATGACAAGAACTTTAATGTGCAGTGGATCTGCATGTATTCTAAAGGGATTACAAACACAGCTACCAGGGTAAAAACACCTTGTGTTTCCCCATCCTACTAATATTATGTCCAACAAAAGACTACCAAGCAGAACACAGAAGGCTTGTAAGAGAATTAAGTAATTAATTCATAAAAGAAAGTAACAGATTGAAGGTTCACATGGGGGAAAGATAGAGCAACTTGGATCTATAGAGCATCTAGGCAGTAAACCTCAATACACTTGAAAAAATAAAGGTGAACCATCCCTGTTAAACCAAATGTTCCACTGACTTGCACACAAGACTGATGATTCCCCCAGCACACCAGAATTTTTTATTTCCATTTAGACATTCAACGATCTTAACGGCGTGCATTAAAAAAAACAAAAACAAAAAAAACGAAAATAACCAGCATAGGATGGAGAAATATGGAGAAATGACAGTTTTTCTATACCACTGCTCCCCTTCACATCAAATGTTTTTTTTTAAAAATGGTAGACATGCAATCTGTCATTCTTCAATGATAATAGCAAACAACAAAAGCATTCAAAGTGAAAAGACAATATGCTTATACTTTATTCTGAATGTTTCTATGGCACTACTATTACTGCTTTGTCAGCTTGGAAGTGTTCCACAGTAAGCAGCCTATAGCAGAAAAGCACCTCTAAGGACTAATTAGAACTATACCTGAACAAGTCTCAAAGAAGAGAGTCTAGCTTCTGGATTTCAGCAATGAAAAAGTAAAGAAGTTAACATGCATCAGGTATGACAAAAAAACTAATGGTTAATAAATAAAAAGAAGGAATGAAAGACACATGAACAACACTAAGTTAAATTAGCATGAGCTACAATTATCTAGGTATAAACACAAAACAGCCACTTGCATTTACTAGCAGAACACAAAGCCACAGTAGGTTACAATGTCAACATGCCAAACCAAACGAAAAGAGCAGCTAACATCATCCTATTGCACACTTAGGACAACTAGCTAAAACTGCATGCTAAGCATGCTAAAAAATACCTTCTAGAAGCTTAGAGGAACAGGACATTTTTGAGTCACAGCTTACCATGCTGACACTTTGGCCAGACAAGTTGGATTTGCTTACCTCCTGTAAAAGATCTGCTTGTTCGATGGCTTTAAGAACGTTTTTCTTGGATGTCTCCTGAACTTCCCCTCCTAAAAGGAACTCATCCAGAATGAAATAGGCTTTTTCAAAATTGAAGATGATATCAAGTTCACAGACCTAAAGAGAACATCAAGCATTATTGCAAAATGGGAGGATACTCTCACTTGAGGTATATCCTCTCACAAAACTTAACTTGTTCACAGCTTCACCAAACTTTACCAAATCAAGATGTTAGCCTAAGATTGTAACCTTGTAAGGACTGGGGCAACAATAAAAATCACATCTTGGAGGAAAAAAAAATTGTATTTTTTCTTGAGGTAAAAACAGCTACAGCAACCTCTGGAAAAAGCTTTCGCTGTTAAAAAGGCTTCAATTCACAGCAGTCTGTAAGACACAGCTCTTCAAGACACAAGAGAATATTCCCTATAAAAGTTCTCTGTTGCCTGCAATATGCAAAGGCAGCTCATGCAATCTTACAGAAAGATATGAAAATAAATAATCTCAAATTTTTTGTTCAGTCTATGCATTTCATAGTCAGAAGGACTACAAAGGAAGGCAGAGTAAGCACCAGTTTTCTAGGAGTGTTCATGTACATTACTACAGCTGTTGGTGTTTGCTGTCTGGGTAAGCAGATGTCTCTCCCATCTTTTCTTACCATTCC
Source organism: Dicaeum eximium (assembly GCA_013396995.1). Lineage (NCBI taxonomy): Eukaryota > Metazoa > Chordata > Aves > Passeriformes > Dicaeidae > Dicaeum > Dicaeum eximium. The sequence goes on along the minus strand of VWZP01004916.1, from coordinate 1,501,636 downwards.
TGCCACTTCACAACCAACTGCCTCCTTGGGAAGCAGATGTAAGAAATGCTCACACTAGAGCAGTGCCAGGGAGAAGAAAAGCTTCCTGTTAGGAGTAAGATTTTATCTGACCCCAAGGGAGACTACTATTAAATGAAACAAATACAAGCAGTTAACACCAGATTAATAACAGTTCTTCCCCAAATCAATAATTTAATTTTTAATAGAGGGAACCATCAGTTTAGTTTGGCCAAGCAAGCCACACAAAATGTATTAAATGCACCTTTTCAATTACTAGTTGCTTACTTTTTTTTCAAAGTGCTGTGGGTATAAAACAAAATTACAAAATATAAAGAAACTAACTCACACTGCCAAAATACTTGTCAAGAAGTTCTACGTAGCGATGAATTATTTCCAGAGTTATTAGCTCATTGTCCTGATCTTCAATAGCACAGCAGAAATAGAGGCTTGCATATCTGTAATAACAAAATAATCCTGATGTTAGCATACAAGCATAAGCAAAATTAATGCACTTGAGGAGTATCACAGTCTCAGCAGTCCTTCATACTCAAGTTCAGCATATTCGTACTCCAAATCACAACCAAGCAAGTCCTGCCAAAGAATAGCTGAAAGACCAGAAGACACACACATGTACAAGGGAGGTATGCCCCTGAGTCAAGCATGACTTCACTCTTTGCCATTCTTTACTGACAGAACTAAAATAGTCGAAGAGGTGGTTGGAAAACTAAACATACTTGATACTGTGGCATCATGGGAGAGTTCTGAGATGACACACTTTCTCTTCTCTCTGTAACATCCATACACCAGTATATTATTCAACTGATCCAATGTTAAACTTTCGTCATGTAAGCTATGCACAGACAATAAAAACCACAGAAAATGCCTCAAGAAAGATAAACTGAATTAGCAATTAGGGTTTGGTCTTTATAGAGAATTAAATTCAAAAAACACCAACACCAATGTCATCCACCCCAATTACGACTAAGTCAACAATGCAATCTCTACTAACTGTCCTGGCATCAGATTGATGAGAGGCCATCAAATAGTTTCTAGCAATCCACTTCCATCTTGGAAGACAGGGAAGTCATAACTTCAGATATGCCTGAGTTTCACTTTAACAAAAAGACCATCCAATTCTATTGTGCTCTACCATACATTTGTTCAAGTCATGTTTAAAAGAAGCTGATTAAAAAAAAAAAAAGAAAAAAGAAAAAAAAAAAAACCACAACAACAAAGCAGGAATGAAAGCTGAAAACCCTATTTAGTCTTTTCTAGCATGCCAAAACCATATGCCTTTCAGTCACACATGGCACAAACCAGATTTCAAGTACCACCTGTTGTAACTGCTAATTTACATGAACCAGAAACAGCTTTTGTCTGCCTCTTTAGAGGGGACAACTGGACAAATTAAGCACTCCTGAACAGCCAGCCCTACTGAAAAATAAGTCATTCAGATATGAATACTTAGTTTAAGGTGCATAGCTCTTTCCCATAAGAGAAATCTATACATCTTTTAAACATTACACATACTTTATCAGCTGGGACTTGTCCAACTTTTTGGCTAGAAGTTCTGAAAAAACCTCACTGTATTTTCAATTACATTGAAATCTGTCTCCTAAACACCTATCCAGTACCATTTATGATCTGAAAACATTCCCCCTTCTCCCACTCTGCTCCAAATCAAATTGCTACAGCTTCAACATGAAAGATTAATCAGAATAGCTTTTATACAAGGTTTTATACAAAATCTTTAAACTACTATTTTATTGCCTATCCTACCACAAAACATGATGGGGGAAGAGAGGAAAACACCTCCATTTCCTCTCTCATCTCTTCACCATGGGGATTCATCAACTCATCAGAAGTCCTATCTGAGCACAGTTCTTTTGATTTTACATTGTCCTGTTTATGCCTCACTAATTTTTCAAGGACATTTATAGTCATTGTAGTAGCTTGCAACATTCAACCTGTATAAGGAACCTAAACTATTTTTAAAAGTATTGGAAAGAAATATTCTAAAGAAAAAACACGCTTCCGAACCTACTAAGGAATTTGGAAGTCAAGCTCCACACTATGATATTTCATTGCAACAAAAAAGAGCATTGACACATTATTTGATATTTACACTAATCACCAGCACTTAGGCCAAATCCATCTAAATAAAGCCTTTCATCACCTTCAGATGAGCAGCACTGATTATGATGAAGTGCAGTTAAGCTGTTTCCTTACAGTGCTTAAACACAAGCTGAACCATGTACCAGCAGACCTTATCAAATCAAATTTGACTCAAATATTTTAAGTTTATCCACATGGGACAGTCCATCTCTGCTCTTCTGGTACTTCAGAGTCTCTCTTGACAAACAGAACTATTTTATGGAAAAAGAAGACGGGAGGGGAGAGAGGGAGACCAACATAAAATACTTTCTCAGAAAATGATCTGCTCTCGGTGTCCTCATTTAAAAGAGAATGTAACATACTTCCAAAAGACCATATTTGGCAGCTAGCAAGCAGACTGCACATTCAACCCCTGCCAACTGCAGATCTGGAGAAGACCAAGAAACAAAAAACTACTCCATGGGTATCAACACAAAATGGAGGCATAGGTATCTATTATTATATGCAGAGAATATTTTGATACTTTTTAAGTAGCAACCATGACTAAAGGATCACTACTCAACAAAAGAAAATAAATGCAGATTTAATAAGCCTGAATGGAAAACAGCAGAAGAGTATAAACAAGTCATACCAAAGGGCATGAGCATGCTGCAAAGGAATGCTTCAGATCCAAATTCTCAGAGGCATTATTTTAATTTTTTTCCACTGCAGGAAGGGCTTCAGAAAAAAAGTGTTCACTTATAATCCACAGCAGACACTGGAAGTTTTGCCAAGTGTAGAAGTTTACATGGACAGTATCCACACAAAGACAAGTAGATTACTTGGGCTCAAAAATATTTCTGCTCTGCAGAAACAGCTTCTTCCTAATAAGCCTGGCAGAAACCTTTCATATGCACCCAATGAAAAGGCAAACTGATAGAGAAGTACATACCCAAATGTAAATAAAGTGTAGTCTGTAAGAAACATTCTGCCTTTCTTACTCATATTGCAGTTCAGGTCTTTTTTTATCTCACAAAATATTATTAAAATAGTCTTCAGACTTAACTCAGCTACTTACCCTCATTTAGGAAAATATTTTATGATAAATATCCTCCACTTACCAGAAAGGGGAACAAAACCAGAGAGACCAAAAACTGTTTGAACAAAATCACCTGCAAATGTAACACAGGATTAAAGAACAAAAAGGTAAGACAGTGGGCATAAATACTTATGCAAATTCCTGCCTTCAGAGAGATGGCCTCGGGATTTTTTTCTTTTTGATAGAAAACAAACCCATGCATCTTCCCCTCAAGAGCAGCAGTAATTCAGCAGTGGGAAGCCTCAAAACAGGCAGGCAATATTTTAGCAGAGCTCTCCTCTTCTGGTCTCAAAGCCAGGTTCAGTAACTCTGCTGAGAGATGAGGTCACTGTGGGCAGAGGACAACTTACAAATCCTACCAGCTCAGTGGTGTTCTCCATCTAGATGAGAGAACACCTCCTTGAAGTCATTCCTAAAAGTTTGTCAGCAGATAAGCCTGCAAACAAGCCCTAAGTCTGTCAGCATCTAAGTCACTTTGCACGTAGATCATAATTTAAAGCTTACAAAGTTTGGTATGAACAGAACTGAACTCTAAATGACAACAAGGAGGCAGACAAGTGCTTAATGAGCCCAAGAATCTGTGGTTTGCTGATAGCTGACCCCATGGGAGAACTAATAAGCTGTGTTTGACGTAAGTTTTTTTCCCTTGTCCCACAACTTTACACATTTCTTTAATAAAACATGAACTTCTGAGGCTCCAGGGCAGAGTCTACCAAAGTGAAGCACTTTTCCAGTTTCTAATTTCAGCAAGGCTATAGCCCCCAGCAGTTTCAAAATGAACAAGAATTTGATACTGCTAATTCTCTAAGAAAAAGCTGTTGCTTCTTGATACTGAGGTCCTCCTAGTGTCACACAAACTAGAACCCTGTACGAAGAAGACCTGATCTAATTAAAATTATCAAGCCCAAGTATCTAATTCACTATAATCATTGCATTCAGTCAGTTTTACAAAGCTACCTAATTAACACCACAATACTTTTAAGAGGTACAATTGGCTTCTAAGTTATACATAAGGAAAAGAGGGATCATGCCAAGCTGGGCACATCCCACTGGCCACATGGCTGTACCTTCAGTTCACAATACTTTAAAGAGGCACAGCACCTGCACAATGGGCTCTTTCATTGCTTCTTTCAGCAGAGGGAGGGTAGAAAGAAAGCTTTAAAACTTATTCTAAGTCCTTAGCATAACCTCTGATTATGGTTATGTTGCGCAAAAGTAAAGGAAAGACAATTTGACATCAAGAGCAGCAAAAGCTATGGCAGCTTCATAATATCATATTCCAAATACAGTTCCAAACTGACATGTAAAAGTAAAGTCAAAATCCTTAAACAAATAATTAATCAACAATAACTAAGTCCCATGAATGCAGCTAACCAAATGCTAACAAAGTAAACTTTACATAGAATACGTTTTTCTCCAAGTTCTGACTTTGACTACAATACAACACTATACACACTTTACAACACAATACAACAATATTTACTGTAGGGCAATATACTACACAATGAAAATAACTCATCTTGACAGCAGCTAAAATAGTGAACAGAAGTCTTCAAAGAAAAAAAAAATCACATCCTAAGTTCCTTCTATCGCAAAATTAGAAATTTTGATATTTAACACATTTTTTCCTGCCACAGGGGGAAAGCTGTATGAACTTCTACCCTGTATGCTCCAAAACCACTATTGCTTACTTTTTAAATGACAAAATGTGAACAGCAAACACATCAGCTGTGTTTGTTAAGTTTCTAATCAGCTGTCTGCAGATGACTCCCCCTCTATTTTCATAAAGCATAATTGTTGTTGGCTTCCCATATTTAATTTTTTATTTTCCCAGCAAGTCACTTCAAATCTCTACGCTTCTTGAAGTTAGAAGCTCACATCCTCTTTTTAATCTTCTGGTGTCTATCAGCCTGAAAAACTATCTTCCAAACCAGCTACAGAATACATATAAGCCAATTCACACACCATGACAAAAGCTGGGCACCTTTCCATCTGTGTTTTGTAGTGCTGAAGGAAAAAAAAGAAGGCAATGACTGAGCCTATGTTGCAACCATTACAAATGCTACATGTATGAAACCAGAGGGAAGTAAAAGCCACATCACATATGTTTAGATGAATTTTAAGATCTATTTCCTTGAAGATTCAGAAAACACCCTATAAAAATGAAATGCTACGGCACTAAGGATGCTAATCAAACTAGCTCAGCAGTCTTAATAAATGTTAAGTATAACAAGGAAGCTAAAACTCTTTTGCCAACTTCTGCATTTGAGTTCATTTTGTTCCTGCAAAAATGTATGATGAGACCCTTGAATATACTTCTGATACTGCCAATTGTTCTTTGAGCTGCAATATCAGGGTTCAATTCTACTACATGTGAACAATAAACACACTCTAAAAACAAAAACAGCACTTAATTTCAATAATTTAAGACTTAAAATAGCAATAGACACATACTTCTATAACTTCTATTGAAAAACATTTACACCAGCAGGTTCAGATCTTCCCAGCAACAGATCAGACAAGAACAAATCTTAGCAGAGATCCTCTAGAGATGCTCAAGAGTAATTGGCACCTTTTGCAATTTCACAAGCCACAGAGTTCCTCCTGGTGCGCTTCTCTTTTAGCCACTACCTTTTCAGCTACAAAAAGTCACCCTTTACAAAGAAAATATACTAGTTGGTGCTCATCATGTTTAATTATGGTGCAATCATGGGAACAAGTCCCACAAACCTAAGAGCTGTTAGTGTTACCACATACAAATATTTAAACTTGCACCTCTTATACCTAGTCCTTCTGGTGATGATTCAGTCAAAAAAAAAAAAAAAGAAAGTTGAGATGTTCATTAGCTTGGTACAAGCTCATCTTTATCAGTTTCCTATGCTCTCTGTGCCAGACTGGTCTGCAGAGAGTGAAATAAGCTACTGCAGTCAGCTGTGCACACCAGCAGTCCAGCAGACAGACTGCAGTATTTAGACCATTTTTAGCCAGACATAGACATCTCCCAGCAAATTTCTTCATTCTCCTTGACCACAGGACCCACAACATGCCACTGAGATGCAAGAACTCCACAACATTCAGCAACTCAAACAGTCTTACCCAAATTTCCACCAGCTCCCTAGACACAAAAGGACATGGCAAATAGTTGTTAGCAGCAACAAACAGGGAGGGAAAGCAGCTGTGTGGAATCATTCCCAGAACAGCTACTGCTGTTCAAGACTGGATAAGGAAGGAAACAGACTGGCCTACTAATGCCTCGTTTTTCTCATTTTTTCCTATGAATGCCCAGCTGAAAAGGCCCTTGCAGGCATTAATACAGAAGGAAGCACAGTAAGTGTTTGAGCAAGCTTGTCTACATATATGTTCAAGGAGTTTTGCGAGAAAATCAAGAGGCAGAAGAAACTGCGTATGCTATCAGCACAGCCTCATGCGTCGTTTCTCCTCCTTCCTCCTTGTGTTGAAGAACTACATGCATTAGGCAGACCAGCAATACTTACATGCAAGTCTTTACACAAACCAATGTACATATGAGAGCATCACTTAAAACATCTAAACATACTTCATACTACCCATTTGTTATCCTGGAAAAGAGTTACAAACTCCTCATTTCTGATCCAGTCCTTTCTGTCCTATCTACAGGGAATACAACAATATTTACTGTAGGGCACAAACTATCTACCATCTCCATGAGAAAACAGGAATGCATAAACCTTCTCAGGTTTACAACTAACTAGGGAATAGAGATAACTCAAGGCTTTGTAGCACCACCTTTAGCTGGAAGAGATGCAGCATACCATATCAGGAGGAGGATTACTGTTATTTCTGGAGAAGAATTACGGTCACACCACTACACCGTGATACATTCTAAAGATCAGCACAAAGCTACAAAAAAAGGCCTGCCACATACTCCTACAAAGCTTAGGGAACAAGTGAAAAATGAAATTATTGCGAAGAAAATTATACAGTACTTCCACCAAAAGAAAGCTAATCATGATTTTTCAATTATAAAAAACTATTTTTTGTACTTACAGGAAAAAAAAAAGAAAAAAAACACCCAAACCAAGTACTTTTAAAAATTATTTCCTTATTTCTGAGAGCCTTTAAAGGCAAGTAACATTTTCAGGTAATTTATGAAGCCACTTCCTGAGTTAAATATTTATAAAATTATTCAATGAAATGCCTACAAATATGAAGCATGTATATACTGTGTGAACCTAAACAGAGTTTAAGTTCACACAGTACAAAGGCAGAGTACCAAGAAGAACTGCTACTCTTTATAAAAATAGGGGGAAAGCTCATTTCTTCAGTACGTTTCTAAATGCATGAGTGATTTTCTACACATGAATGATTCCTGCTCGGTTATCAAATTAGATTCAAGGGAGAAGTCAGTCTTCTCTGTAACCAGCAGAGGGAAGGAAAAAAAAACAACAACAAAACAAAAACAACCTTCATTATTTTCTTGCTACTTAATACACAGTTTGTAATGTATGGCAATTACGAGGTTAGTGAGACAGAACCACCTTTTGTAGACAATCTTCAGGTCTCTCCATTCCAGGAAGCTGCACATTTTCGGTTTGCGGGCTAATACTGTTTGAACAAGTTCCCTTGTGATTTTCTTCTTTTCTTTGTCAGATAATGGGACATACCACTTCTGGAGTCTCAGTTTCCCCTGGCGACTAAAAAGCAACATAAACTGCATCTGTTGAATTGGAAGGAGGGGAAAAAAGAAAAGCATTAATCTCAGTTCGGAGTTTCGAAAAGATCTCTCTGAGAAAAACCAAGCAGGATGCAAGGCGGACATCCAAAACCCTAACTACATTATGTATTTCTATAGCACTGGCAGATGTTACACAAGAGTTAGACGTAGCAATGATACAAAGGATTCTGCTGAGCAAGGTCAGTCAAGCCAAAGGCAGAAGAAAGCGCACACAAGTTTCAGAAAGGGGTGTCAGAACCATCGGCTGCCGAGCAAGCACACCCCAATTTCAGACCAGCCACATCCAGCGCTGGTATGGTTTCATTTGCGTTTTCTACCCAAAACGACAGAAAAGCAGCACAGCAGACTCTCCCAATACCCAACCTCATTTCCAATTCACCGGATTAAAGCCTTAGAGGAGCAATTTGCACTTAAAATCTTTCTGAAAAGCCTCGGAATACTTTAAAAGACATCAAACCTCCCAGCGGAGAGTCCTACGGCACAGAAAGCCCAGTCTTTTCCCACATTACACAAAAGGAGAGATTAAATGCTTTCCCTGCGGTCCTATGTTCCAGGTCTCGCTTCCTCCAAAGGAGTGATGTTGCAATTATATTTTAAGAGGAACTTGCCGTACTGTGTTTTCCAGCAGCCGTAACATCAAATGAAATGGCTCGGGCTTTTTTCTTTTGCCTTTTTGCTCGAAGTTGTATCGGGCTGGGGAAGTTTCCCAAGCAATATGACACACATGAAATACGATGCGAGAGCCCAGCCTGGTCCCGGGTGACAGCGTGACCAGCGCCAGCCGCGACGAGCGGCGGCCGCGCCCGCAGCGGCTCCGCGGTGCCGGGCGGGGGCAGAGCCGCGCAGCCCCCGCAGCCTCCCAACATCCCACCTCGCCTCCCCGGGCCCCAGCACCGCCCCGGCTCCCCCGTCGCGGAGCCCGGCTCCGCGCGGCTGTGCTCACCGTGCCCGTGGGATAGCGGAGCTGAGGCGGAGGAGAAGGAGACACCTCTGCCCAAAGCGGCACCCCCGATACAGCCG
>VWZP01004916.1:1480261-1492604 GCA_013396995.1 Dicaeum eximium | reverse complement strand
CCGGAGCAAGAGGCGGGGTTTAGATGCCCTAATCCGCGTGGCCCGAATTGCGATAAGGCAACGGCCGGCGCGGCAACAGCCAACCAGGCGGCGCGGTGCAGATAGCGGTCCGCGAGCAGCCAATGGGCGGGCGCGGCACGGAGCCGGGGAAATGACATCAGTCAATCAGGCGCCCGGAGACTGAGGCTCCTCCCCCGGCCCCGCCAGCCCCGAGCCCGGGGGGCGTAAGGGAGGGGCGGCCGAGCCGCGCATGCGCCGCGCGCTGTTTGCTTCCAGCACGTGCGCGCCCGGGGGGCGGGGAGGAGAGGGGCGGAGGCTGAGGCTGAGGGGGCGCGCGCCGGGCGGGAGCGCTGGGGCTGCGTGTGAGGGGACTGGGTCTGTGGGGGGATTGTCCCTGCAAGGGGAGGCTTTTCCCCTAAAGTCACCTCGATTGCGAGCTGCAGTTATATTGGCAGGACCAGCCACCGACATGGAGTTAGCGGTTTTGTGTTTCATTGATGCTTGGTTTTAAAATTATCATTCTTGTGTATCTGCAGAGGGTTTGCGTGCTGAAACAGCTCAGTCTGGGGGTTTGGATTGGTTTGGTGTTAACATTCTAATGGATGTGGGCTGAAAACACATTAGTTAGTTGAAAGAAACAGAGCACTGCCTCTGCAAGCCGAAGTCGGAGCGGCTTATTGTAAAAAGAATATTTCAAACACCTAAAGCTCTCAGCATCGTCGCTGCTCACCACCACCCCCAGCACTAAATGAGCAGCAATGTCCTGACAGAGCTGGTCCCATAATGGTGTGACAGTGACCCACAGAACCCCGGGAAGGGTCGTGCTCCCAAAGCAGCGGCTCACAGCGCCTCGGGATGTGTCACGCTTTTACTACTTTCTATTATTGACACTTTAAATAAGCGCCCATTCTTCTGGCTACCAAAAGGCTATGGCAGCAGAAACTGGGGCTGGAAATGCTTTTGTGTAAAAATGTGCATGGTCTGAAAGGAAAGCCAATTTTCTGGCGTTTCAAGGAATGCTATAGTCAATTGTACTTGAGGAAAACTGCGGATATATTCCTGATTTTATATAAGAGGTTATAATTGTAAGACTGAAGTGTCATGAGGACAAGGAGGCATGTGTGAAACCAAGCTGAATGGATCAGGCAATTGCAGTATTAGGGGTCGTGTAGAAAATGAGAGCTGCTGGTGCAGGGGCTTGTTCCTGTCACATTTAATGTTCGGTGAGCAGCTGTCCCGTTCTCGTGTTAACCTGCCTTTCATCAAGCACAGGAACAGTTGTGTGTGGATCTGTTACCTCAGAGAGTCTGTCCTTAACACCAGGGTGTTACTTTGTCCTCAGCAGTCGCCAGGCTTTGCAGTTCTGCTTCTTTCCTGAGAGGTTATTCCATGGTCTAAAATACCCCCTATATTTCCCCTATATTATATTATATAGCCCCTATATTTCAGAGAATTTTCATAAACAGTCCCTTTCCTAATCAGCACTTTGCTCATATTTTAGTTCAGCATCATGTATTTGGTGAGTCTCGGAGTGCATGTACACTTCAGGGGCTTTGAGACCTTCTAAATCATAATTTAAGCCAGCAACCAATTTTTATTTCTCCTCATCTGTGCAACTTCCAGTTTATTAGCATCATTATGGTAATGGGAGCTCCAAAATGAATTTCGGGAGTTACACCAGACCTGTGTCATGATTTGTCACTTCCCAGCTTAGTGAAATATTTCTGCATATGGATCAAACCACACATTTTGCAAACACATGGTTGACTGAAATCAGACTGCCCAGATGGTTCAAGAAATGCCTGTGTTTTGGTGGCATAATGTCTTGAAGCTTCAGCTTCAGATTTTTTTTTTTTCATGTTTAGGTCCTGTATATTTTTTTCTTTTTTCTTTTTTCTGACAGATTTTACTGCTCATTCACAGTGTATAATTTCATACAGTGATACAAGGGCAATTGTTCCACTATTTTTCTCCCTTCTCTCTTTTTCTTAGCTGGATTTCTTCAGACTGTAACTTGGGGTTTCTTCATTACAACTCTTGGGCAGAATCACTCTGCTGTATGCAGTTTCAGGTGTTGTGATAAGGCATGTGAGACCAGTGCACTGGTGGAAGCACTGGTGGAAACCTAGCCAGGTCCAGTTTGGCAGAAGCTTTCTGTCTTCTACAGCCTGTCCTGCCTCCTCATCTCTATTTCAGACAGGATGCAATGTTCTCAAGCTTGCCAGGATTGCCACTCATATGATCATTCCTTAACTCATTTCTCTCAAAATGACCCTGCTTATTTGAAGCAGTTTAAGGTGTGATTACATGTCATTTTCAGGTCATCTAAACACCAACTTCTCCCACCCTCTCCTTCCATTCCCATCTCTGTGTTCCCATCTTGTTTCCTATGCTGGCACTTGGCTGCATCTCGTATTGCCAGCAGGACTGGTTTTGGCTGTACAGGTGACTGAGGGAGTTGAGTTGGCTTCAGGACTGAGCACCTGTGCCAGGGGACAGTGACAGAGGTAATGCTGTCCCTTCTGTTTGTGCTGTTTCTTTCAGGAATCTAAGACTTGCTATTCACTTTTTTTTTTTTTAATTGTTACAATTTGCACTAATCATCTCTCTTAATACCGACGCCATAGTTTTTTCCTCTGTGAAATTTTCCTGTCACTTACCCATTGAACTAGCAATGTACTGAACTAGCTCTAATTATCCAATTGTTAAATACATATATGATGCTTACAACAATAATATGTCTTTGAGTATTCCACAAACCTGTGACAGTGCAAATGTCAATGCAGTCTAATTTTAGACGTGACACAGTGAGTCTTCTGTTCATTCGCTTTTGTTCATTGTCTTATATCCAGCTTGATGATAATCCCCTGATTTATTTTGAATGAATTCTTTTTTTTTTAGCTGCTATAGTTGTAGAATCTTTGTATTCCATTTTAGATGTAAGGCAAGTCTTCGGGGGATATGTTCATTGACCATAAGACATTTGGGGTCTTCAGCCAAGAGTTTGCTTTGTAAGTTATTTCCAGCATGATTTGAGACACAAAAAAGAACTGCCTGGAGCTGGGGAGAGAAGCAGGAAGGAAGCTCACATCAAACAAGATTAAATTTGCTTGCATTTGACTGGCATGGTTTATGTCAATTTTGGTGGGTTTGTTTGTTTGCTTTTTGTTAATTAGACTATAGTTGTTTTGTCTGGAATAGTGGATTGTATACAAAAAATTAATAAGGCCAACCTCCTGGCATTTGGCACTTCATGCATGTTGTTATTGCCAAATCTGAAGCTCATAAAATAATTCTGTTGTGTTTTCACTCTCAGCCAAAATGATGGCTAACATGAACTTTATAACATGAACTGTTCATTAATGCCAGTGGAAAATTTGCTTGCTAAATTTTAACAGCTTTATTTTTTTTCTTCACACAGTATTTAGTAAAGAAAGATTTTTCTCCTGCCTCCTTTTCAGCCATGTCAGCACACTATAGAGGAGGGCAACATACTTTAAGAGTACATGCAGTCCTCTACTGAAGTAAGGCGTGGATGTGTGAGTAAGACTCACTTTACTGTTAATTTATCTTCTTGATGCTCAATATCAGGCTACATTTTCATTGACTGAATAACTGTGGAGTCATTATGAAGGCAATAAGAACTGAGTTACTGCCCTTGTAAGTGATTACTGCTGGATTTTTGCCTCTTAAGCCTCCAAACAGGATGTTACGTTACTATATGCAATTCCCTTCCCTGATGTGCTGTCTGAGCATTGGCCAAGCTCTCAGTGTCCCATTATGATTCATGCAGAACACTAATCCCAGTGGAACCAATGGAAGTATAAATGAGACCACAAATGACAGTTTCCATTGCTCTGCTCCTTTTTTTTTTCTTTTTTACATGGAGTGATGCCTCTTGGTGAAATACTATTAAGTGCAATCTGGTAGCCTGATTGCTAGGTGCTACTAAATCATCAGATCATGGCTGGTGTCCTTACTTCTCTGTCTTTTCTTTGTAGGGGTTACAGGTTTGCCTGTCTTCTTCTTTTAAACACAGTTGGTTTTTAACAGACACATATGGCTCTCAGGAACACAGCTGTGCCTATCTCACATGTGTGATAGGCACAGCTCCAAAATGATCATCACAGAGATATATCCTGAAGCTGAATTTTCAGAGCTGAAGAAATTCTTTGAAGCTGAAGTGTGCTGCCTGGTTATAAGAATTACAGTCTAAACCATGCCTTACACATGTCCTTTGCTTTGAAAAATAAAAACTTGCTTTTGAAAGTATCTGGATATGTAGAAATGAGGCAAAGTAGTATGGCAGATGCCAGTCAGTGAGGGCTTCCTCTTAGCTACCATATTTATTAGCCTCAGCCTGGTGCAAGACACAGGAGCCATTTGAATAGGACACTCACAAACCAGCTGACAGCACTGGCTGTTAGGTGTTAGGTTAGTGAGCAGCAGATTTCTCTCTTACTTAGGTCATGTTCTTATCTTTTGCTTGTCTGTGTTTATGTTGGAGTAGTGCTCAGAGGCTCCAGAAGTGAAGAAAATAACTGCACTGCAGACATTTATTAAGTTGTTATGACTGCTAAGGTTTCTTCCTGCTCCACTGCTACAAACTCTGCCAATAGTGCAGCAAAGAACTGAATAGTTTCTGAAGGAAGTGTGTGAAGAAACCTGAAATTTTAGCCTCACAAGGAACTGGCTGGGAGGAATGGAGAGAGGAAAGGACAGGAGGCTGGGATTTCTGAGACTGCATCAATACTTTAAAGAGCTGTTCAATATCACACCTCACGTATATCTTGTTCATGCTTTGGCAATCCTAAGAAAGCAGTTGCTGCCACTGCTGTTTCTGAAGTGGCTGATGCTGCAGGTTAATGCTCATATGGAGTATCTGGACAGGCTTGGGCAGAACAACTTAATATTTCCCAAGATGAAGAATTTTTTTTAATATACCAGGGCATGACTTTGGATAGGACACCAAGGAAGTCAGCCACATTCAGAGGAAAACACTGCAACAGGTTTTCTGGTACACAGTTTGGTCATCCTAAATCCACCGAAGTTTTCATTTCGGCATCTATGTCCACTTCTGTCCTTGCTTTGAGACAGGCCCAACCAGTGATCCTGCAAGGCCTCTTGGTCTGTGTATGGAGACTGATCTAACATACCTTAGGAGGTACTGCCTTTTGCACAAGAAGATAATCCAGTTTCCAACTTCTGACTTTCCTGGATTGGCACATTGCTTTGTGTGGCCAGGAGATGCGGACTTCCACAGCGTCTTAATTTTCAGCACGTAGAAACTTTTCATGAAAACTTGAAAACTGCTTTGACTCTGAGGTGGCAACCTCAAACCAGAATTTTTCATGTTATAATCAAACTCATAAATCTCCCAAACTTCCAGACTGATTCTACAGTATTACACTAAACTCTCATTTCAAATCATTCTGGAAGACTCAGTATAACTTTCTTTGTTGTTTTAAAGAAAATATACTGCATGTTCTGCCACTTCCATAAAAGGATTGCACAATATGTAAGGTCTTCATTTACTGCTTATTTTTTTCTTTGGCTGAAGTGTTTTAAGATGATGAAACTGGGATAGTCGAGGCCTGTAATCCATTTAGTGTCTAGTTTTAAAGGCTCGAGAAGAATTTAAATGATGCGTAGATATTGTGCTGGCTATGTCCACTTGTGACAATTTTATCCATGTGAATTCTTGTTCAAGCTGCCTAGACCACCTCTATTGCCATGGCTTTGTGAAGCCAGTCTTTGCAGTGCAACCCTCAGTCTTCCACAAAGCTGCAGAACAGCAATGACAGCAAACATCTCTGCCAGGGAGATATGTGCATCATTTACCTGGGAACTCCAGGTTTTGACAGATTTTGAAGAACTAGAGTGCATATGGAATGAGTGTGATAAAGCTCAGCATAGTGTCTCTCAGCATAGTGTCTCATGGAATGGGAATGTGATTTTATAAACAAAGTTTCTTTAAACTGTTGACTGTTTCTTTTTTTTTGCTTTCATACCCACATACTGGGAAATACCAAAATGTTTAATTGGTCTGGCCAAGATCATGTGTGTGATCACACGGAGAATAAGGATGCTGTCTGTTACTCCTCGTTGTCCCTCTGGGTTTCTTGGTTGGCAAGGGAACTGATTTTGAACTTGCTTTTTATATTCTCTGGGAGGGAGTAGTGTTTGGGATACTTCACCTCACTATTTTGTTTCACTCTTCACAAATCAATTAATTTCATGAATGTGTGTTGCCTTTGTGTATTTTTGGCCCTGGACTTGTTCTTTGTTTTGTTTGATATCTTTATCTTATCTTTAGGTCAGTTTGTTCTTCCTCTCTGTCCGCATAACTTTTTTAGCACATCCAACTGCTTCTTCTGGTACTTTTACACACACACACAGAGATACTTCCACTCTCACTCCATTAATGCCAATCTTAATATTTTTTTCAAATTACTGTAAAGGAAACAGGTAGCTCCTCCTACCTCCCTGAACACTTTGTTCAAGTACAAGCCTCACTTTTTATTTAATCATGATTTATTTAATACAGCAGGATATCAAATACACTCAGAAGACTGTCCCAGTAAGAAGGGACCCCATTTATTCTCTGACTTTAGGATTCTGTGCTATTCCAGAGGGTCATTAGTGGAACAGAGCCAAAAGGACATTCAATTATTTGCTCAAGTCTGAAAGGCCAATGTTTCACAAGTACAGAGCATGCTATTAACAAGGATGAATCCTTTGGCAATGTGTCCTTTCTACTGCAAAATACTTGCCTTGTGGAAACCAAGCTGCCTATTACAAATTAATGAATTATTTTAATGCATCCTGGCAGCTTTCAGAAGCATTGTAATCATGTGAACGCAAGAAAAGAAATAAAAAGATCACTGGTTTGTGCAAAATAATACAGCTATGCTCATATTTGATCTAGTTCTCTAGTGAAAAAGGAATAATTGAACTTTTTAAAAAAATAATTGAAAGACATTTCTACTGCATTACATCTCACCAGTCGATTTAGAAGTCTTGTTCACATAAGAGATAACTCAATGTAGACCATCAATAAAAAAGATGTCTAAAATGAGCATGGTCCTTGGTATGTTGGAGGAGTTGTAAAATCATGCTGTAAACCTTAACTACCCCTTGACTGAAAGTAATACTCTAACAGAAAAATCTACCTTTCAAGAAGTCCTTTCATTTCTTCATAATATTTTAAACAGTCTCCCCAAATTTTGGGTTTTGCTTAGAGCACTTTTAGCTTGGAGGCAGTTTTTGTTCCAGAGACAAAAGTGTCAGGAAGGAAAATGGATCTGAGAGTGAGTAACATTTGTTTCCTTGGGGCAATCTGGTGCAAAATGGTAGTGACAGTCAACAAGTAACATTTATTGTGGTAGACGCTGAAAGAAGTGTCCAATAGCTGATTTCTAGTACAGTTTTCATAATAATATTTTTCCCATTAAGCATCTGTTATGGAAACAAAAGAGATATTATGTGATCACAAGCCAGAGAGGAAGCATTGAATAGGATGCATTGAAATGAGGAGCGTTGTGTGTAACAAGTCGACCCTGACGTAAGGCCAAAGCTAGAGATTCAGACTTTCAAAATTCTGTCTCTTATTTCTATAGAGCCAAACACAGCTGAGCTTTGGATAGGGCTCCTAAATGCTTTAAAATATCTTCATTCTGTAAGGAGATCCCACTTGCTCAGATTTGCAGAATAAATTGATGTAAAGAAAGCTTAAAATAATCTCTCTAACCAGTCTTCCAGGAAGAATTCAAAGTTTAACAGTTTGTTTTGACACTGATAAATAATATCAATAATAATAATCATCATCATTGTCTTCAGAATTACACATCTTCCCTCTCCATTTAGTCATGAGTAATTCGCAGGGAGGGGTACCAAAGAACAGTGTAGTGAAATCATCCCCAGATAGCTAAACAGTCTGAAAAAATTAGGTCTGTCCATAAACTACAGGTAAATTAAAAAAGATTCCTCAGACAAGAGACCCATGCCTGAAACAGAGCAACAAGCCAGGAAATATTTAGGTTGGTTTATATTTATTTACAAGTGTTTGTAGCAGATGGTTACCAGCATTTCATCAGTGTTGCTGTTTAAGCAACATAAAAGCTGTAACAAACAGCCCAATTTATGTAGCAGCTCGCCTGCTTCGCCCACTCTCACTTGCGTTACCCAGAATGGCTCCCATTACAATTCATCACAGCTAAATAGCTCAAAAAGGAAATACTACAAAACCAGGAAAGCAGCATGGTTGTCCAAGGCTAGAGATCAGTGGTTTCCCCATCACAGATGCCTGCTTTGAGAGATTCTTCTGTGCACAGCAGTTTTCAGGAGATTTCTCACTCTCCTGTGTACACAGTGTACCTGTGTTATTATGGCTTGTAGAGACTACAGATGCAGGTACTACCTTAGGTGCTAGTTAGGTTTAATTTACCTCACTGCTTTCTTTTTAGGAGAGCACATTTAGCAGATGAACTTAGCTAGTCTGCTGTTTCCCCACATTACCCTCATTTTCATACAACAGATGAGGTGGCTTGGATGAGGCGATGGCTGACAGGTGAAGGTGTCTGCTCAAATGGGTGTCTATGATATATATTGGTTAAAAAATACTGTCTGAAGAAAAGAGATAGAAATTAGGATCTCAGCCTAATTTCCCCCAAAGAAGGCCTCGCACCTAAGAATATTGCATTTAGAATTGTCATATAGAATATACAGTTTTGTATACCTCCTAATGAAACAGAGAGCTGGGCTGCTCTCTCTTAGGTACCTAATTAGTTCACAAATTCAAGAATAAAGATTATCTCTTCATAGGCATCTGGATGAAACTACATGTGATTCCAGTGTAGATAGAAGAAAGCATCAATTTTAGCACCATAAAAAGGATGGACCAGTATGAGTAAACAAGTGATTTAAAAATAGAAACAGGAATGCTTGTTTTGTAAACATCTATTCTGAAGCTGACTTTCCTGTTTATTTTCTAGAAAGTGGCAAGGAAAAGGGTAGTCACTGAGTAAGAAGAATGTCACTGCAGATGGCTCAGAGTAGAGTGTACCACCACCATTTCACTGTCTGACTTGGCCTCAGGGGCTGCCTGGTGTCAGAAATCCATGCTCAGCAAGAGCTCAAAGTGTGTACTCACATTGGTGTCTCAGAGAGTGTTATTGACTGTACATTTGCACTCATTTGTTCCTTCCTGGGAAAATTCTATCTACAGTGACAATGTGCAACATCATACAAACCAGGTGGAGTCTGAACTGGAAATGTTTGTAGTTTATGCTGATTTAATTGATTAGGTTGAAATTACTAAAATGGTTTTTATTCCTTTTCTATCTTGCATTTATATGTGTACTCAAAACAACTTTTGTAAGAAAATGTCCTAAATTAGGAGTGATATGCTTTAAAAGAGCCTTTCTTTGTGACTTGCCACATTCCACGAGTTTCATTTAAGACCAAGGTATGCATGCTTAGATCTGATGCTTGCCCACTGTACACTTTGCTGAGGTCTCCCCTCAGAGCTGAGGAGCTCTGAGCTTACTCATTAGCCCAACGTGGGAACATTTCCATGTCACAGCATGACTGATGCTCCCATTGACTCGTTATTGCTGTACCCATTCGTGTGTACTGGAGCATTGAGCCAGTAGCCCTCTGTGTGCCAGGACCTGCCATTGTCCTACCCATGGGAGCCCTGGCATACCAGGGAATGACAGAGCTGTGGGTCAGAGATGCAGGACTACTAACACTGGCTTGCGTGAACCCTCACTGCAGATCCACCCAGTCCTAGAAACAGACAAGCACTAGGTTAGTTTTGGGTCTTAAAGCAGCTCCAGACGGAGATTGCTGGACTGAGGAGGGGATGATGGATGTGTGCAGGCTGGAAACTGGCTGGGAGCCCTGAATAACTCTCCAGTGTAGACAGCGATGTTTTGGAGACTTTGGCAGCATCTCCACTTACCTTCTACCAAGTGCTGAATCATCCTGCTCAGCTGGGATGAGCAGCACCTGGCCAGGGGAGGGATACCAGGGATGCCACTGTGCTAAGAGGCTGTGCCTGACCAGGGCTTAGTGTGAGCTTTGAGGTTCAGGGTGAATTTTGGGGTTTGGGACACTCTTGATTCCTGGATGGGAGCACAGATGCTCTCCCATCCACACAGGTCAGATGCCTCTAGAACCAGGCAGAGCCAGGCATGCAGGAGCCATATCAGAAAAAGGCAGATTCACCAGACAATGGGCAGGCAGACTTACCTGGTTGCCCTTTTCTCCCTTTGCTGCAGAGTGGAGCCGGTGCCAACTTCCCTAAGACTTGTCCAGGCAGTCACCTGGGTGAGCATGAAATATGGCATAGATTGTTTGGAAAGTGTGGCTTTGAGTCTTTATGCTGTGTAAATCCCTACATTCAGCAATTTAATAGGGATGTCCAAATTTGCACCAATGGCAAGTTTGGCCATGTCTTTAATTTATAATCCAAAATCCAACAGATAAGCGAAAGCTTACTGTATTTCTCCATGCAGTGGGCAAACCATTAGAATTACCAAAATCTGGCTGGGCAAAGAAATATGTTTATAAAATGATTGTTTTAAGTCTTTGTTGTCTGAGAAAATGACTTTTTAATGTATTGGCAGCTGTTTCCCTCTGGCATGTTTTCAGTTTAACAGTTTATGTTAGAGCCAGATCATTTGTTTCATAACTGTCTGCAGCATAACAAACAGCACTTTTAAATCTCCCATCAGCCCACACACCATATAAATGTTATCTGTCCCAATTGGGATACTTTTCCAATCACTGTTTTCTTAATCGTGCCTGAAAAATGCTTAAATAATATGGTCACATGATAATCCTCCTTTAAGGCCCACAGAGTCATCTGAAACATTTGGATGTTTTTATTAGGTCATTTTAATTTAGTCAAGGAAGCTGCCCAGCATATTAATGCCAAGTAAATAAATAAATAAATAGATTTGCTAAAGTAGTTCTATAATGCTTATTTAAATCCTACCGAGGAAAAAAATAGTGTTATTTTCTGGTCCCTAGACATTCCAAAACCTAGTGTGTTAGGCACTGTGCAGATACAGACTGGATGCTTACAGGCTAAATCAGGGTTTCAATGAAATATCTTCATACTTTGCTTTCAGATACGAGAGCATTGAGCTTCATGGTCTCCTTCTTCCTTTTGTATCCAGTGGTGTTCAGCAGATCCATGCTGGTTTTCTGAGTGCAGAAGTCTGCACAGAGTTAGCTGTCCCATGATTCCATCCCTTGGGCATCATAAAGACATCCTCACCACCACTTTGGTGCTACCACCTGCACCTTGGATTGGAAACTGCATTCTGAACACTGAAATGAAGTCATAGGAGTAGCAGCTGGAAGTGAAACAGAGAGAAGCTCTCTTCTTTTCCATCTAAAGTGGTCTTCTGACATAATTTTGTCTCCTTAACTGTATGTTGTGGACATAGCAAAGCAGTCTCAGCATTGGATTAATATTTCTGTTATTGGCAGTGTGGTGCTCCCTTTCCCTGTTCCATAGGGAAAAGAGAACATTATTGGCCAATTGATCTGTACTACAGTCTGATGCCACCAATTTGCATTTGTTATTTGGTAAGGGTTCCTTACATCCTTTTGAAGAGATGTTACTGATTTTACTAATTGATTAGATCTACTCATTGTGGAACCGGACCAACCCTCAAGCACCTTAAGGCTTAAAGATGTTCTTTGATCATAACAATAGCATTTGCACCACCTCCTAAATCCCATTCTTCTAATAAATTTTGCAGCCAAGTTAGGAAGGATCTACTGTAAATATAAAATTTTCTTGCTAACCACACAGTAAATGTTGCCAATCTCTGGTGTATTTCTGAGATGCATCTGTGTCCATGATCTGTCCCCAGGCTGTATGCATTTGGAACTGAAACACTTATTCTGTGTCACAATAATGTGCTTATGGACCATGTAAAAACAGAACAAATATTAAAACCTTTGCAAGTCTTGTAACACAAACGAATTGATGCATAAGGATGGGAAAATACAAGCTCTCTGTAGGAAGAAGTGTTTGCATAAAACACCTATAAGGGAAAATATATATCCAGAGGGTGGCTCTTTAGGTGAAAAGCTGAAGCCCCATTAAATAAGTATATGTTGACAGGCTACTGCCATGGGCAGGGAACGTGGTCTTCTGGTCTGTGGCTTCTGAGATTTTCACTATAATCTGTAACAGCACTGATGTGATACCAATATGAAATGTGGAGTTACAAAGGCAGAATTGCCAAGGTTGTACTGTGCATTGCATGGCTTCCCTTCCCTTCCCTTCCCTTCCCTTCCCTTCCCTTCCCTTCCCTTCCCT
>VWZP01004916.1:1388016-1479851 GCA_013396995.1 Dicaeum eximium | reverse complement strand
CTTCCCTGAAACTTCCCTGAAACTTCCCTGAAACTTCCCTGAAACTTCCCTTCCCTGAAACTTCCCTTCCCAAAAACTTCCCTTCCCTGAAACTTCCCTGAAACTTCCCTGAAACTTCCCTGGAACTTCCCTGGAACTTCCCTGGAACTTCCCTTCCTTGGAACTTCCCTTCCCTGGAACTTCCCTGGAACTTCCCTTCCCTGGAACTTCCCTTCCCTGGAACTTTCCTGGAACTTCCCTGGAACTTCCCTTCCCTGGAACTTCCCTGGAAATACCCTGGAAATTCCCTGGAAATTCCCTTCCCTTCCCTGGAACTTCCCTGGAACTTCCCTTCCCTGAAACTTCCCTTCCCTGGAACTTCCTTCCCTTCCCTTCCCTGGAACTTCCCTGGAACTTCCCTGGAACTTCCCTTCCGAGAACTTCCCTTCCCTCCCCTCACCTCTGACAGCTGCCAATCAGACCTGACTGACCCAAGGTAAAAGCTGGATGTCATGACTGCATTGGGCCCAGGGAGTTCTCATTGTACATGGTGTTGGTTGTGTGCTTGTCACAGCTCTATAGAAGATTGCAGCATGTGGAGCCACATGAGGAGTTTGGGGATAAAGGGAGAGTCAAGGGAGACTCAAGAGAGTCAATGGGAAGATCTTTTAACCTCAGAACTCACCATGTCAGGATGGCTGATGTTCAATGACAAAATATGCATAATGGTGAGAAAGGGAGCTATGGGACTTGTGTGAATATTGTAGATGATCCAGTTTAAGCTTGAAGACATGCTAAGGGAAGTACATGTTGCATTTCTTATTTAATCTATCTCTTTGAATTATTTGGATAACCTTAACGAAGATCCACTCTTTTTGGAATCTGAGAAGTCTGCATGTATTATATTCTACGTATATGACATGTCTTTTAGAACTTGGGCTCATATTATTGAACCTCGGGGAAAACATTCCATGTAAGCTATTTAAGCTGAAGTGTACCTGTGTTTACCTACAGATACATTGCAGCTCTCATTGGAACATTCTGTCTGTGGGAAGCAGAGTGGAGGAGAGACACCAATTCATCGTTGGTGCCTGCTCTGGTTCAGGCACCAGAACTCCAGAGTGCTCCCAGATTTGGTCACAGAGGTGGAAGCAGGAGTAATCTTCAGGACTAAACAGTTTTATTGTGAAGTCCCAGCTCTCAAGTGTTAGTAAATGGAGGAGCTGCTGGCAAGACCATGTGCAAAGATCTCAAACCTGGCTCACTTTTTGCTTCCTCTCTGACTTGGGAAGCTCAGACTCACGGTACGTAGGCAAAGCAGTCATGTCTACCTGAGCCAGATTCAGTTCTGGGGAGCTCTGCCAGCACAGTGGCATTCAGTGTGTGCTTTTCTGCAAGTGTCAGGGCTTTGGTGCAGCACAAGATGGAACAAAGCTCTCCTGGGTGAAAGCAATGCTGACAAGAAAGCTGAAATTAAGCCACAGTACTAGAAACAAAAAATGTTAATAATTCTGAGTACAATTTTCATCATTTATTAAAAAAGCCCTTCAATTCAATATTTTAAATTGTGGAAGCTCTTGCAAGATTCTCTCAGCTCTGAAGTATGTTCTAAAGTATTTTTTCATCTATTCAGATGGCAGTGGAGTGTCAGGAATGTCACATTCTGTGTGCAGATGTGTAATAGCATTCATGATCTTCCTCATGACACAGGTTTTGTTGGAGCTCTCTCACTATAACAGATCTCAAATAAGTGATTTTTCTGAGTAAATTGTCTATGCTATTGTTTTCCCACTGCAAACAGAACAGATCCATTTTTAAACAGGCTGGATAAAGATGAAACAGAATTCAAGGGGGGGAAAAAAGGACAATTTCAATTTTATTTTCCCTGATATTTCCTGAACTCTTGTCATAATTGTTATTATTTTTTTTATTGCATGGTTCTTTCTATTCAATAACAGGCAAAGCTTTGGAAAATGTTTCCTTCCAGTTATAAACCTGAGAATAATACACAATCATTCACTTAATGTTTTGTCTCTTACATAGACACAAAAGGGGCAGAGCTTGGGAGAACTTTGATAAAGCATTCCTTCAAGCCACAGCTGAAGAGAGCTGTGCTTTTGTTTCATAGATTTCAGATACTAATTGCAGCAGGATGCTTGTCCAACGCATTAGTGAAAGCCTTCAGTAGGACAAAGGTGCTCCAGCAGTCAATATTCACAGTTGGGCAGATGAGCTGAAGCCTCAGTATTTTCCTGGGGAAGGTGGTGCTGTCTGCCTGATGAGCCATTGTGGGGGGTTCATGACCTCTCGTGGTCATTAGAGGGACCATGTAAAATTTTGTGAAGAGGTGCTGTCAATCCAATACAGATGACAGCAGCTTGACTCTTGAAACTCTCCCTGCAGTTTCAGCCAGATGCAGTATTGTCTTAGATTATGATTTACAGGACATTTACAAGATACTTCACTTCAGAGCAAGCAGAACAGCAGCAGCAAGTAGGGCAGCCTGCCTGAGCAAGGTGTCATATATGTGCACCCTTAGAGGAACAGCCTTTGGAAGGACCATGGTTTACAAGACACTCTCTTGCCCAAATAGGCTGCTGGTTTTGGGGAGATCACAGGCCACTCTATCCACCTTTCAGCTCACCTGCCTTCTGTCCACTTGGCCCCACTCCCCTGCTCTTGGGGCTGCCTGTAGCCTCATCCACCACCAGCACACAGCACAGAGGCATGACCCAGGCCAAGAGGGAGATTTTGGGCAGCTGCTGGCAACCTCTTCTTCCCTACCATGCCCCTCATCCCATGGCTCCTGTTTAAACCCCAGCTGAAACCAGGTGGTGGTGAATATGCTGCTGCTGCTGCTGCTGCCATAAAGCAGAGGGCAGTCTGGAGGGAACCTTACTGCCTTTTCTTTCCCTCTGCTCTAGGGGGCACGTTCCCCAAGGCACTGGGGTCCCTGGGGTACTGCTTCTGGTGCAGAGGTGTGTAGTGTTACTCAGCGAAAAACAAATGTCAGAGGCCAGAGAGGACCCACACTCATGTTTTTAATTAATACAGTGCTTTGAGATTGCAAAGGTTCTACTTACTAGGACACATAAGAAATAAGACATTTATGTTCTAGAGCCTTCTGTTTTAAGCTGCAGTGTCAGATAAAATGTGTGTATTTTTAAATTTAGCTTTCATCCTATATCAATTCCAGAGCCAGTCACATCTTCCCTGTGGTAATATTACTAAAGTAATTCTCAGCTGAGCCCACAGCTTTATTTTGTGTCTCATCACTCTTTGATAACTGGAAACATACCACAGATATTATGCATATACTGGAAATAAAGAATTATAGGAAAGAGTTGTCTCATCTGTGAGACTGACAAAGTATTTTCCTGTTAAGAACATCAGCCACTGACTGTCTTTTGGAGTAATTCACATTTAAAAGGTTCTCAAACCAATTTTGTTGATCCACCCTCCCTTTAATAGCCCCAAAGCGCCTGCATTATGTTCATGGCAGATTCAGACTTTTTTTTTCCTATTTCAATTGCAGCAATTAAAAACATTAGATCACAACCACAGTTTGGGTGGGGTGAGAGGAAGATATGCTTGTTGTTCCACATTTTACTTTATTCTTATGCCAGCCCTATTCTGGGCAGCACTATGAGCAAATGTCCTGTCTAAAATGGTTTTGTTTTACTGAAATGCCTATCACTGCTTCATTTTGTTTTCAGCAATATTCCTGCCCATTGCTGGGTGTTCCTGTGAGAACGAGATGCCATCTTGTGGTTGGATTTTCATCTCCCAAACCTGAGCTTGCTTTTCCGAGAAACTAGCTCAACTGTCTGGACAGCTTGAGAATGCAAAATAACTAAACCTGCATTTTTGGATTTCATTATGAACTCGAGTCCTTCACTAAGACCTACAGATTTTACAATAAAAACTGGACAGTTTTGGGGTAAAATTGCCTGCTATTAATCATCATGTAGAATCTGACATTTGGAGATAATAATTTTTAAGTTACTGAAACAAATGCTGACATGGGAAAATTCTTTTTTTCCAAAGTCGAGCAAAGATATTCATTTTTGAAAGTGTAATGATTTTGTGCAGCTGCTTGGAAAAAGGTGGTGCAAGCACTATTCAAGATAAAGCTTATGTTTTCCATAATTTAGAATTATATAAATAGCAGTTAGGACTACTTCATGTTTTCCACCTAGCTTATCAACCTCAGGTACGAAGCTGGGTAATAAGAATACCAAAAAGCAAAATCTGCCTGGAGTATAAAATTTATAGACTTTGGGAATACTTACTTAAATACAGATTTTTGTCCAGTTGGTTATTCAAATATTGCCCATAAAGTTAAAATCTATTGCTTTTGAGATGCTACTCCCAGTGCTCTGATATATTTTGTGCAATATAAAAATCCACTTTCCTATTCCATCCTCTTCAGTAAATGAAGGAAAAGCCAAGGTTATGATTGCAGAAATCTTCTAGCAGTAGAGGATAACTGCTCTCAAGGTTTCTTCACAAGGGCTGTGCCACGAGTGTTGGAATCCAGGGCACAGAGAATGTCTCTCTGCCTGTTTTAAGAAACTCTGACCCTCAGCAGAACACTGCTTTTGACCTTCGTCCCTCGGAAAAATTGCCGAGGCTGTGGGATGAGTTAGAGCACACAGGTAGTAATATGTAGTAGTAGTAGTTTATNGGGTCCATTTTGTGCCTTGCTTCTCGCATGCTAAGTCTGGTGTGTGCAGACGGTGTGCTGAACTTAACAATAAACAAAAACCTGAAGACCAAGAGAAAGAGAGTCCTGTACATTCTTCATCCTTGGAAAAGAACTCAAAAGTCAGAATCCCCTCCAAAGGGTCCAGGAGGTTGGGTTCCCACACTTGTTGGGACCAAAAAAAAACCAACAATGATCTCTGTAGGCAGAGCCATAGAGTCCTAATTATGTCAGAAACAATTCCAGTCTCTGGAACAGATGAGGAATGAAAGCAATAACATGGATATGATGCTGCTTTACATCCCACTCCTTTTGGGCTACAAGTTCAGTCCAGCTTGGTTCTAAAAAACAGTTTACACCTTTTGGAGCTGCTGTCAGGGTGCAGGTGTGCACAGTCTCTGGACAGACACTGCCTATGCTGGGGCTAAATGTACTCAGGGGCATGCTGACCATGGACACATGTCTCTACTCAAAATGAAGCATGCCCAGAAACCTCCCTGGGAGTCAGGACTGCCTGCTGTGAGACAGCTCATGTTTGTGCCAGTTTGCCATCTGGCTGGCAGATGGAGGCGGCTGTAGGCACAGTGCCTGCTAGCCAGGGCCACCCTGCTGCCTTTACTGCCAGACTGTGCCTGCAAGCAGCTCTGGGGAGGGCTCACTGAGCCCCAGTGGGAGCCAGGACAGGTTAGGGTAGACATCTGTGGTGCTGTGCTGAGGAACCTGCTTGGATTGACCAGGTGCACAAACATCAAGTAGTAGTAGAAGCTCTGTGTGTAGCCAGGGGAGGAATAAAGCAACATGGATTGTTATAGACTGTTTATTTGTTATTTGGTGTAATTCTGTGCATTGCACAGGAAAAGACCCCCAGACCTGAGGAGCTTGCAGGATCAGGGGAGAAAGGCAAAGGCTCAGGGGTGGAAATGCCTGGCCAAAGCTGCTGAGGCAGCCTTTGGCTGTACTGTGACCAAAACCCACCTGTACAAAGAGGAACCTGCAGCCAGCTCCCACTGGTGCCCCAACCTGTTCAGCACCTGGCCTCATGCTCCAACTGAGCAGAGGGATGCAGGAAGGTCTTGCCACTTCCATGTCATATCCACCTCCATGCTGGAAAGCAAGTGATCAAAGTGAGTTAGGAGAGGGGAGGAGTGGGATGCTCTCCAAGGCCAGCCATGTAATAGTGCCAGACAACACATGCTGCCACATCTTAACTTATGTCAGTTTGTGGAGGAACATAAGTAAAAGTGTGAGTGTAAGCTGAGAATACAGTGAAGAATGAGCCTCTGTACTGCTGCAAATTGATTTTTTTTTTTTTGGCAGCAAAGAGGCTTTTGTTCTCACTGCATTGCAATGAGGGCTCCAAAGCCCATTTAAGTACCTGTTTGCCTTTCCTTTTACTCTGCATTGCAGCTGGCATGACCAAGGAAAACAGCTTGCTCTGAATGCGCATTAAGGCTTGGCCAGTGTATGTGTAAAGCAGAAGGGTTACAGCACCATTTCGTAGCCACCAGGCATCAGGATCAGAGAAGAAAGTGGAGGACACGATGGCAGTTCCATTTCTCCTGGATGCATCCTCATCCATGTCAGCCAAGGCACAGCCACCAGCACTCTGGGCTTTGCTCAGGCATGCCACATGGAAAGGGATGGAACCAAAGGAAATGCAAACTGCCAGAGCTGGGTTATTGAGATCTGACTGACCTCTTTCTTCTGTAGAATTTCTCGACATCCACACATTTATTTTGAAAATTTTACCAAACAGGCATGAAATGTTTTACTGGATATTGTTTTTTTCCTCTCTGTGGGAAAATGCATTTTTATTTTTTTGCAAGTGATCCATTCCCCTCCTCCCTATAAGTGTCAAATTTGACGAGTAGCAAATAGAGCAGCACCTGCCTCGAGTCAGCTCAGGAACATGCACTACTGCAAAGTCAGCATGATCAGGAACTGAAGTGTCTATAAACATCAGGTGTATTTTTCATAGACTGTAGAGGTGAAAGGAACCCCTGCATTTTTTCGCTCTGGTCTTCTGCATAAACAGGGCATATTGGATCAGCCTGTTTTGAAAGACAATTTCATTTTAGGAGCCTATGCATTTCCCCTGGCAAATCATTCCAGCTGTTAATTACCTTATTTCAGGGAAATTCTATGTCTTATTTCAAGTCTGAGTTTATCTGGCAGAGTTCAGCTGCTAGCTACTGAATCCTGGTAACCTGCTGTCTGCAGAATGGAAGAGCCAGGCTGCAGGAGCTGCACTGTTTTCCCAGGGAGGAAGGGGAAATATGTGGGTGTTGCTCCTGTATCACTAAAAAATCAAATGGGCAGCCTCAGACAGTGCTGATACCAGAGTGCAACCCTATTAAAGTTTTCCTCCTCATTTTTTCCTATTAATTCATGCCTGTAAAAGTAACGCCCAAAACCAGCACTTTTTCATGTGTAGGTATCGATCTAAAAAGATTGTAAGATCTCTTACCCTTTCTCAAAAAAAGCTGAGTAACTCAGTTCTAAGAATCCCTTCCTCATTCTGGATCCTTTTTTGTGTCCGTTCTTTGAATCTCCCCCCTCCAACATCCTCCTTGGCAACACACTATTCTAGCAGCAGTCTTACCATTCCCACATACAGAACCAATGTAACCTTCCAGCCCTAGCCTGACATTTCTCTTTATGTTTTTTTTCTGTGTTACCAAGCCCTCACCAAGCCCTTTCCCAACTCACTGCTTTTTGTGAGAAGCAGTCTGTTCCCTCAGCTGACACAGATACATGGACATATCTCCAGCAGGGTGGGTGCAAAGTCTCTCCAAAGACAGACCTGCCTTGCAGCAGGGTGGTTGTCCCCACGCCAGGTCTGCAGTTCTGCTCATGCTGTGACATCTTCAGTGCTTCCTTGGCCAGTGATGCAGAGCTGTGAGTGCAGGCCTTGGTCTTTCCCTGGTGGTCTCTAACAGGTTAAGCCCTTCAGATGTTTCTGTTGAAGTTTGCATTTCTGCTTCTCTCTGAATCCCAATATCCTGTCACTGATTATGAGTTCACACTTATACATTGATATTAGGAAGAAATTCTTAACTGTGAGGGTGGTAAGGCACTAGAACAAGCTGCCCAGAAGAGCTGTGCGTGCTTTATCCCTGGAAGTGTTCAAGGCCAGGCTGGAAGAAGCTTGGAGCAATCTGATCCAGTGGAAGTTGTCCCTACCAAGGGCAGGAGGGTTGGATTAGATGACCTTTAAAGGTCCCTTCCAGCCCAAACTATTCTGTGATTTTATGATGTATGAAAAGTTGCATGAGCCATATTAAGTGATCTATGAAGTTTTTAGCAGTCCAAAAATGGAGAGAAATACTCAATCTGGGTGCCAGCAGCACACTGCAGCCTGGAGAGCCCACAGCCTCTTGCACCCAGACACCCACCACAGCTCTCAGGGGAGGTTCCTGTGGCAAAATAACTTAGTCACTGAGTTTGTACCAGACCCAGCCCTGCTTCCCTGCTTACAGTTTAGTTTGTAGAAGCTGGTCAGGATTATTTTGCAACTCTAACAGCATGGATGATGCTAACAAGACACCACTGTAGCATCTTAGTAACTCTGAATGAAGTGTCAGATAACGATTAATTGAAAACTCATAATCTATTGCCATCCTCCCACATGCTAGAACAGACTTCTTATTCCCACTAGTTAGATTTCTTGGGTAGAAAAGCCATCACAAACTAGTATTCAGATTTTTTGTTAAGTGATTTTTCTTAAAGTGTATTTTAAAATGAATTATTAAATAATGTTTATCTACAGTGTTAAAACTGCCAAATGTGGGACAATGCTTACAAACTGGAAAATTTCCTGTTATTCCCACTTATTTTATGTTCTGACAAAAAGTCTGACCATTTCAAATACCAAATAGGCATCCACATCTTGCTTTCATCTCAGAAGTATAACAAACAGTGTTAGTTCTACTCAGGGCCAGCATGAAGGGCTTGTCTTTCACTGTACCTGCTCACAGTTCAAGCTAATCCTTTCGTAGCCTTGTGTAATATTTAACAGGCTCCAACACTCTGGATTTAGTGACCAAAACCAGCTCTTGTAAAGGCATTCTGTAGCTGGATTTTTTTAAGTTTCTAATGCTTAATCGTTGCCATTGGGAAATATTTTTGATTACTTAGAAATTCTGACATGACCTTAATATATCTTTCATAAAGAATTACTGCAGAAGTGATATGAAGACAGTAGTAATATATTATTGGCAGCATTTAGTCACAAATAGGAGATAATTTTTCTACTAATATAAACATAATTTTATCCTTCAGTTATTATTAATGAATTTATTTTACTTTCTTTGGATATTTTGTGTTTGTTTAATTATTGCTTTCTACCACTCCTGAACAAACATAAGATATTTTTATCTATAAATAAAATATTATCTGTAGTCAGCAATTAATGGCAAGTAACACCATTAGGACATTAAATAATTAAACATCAGAATCTATTTCTTGCAATAAGACATGAACTAAAACAGAGGTAACGAAAGTCTCAGGCTACTTTTCCAATTTTAAATATACTTAAATACTATATTCATGTCAGGCTCATAATTTAAATGCATTCTTTGTTTATCCATTGTAAAAATTATAATCTCAGTAAATTCGCTTGGTAATGCTGCAAAAGCTCCCAAGTAGCTGTATCATAGGAATTGCACAGGACCCAGAATATGACAGTGAAAAGAGAATCCCTCTATTCTTCAGTGCATTTTCACAAAAACAAAAGGCATTTCAGTTTATCTGTTTGTCATTAATGCGTCCTATGCAAAAAAAAAAAAAAAAAAGCTGGTTAACTATGCCATACATCTGTCTTCAGGCTTTTCATGGAACCTGCAGCTGTGATATCCAGTTCTGAATATGTCCTTTCTTTTTCTCTGGTCTTGGAAGTGAGTGATGTGAATAGGTTATTGCCTGAAAGTAATAGGACAAACAAAGGTGCATTTTCCCCCCTGCTGTTAGTGGGGAGGGTGAGTTTTTCACTCTAGCTCTTAAGGTGGAGGACAAAGAGTAGTGATGTATTCTCCTTTCTTCCACCCACAGTTTATGGACCCTGTCTGATGCCTAGATGGGAGAAGTGGAGTTCCCACCATAGGATGTTTTGGGCAAGAGAAAAAGGACCCTTGGATGGCTTCATTTGTGGAGCCTTCCTGGCCCCCTCCTCATCACTGCTGCCAGATGGTGCCATAGCAGCACTGTCTCACTTGGAGATCGGGTTGGAGAGCTGACTACTTTTGACCAAGAAAATGGGCAAGGTGTAAGGACCCCTCTGGAAGGTGTGTGATAAAATCAAGAAGAGGAAAACAGAAGTGAAAAGTATAAATTGATCAATGTCTACCTTGTTCTGCTGCTGGTGCAGCTGAGGGAGTCATAGAGGCCACTGGTGGCCCTGGACCCATGCCCAGGAGGCCACTAGTGTGGATCAGGAGTGTTGCAGCTGGGCTGAGAGATTCTCCGTCAGCGAGGACGTTCACACTGCTGGCAGCAGCTGAGGCTGGACAGGGCTACGGCTGCACTAAGGGTGCACCTGCCTTAGTTCAGCTCAGAGGGGAGATGTTACAGCAAATATCCCAGCCCAGAGACCCCTTCAGCACAGCACTTGGAGATCACAAAGCACTTTTGGGTTGCAGGGTCTGGATTTCCTTGGAAAAGCTGGAGGGTTGGTGCTGCTTCAGGAGCACAGTGAATGTGTCACAGCCATAGATGTGCTTTCTGTTGGCAAAGCTGGGCTAGAGCTGGAAACATGGCCCATACAGGATGGGTGGAGTATAGGCACCAGGTCCTCAGCACAAATGTTTCACTCTAGACATTTGCTCCTATTGATCCACAATATTTACTGATACAAAAGCCTTATGGAAGAGTGCCACCCCCTCAGCCTCCTGCCTGCCCACCCCAGCCCTTGCTGTCTCTGCCAGCCAAGGTCTGAACTGTGACTGGATCACCAAAACAACCTGGGTTGAGACTGAGAACATGGGTTGTATTTTGTGTTGGGCTGAACTGCTTGTTTGGCAGGTCTGAGAGTGCAGCATGTTGCCCTGATCACAGGAGAGAGTGGCTCGATACTGGGGAAGGGCAATCATCACCTTAGTGTTGCTGAGAGTTTGCAGAAACAGCTTTTTCCTGTCAGCCTGACAAGAAGCTGTAATGTACTTCCAAGACACCTTTTCACATCAGCCTCCCTTCTCTTATTTAGTCCAATTAGTAGGAGTGTTTGAGGTCAAGCCAGTTCAATTTAGGAAAAACACAAACACCATTGACAACTGACACTTGAAGCTCAATAGCTGTGCAAAGGTTGCTCAGTAAGAGTAGGTATTATATTCCTCATTATTCTTCTGTGACCTGGCCCCATAATCCATTCATGAGAGCAAAAGTATTTTAATACATTAAGTGGAACCTCTGCCAGCTTTTGGATTGATATAATTTGTGGTTGATGAACTCTTGTTCATCATCATTGAATTCTGTAATAGGTTCTTTCACAGGCTGCTGTTGAGGAAAACTTGCCAAGTCTGAACTATTTTTTTCTTGGGGCTTTTCTGTATGCTTCTAAACCCATGGATGAAACTGTAAAGGTTAACAGAGATACCTCAGGAAATAATTACTGTTTCTCAAAGGACGCCCTCTGCATGGCATCTCCCTGGGTTACTCAGTAAAACTGCTGAAGGCATAAAATCCAGTTATTTTAAAGTATCTCCCAATAGATGATTCACATGCTATAATTATAAACTGAGGTTAAAAAAAAGTGTCTGTTACAGTGATGAAGCTACCTAGTTGACTAAAGCTACTTATTTTCTTTTAAATTATTTTTTGATTATTAAATCTGTTTGATGTGGAAATCAGGATTGAAGTATTTCCCCATCAACTTTCTGAAATTCGGGCAAACTTGCATCTTGCCAGCACAGCTGGAAACAAAATTAGGATGATATGAAAAATGACACAAGTAAAGGATTTTCTAGAAAGGCTTTGTACATATTAAGGCCTATTGATCAAGTGATATTTGTGTAGGAGTCTTACTAGAAATGGCAGCAGTTATAGTTAGAAGTCATCAAAGCTTCTAAGAGCTCCACTCCTTTGCAGATACATGTGCAGTTGTATGTCTGCCTCTTCCCCTAAGAAACAGAATGAAGGTTTGGGTTTTTGGTTGGTTTTGGGTTTTTTGGGGGATTTTGGGGGGTTTTTTTGTTTTGTTTTGTAACTCCCTTTATACCATGAAGGTTCCTGAAGCTTTAGCTTACTGGTTAGTCACTAACTGATCTATGTCAAGAGCGACTTAGCCTTGATAAGAGAGGAACGTCAGAAGAAAAAGGAAATCTATGCTATAAATGTATTATAACATTTGATTTCAGAAAATGATATTAAAATGCAAAGAGAAATCTATGAAGTGCGGTTCTCCATGATGTTTAGCAATTTGAGCTGCTCTCACATCTCAGGTAACCTGGGGGCCTGGCACTTGACTCCCCCCACACCAAGAAGTGTCCTTTGTGACTGGATTATCCCTCTTTGTTCAACATGCAGTCTTCTCCCTTCCCATCTTGTCAGCCTGCAGGATGCCTTTCCCACCTTTTCTTCCATCCTTCAGCACAGTTTTAACATAACCAAGCTCTTCTATCCCACCTGTCTGTGATCATTTATAGATATTCCCTCCTGGGCAGAGGGACTCATCCTCCCCTCCCCTGCCCTAGAATCGAGTTTGGCTGTTCAAGCACAAAGGCTTTAAATGGGATATGTCCCAGTCCTGGCAGCTCCTCTCCACATACACTGATGCTGCAGCCATTACCCAGCAGATCTTTCCTGCTTAAAGAGCCTCTCTGCTTCTCTCATAATTTTCAGGATTGCTACAGCACTTTATACAGCCTGTGTTAGGAGAAAAGTGCTGTTATGCTGATACCTGATTCTATCCATAACCTCTGGCTCAGTGTGAGCACATTGCCAAGGGTACAGGTGACAAATTAGTGACTGGGGTGACAGACTCAGAACTCAAATGAAACTATCCAGCTTTTCCAGCATGTCCCTTTTCTCCCTTCACCTTTTACTGGTTTTAAAAGTTCTGTTTATGTTTTATAATTGGACAATCCCAGTTCAGCTTCAGTGGCTGCACAGAGCAGGACTCAGGCTCTGGAGCACTGGAAATCTGTTTAAGTGCTGGTATTGCTGGCAAAACTGCTTCTGAGCAGCTGCTCCTTGAAGGGGCAGAGTTGTGAGAAAGGGAGGTGTGGTGATCCCAGGCAGGACCTTCACAAGAGCAGGGAGTCAGGAATGCCAAATCCTGCAGATGGCAAATCCTGCTGGTTCTGGGAGAAAGATGCATGCACCTTCCCAGCCAAATCCTGCCATTAATCATGGCCCTGTGTGGGGAGGTTTTGCACCTTGCAGAGCTCTGTTCAAGACATTTGAGGAACCAAGCCCCAAGAGGAGGGAGGTACCAGGGGTTCTTGTGTTGGTGATATCCTGGTGTCGTGAGAAGCAGAGCCTTTTTGACCAGTTTTGCCCCATGACACTTCCAAGAAGTCCAGATAGAGTTCCTGGGGGCTTCTTCAATACTAGAGGTGTCATTATGGTAAGCATAATGGTATGTTTACATAACATATGGTAAACATAAGTGGGGCTATGCATCATGTTCATTCAGGTTAGAGTTTACATCCAGCACGTGCTGGGTGCCTTGAGTCTTTCCCAACCTGTGTCACTGGGCATCCATATTACTTGTGTGCAGTGCTAACTGATGCTCTGGGAGAGGTGGGCACCTGCCTCCTGTTTGAATTTGTTTGCTCACAAAGATTAATGGGCAGGAAGTGATGCTGTGTCTAGCACCAGTCTGTGAAAAGCTGATGACAAGTTGTGCAACTCTGGTGTTTCCTAGAAAATGTAGATCAACCAAGCAGCTGGAAAATAGAGTTGGCATCATTGCTGTCAGAACTGTCCTGGCAAAATTTACTAGGGAACACAGGGGCTGCAGAGCATCAATCCAACCTCATACACCACAGAGTGCCATAGGTGAAGATTATGCATCCTCGATGGAAGTTAGAAATCCATTCTCAGGGGAGAAAAAAGTTCACTCTGCCCTCAGTGAATTATTCAACTAAGGAGTTTTGCTTTGGGCAACTTGTGAAAGTAGCAGAGCTCCATGTATAAAATGGTATTTCTGAAAGCTTTACCCATTAATTTAACATGACTTAGCTCAATTCCAGCCTTCCTTATCCAGCACAGTCCATCTTCTGCTTTGCTAGTCAGGACTGATGTATTCCTCTGTGGCACAAAGTGCAGTCCCAGCAGCCCCAGCTGCTTGCAGACCTCAATAAGTCGTTTCCATTGCAAAGCAAAAGAGAAACTTAAGAACAACAAAGAAAGTCATAGAGATTTTCCAATGCACTCAGCAATTTCTCGTTCATTCAGTGCTGTGCAATATTCATTGATGGATAAAGATGTTACAATAACCATTTAAATATGATTGTAGTAAATACACATAATGCTTTTTACCAGATTTTTTAGAAATTTTTTTAGAAATACCTTTGAAATACTAGCAAAGGTATTTCAGAACTTAATTTCTCTGTACAGTTTTAGAGATACTTGTGAAAAGCAAGGAGCAAAGGGAACTGTCTAATTGTAAGTGATAACAGAACACCTGCACAGATAGATCATGCAAGCTGGGACTCATATTTAAAGAAATACAAGATGGGCTGTTGTTTGGGTGGGGGTTTTTTGTTTTTGTTTTTTGGGGGTTTTTTTGTTGTTTAATATATAAATACATCACCTTAACTCCACTCACTAATACTGAGATGTTTTGTACTAAAACAAAAGGAGATCTACAGAAGTCTGGTGGAAGAGTAGTTCTAGAAAAAGGGAAATGGATGGTGCAAAAAGCAGGGTCTAATGCAGCTTTAGGACTGGCATGGATATTATGCTGCTACCCTGCTGCTCTTTACATGTTACTTCAGTGTAAATGCTGAATGTTTGCAGGCTGTTCAGGTGTTAAGGCTTGGCATTTTGGGGGGTGGCAGGCTGGAGTCTCCAGGAGAAAGAGAGTTTGAAGGAAAGGCATCTGGCCATTTTCAGTACTGAAATTAGAAAAGAATGGATTGTTGCACTGAGTCAAAATTGTTGCACTGAGTCAAAATACAAACGATTGCTTTCAGCACTGTCAGCAGGCAGCTTCCTGCTTTGGAGCAGGGAATTGGACTTTTCCAAGAGCAGAGAACTCACCCTGGATGTGAAGGCTTACCTTTTTCTTTCATTGAAAAATAGCCTAAAATTGTGGAATTGCAATATTTAAACTGGTATAAATTTGCAAATGCTGAAGACTTTTCAGCTGTACCCTCTGAAATCTATCCAGCCCAAGTGTGTTCCTGCTTCTCAGAGCTGAAATTGGCCTGGTATCAAAGGGGCAGTCATCCTCAATTCACACAGTAGCAAAAGAAGTTTAGGAGCAAGAATATGGAGCAAAAGAGGCTGGAGGAGAGAAGAGAAAGGCAAAAAGAGGGTCTGGAGAAAATATGGTATAATGAGAGGCTTAACTCTTTCAACCTATTTATCTTATCTAAAAACAAGTTTGTGGGTGATGTGATTTTTCTGATTATTTTAACAAGAAGGAAAATGCTAGGTATTAAAGCAGTCTTTGTTTCTTGAGAAAAAGATTCAGTGGTGTACTATACAATATATGATAAAACTGGATTCAAATAGAAGATTAGGCAGAGATGTTGAGAAAGGAAGTGAAAACTGGAACAAATTCCTAAAAGAAGCAACAAATGTATTTCTTTTGGTATCTTATCCAGGCTTGCTGTCTCCAAAGAGTGTGCTTTGACCACTACAATATCTTGGGCTTCCTGTGTTTTTTCAGGTGAAAATCTAGAGCTAGTTTTATACATTAGGTAAAAACTGGTGTATTTTATTCTTGAAGCCCTTGAATGTACCAAGTGGAAAAGTGGTAGCAACAGCTGAAGATAGGAGCTGAGAAAGAGGAAAGGATGAGGAGAAAAAGGAATGTATGAAGGAGATGAATGATGAAGGACAGGAACCATACCGAAAAGAGGTACCTGAATCTCAGCAGTGCAATCAGATCATTAGATCATAAACCAGAGAGGACCCAGGCAGACTGCATGCCCTAAGATTTCCCAGAAACCATCACTGTTTAAGCCAGTTCTTCTTGCTTCTTGTTTTAGAAACAGAAATATCCCACAGATGAACTTTTTTTTTTTTTTCAATGTTGCCAGCAGCTGAGTAGCACCACATCTGTTGGCAGATACTACTGTGGCTGAGTACATTTATTATTTAAAAGCAAAGGATATAGTTTCTCTCCAAAAGGGCTTAATCACTGGGATATGATGGTTATATGATGTAAAAAAGGTTATATGATGTAAAAAAGGACAGAAATATTATCAGCACAAATGATAAATCAAATGTTACATTTTCAGTCCATTTGCTAAGTTTTTCTTATCTAAAACATTCTTTTTATGATGTAGTGAAGCTATGAATACTTAAAAATAGTGAACCCTGACTTCAGTTTTACTGCTTCAAGCTTTCTATTAAAAGAAAATCAGCAGTAGTTTCTTCAGTTTCTTCAAATTATGATTCCCTTTCTCAGGAGTCTATTTCTGTAAAAATATTTTCATAGACTCAGAATAGTTTAGTTTGGAAAATGTTTTTAAGACCATTGAGTTCTATCATTAACCCAGCACTGCCCATTCCACCACTAAACCATGTCCCTAAATGCCACATCTTCATGTCTTTTAAATACCTCCAGAGATGGTGACTGCATCACTCTCCTGGGCAGTCTGTTCTGATGCTTGACAATGATTTCAGTAAAAAATTTTCCATAATAGCCAATTTAAACTCCTTTGTTGCAACTTGAGGCCATTCCCTCTAGTCCTTTCGCTTGATATTTGGGAGAAGAGGCCAACTCCCACCTTGCTACAAACTCCTTTCAGGGAGTTATAGGGAACAATAAGGTCTCCCCTTGCCTTCTCTTCATATTCCTTCTCATGTTTGAAGACCATTTTAAAGAAACAGCCTGAGAGGTTCAGGTGTTCAGGACTTCAATTGTGAAAATCCTCTTTTGTTTACAATTAAGCACATTGCATTTCATCCTACCAGTAATGATCTCCAGATCTGTCTTTCCTCTAGAATACTGTTTGCACTGACAGCAAATGGCAAATAATTAATGAGACAAATGGTAGAGAAGTCAGGTTTGAAACATCAAATGTAGGGATGATACCAGCAGAGGGCAATAAATAGACACTGTCCCTGGAACCCAGCTCTCCTGCAGTCTGGAGGCTGGGAACTCAAGACCTGGTGTCCACCATTTCTCGAGAACAATCTTAGATTCCTTCAATAAATTAAGAAAGAAAAGTCAAAAGAGACTTTCCTTTACAAACTCTGTTTAGTTGTTCCACAGTTTTTTTATAAAAAGTGCTTGGTAAGTTTTCGTAACCAGCCACGACAAAGACTAGTAAATAATAGTAAATATTAATAGGTGGAACAAAAATCTATGAACCATGGCATGACTGATTCTTGGGTGAAGAAATTCATACAGCTGGTATCTGCATATGCAGTAAAGTGCTTCATCTACAGCTCGAGAAAAGTTTTGTATTAATTTGATTTACAGCATCTCCTTTGCCTTTGAATGATAGGAAATACAGTACTGGAAACTACATCACAATCAAAAATGGATGCTGTAAAAAACTTTGTAATTGCCATCCATGGAGATACAGAGCTCTTCATGGCCTTCAGTGTGTTTTCTTTAAAATATAACTTCTAAGCTGAAATGTCTCTTTTGTGTACACAGCATATGCTGGTTTTACTCTTTTACTTCAGTGGGATCTTGTCAAGGGACCATTAACCAGTCTTTAACTTCCAGCTTGCACATTTTATTGGTTGTTGAGGAGGCATTTGCTGAAATAGGAGAAAAATTGCATTTCTTTCCTAAAGAGGCAGAAAACACTATTGGTGGTCCCTTGGAATCTTGTTTGGATAATTAAGTGCCTTAAGCCTACTCAGCATTGCCAAACTTTTCAGCACTTACAATTATTTAAAGGTAGTTAAGACCAAATGTTTCATCCACCATCAAAGGTGATGCTCTATAAGGATATTTTAAAGCAGATTCATTTATCTAGGAAGCCTTGCAAACATTCTGGTCCATGCAACCCCTGTGGCTAATTCCAACTTGCATAATGCAAATCAGACCCTTGGCTGGTATTTAAGGATGTGAAGCAATAGCAAAATAATTCTCCTGTAAATGTACCTTGTGAAAATCATAGAATTCCAGGTTGGAAGTGACCTCAAGGATCATCTGGTCCAACCTTTCTTGGCAAAAGAACGGTCCAGATGGCCCAGTCCTTGTCCAGGTGAATCCTAAAAGTTTACAATGTTGGGGAATGCATGACTTTCCTGGGGAGTGACTATTTGTGTTGTGAAAAAATTTTTTGTGAAAAATAGTCACTGTTATTTCAGTGACTATTTGTGTTGTGAAAAATTTTCATCTTGTGTGCAATTGGAATCTCCCCGGGAGCCACTTGTACCTGTTACACCTCATCTTCTCTGTATTGTCATCCTAAAACTGATTTTTTCATAAAGCATTTTATTTCAAAAACCTATACTCTTACAGTACCAATAGATCCAGCAGCTGTGTCTGAAGAGCTTTATTGAATCTTCTTTTGGTAGTGATGTGAAATTCCACAGGGAGTCAAACTCTTTGTTAGCACTAGCAGTGGGATTCATGTTTTGCCAAAGTTATTACTAAGGACTGTAGCAGAGGGGTTGTATCCAGTTCAACCCTTAGTCTGTCTAATCCAGTATTTTGGAGCTAGAAATAGCCAACTAATTCTCTCCATGTCTAAAAATACAGAGAGTGATAGGTTTACCTGTAACAAATGCAGCTGCTTAGGGTGAAGTAGGAAAGTTATTTTCTCCGTAGCAACCAAGTTTGTGTACATCCCAATTGGTTACAAAAAGTGAGAGAGTCAGGGAAATGAAGTCCTAGCAGCTTATTAGTATTCATCTCTCTCTTTCTGAAGATGAAGGAAGTATTAGCCTTCCCTCTCCAAAGGACCATGCACAGTACACATGCAGGGAATGAGGTCTCACCAAGGTGGAACCATTGCAGCTCTTGCTTTAAAGATAAAAAGAAGCCATATCATTTGCAAAACCAATAAAAAGAAAAACACACACACACACAAAAATGGACATTTGATAATTGGCTGACATTATTTTCAAAGTCAAATTGACAGAATCATTCAGAGTATTGGAAAAATTAAAAGTAGAAACACTATGAACATTTTTGAACCTTTAAACAAAATACTGATTTTTTTATTTCAAAGGGAAGTTTTGTTTTAGACTTCACCTAAATGTAATTCTGAAATGGAAAAAATTATTACCATGGCAGTTAAAATATTTTTTCATTCTTCTTGGACCTCAGATTCTTTGCCTATAGGTAGATAATGCATATTTTGGCAACTTCTTTCTTTGTCCTCACAGTCCAAAGATTTCTCATGTTTTGGCATTTGACAGCTCTCTTCAGTCTTTGTCCCAGAGAGAAACAGAGCTTTGTTTTACTGAATAGGTGATGGGAGAAGTAGAAAAGCAAGAGAGTCTGTAAAGCAACTACAGGTCTTTCACTGAGTAGAGAATTCAGGACTTTCAAAATTCAGGATGTGTAGGAAATGCCCTTTCCTCCAGCAGCAAGAATCTAGAGAAGTCAGCAGTAGGATAGCTCTGCCTGTGTGAGACTGATTCAATCTGGAGCAAACCAACATGTAAGGAACACGAGGCACTACTGGAAAGGTCTCATCATCTCAGGAGTTTCATGGTCCTCTCCTGAAGGTAAATATGGAGAAGTATAAAGGAACCTCTAATAGCTGAACTAATCTCAAAAGAATTCTACTAGCACATTTCCACAATTCCACTAGCACAAAAGATACTAGCACATTTTTCAAGAAAAGCATTGTTATAAATATTCAAGTTTTATAATTTGTTTCTCATTGTAGCAGTGGCTGTTAGAATTTAGTACTATTAAATGTCTGCAGCAGAATATTGCTCTAACTTGAAAATGTAAGCATTTTCCTCTGCCAGGCTCTAGCCACCATCAGCCAGCCTGATACTGTTTTTCCAAGCCTGCAGAGTGCTGTGAAATCATTTTAACATGCTGTTGGCTGATGTGGTTCTTCTCAGGGGTGCCCTGTTACAGCCAAGAGCGGCAGCAGCGCTGCAGCCAAGGAGATGTGATGGCACAGCCTGGGGCAGCCCTGCAGCTGAGCAGTGCTGGCTGCTGCCAGGGCACTCTGGAATTGCCTTTCACAGGGAGCACATACATGTGTTTTTTAAACCTGGATTAAGAGCTTGGCTCCTGATCAAGTCTGCTCTGTTTATACTGTCAGTCTTTTCATAACGTGAGCCTGCTCTGCGGGAAGTAATCACCTTGCTGAGAATAAGAGTGATACATTCAGCTCATTAGTGCTCCCAAAGCTCTTTCTGTCCTCAGCTTACCAAGCAATTGCAATGCTGACAAAGGTTCACATCAGCTATCCATTTATGCTGTGCATTCATAGTTAACTTCAAGTGTAAAAATGTCAGTGACAAATTAGTGAGAGCTTGGCATCACACCCTTCTGAAATGCTCAAGAAAGGCTGCTTCTTGCTCCTGGGTATCAGCCAGCCTTTAATGATCTCATGGTAGGGTGTTACTGTACCCCTTTATAGCTCCTCTTTTTTCTAGGCCTGTCATTTATCTTTTTATTTCAATATGAATGTTTTTAACTTCCCCTTCCAATCCATACATCTCATTATATCCTACAGGTCTGAGCGCTCTTAAAGTTTTGTTCTCATGTAGGTTCTTAGAAATTTTGTTCACAAAATTAACCCTCTGTTGTGGAAGAGATATTAACTGACACCTGTTTTTCATGAGGAAAGCACATTTTCCACTTCTCTGATTTTCCTTTTTTTTTCCTTTTTAATAACTACTTTATTTTTCCAGCCC
This sequence comes from Dicaeum eximium, assembly GCA_013396995.1. Classification (NCBI taxonomy): domain Eukaryota; kingdom Metazoa; phylum Chordata; class Aves; order Passeriformes; family Dicaeidae; genus Dicaeum; species Dicaeum eximium. The sequence goes on along the minus strand of VWZP01004916.1, from coordinate 1,459,204 downwards.
CCTGTGGAGCCAGGGGAAGCAAGACTGGGTGTGGAGTTGTACACATACCCCTACTCAGGCCAGAGAAGGGGAAATGTTTTCATCTCATAGTTGTTGGGCCATGTCGGTGCTTTTGACTCTATGGTTGCACTAAGTGCACATGGTTGAAAAAGGAGCACAGGGAACAGTCACAGCTTCTCAGTTCCCAATGCTGTGACAATTCCTGTGTTCTTACACACACATGACATGTAGTGTTATAAAAACAGAAACCTCTGAATTTCATCACTTCACCAACCAATTTTGATTATACCACAATAGTGACCTATACTTTCCATTATTTAGCTCTGCAAAATTTTTCTGTCACCTGCAGTCTCCATTAGCAATTTATCATTGATGAGTGTTTTGATTTCTTTTTTCTGCTATGGGACTTACCAGCCTCTATGAGAGATATGGTGACAGAGTACTGTATTTCAAATATTTTCATCTTAAATATTTAAAATCAAGGCAGGAAGAATTTTCCATGCTTCCAGAAAAGAGAGAAAGCTTACAAGCCTGGAATGGTTCTGACTCAGTGAGGTGGTGGAAGGACAGGAGGAGGAGAAAGGGGAGAGAGGACGGAAGGGAAAGAATTCTAACAGTGGCAAAAATGTCTTTTATCCTTAAATAGATTTTGGGTCCTCTTCTGCTATTACCTACACCATTTTCCACACTACAGCAGTGTGACCTTCTCTGGAATAGCTGTTTTGTGGAAATAAGAGGACAACCAGGCTTTCACAAGGAAGGAGGAAAGTCACCTGACTGTATTCTGATGTATCTCTGAGGTGCTGAGAAAGTCACCCTTAGAAAGCACCTCAACGTGAAGGAGGCCAAGTGAATGACTACAAAGGGTGCTAACACGGAACAGGAGCCAAAATACCTGAGAGACCAAAGTTACACGGGTTGGATCCCACACAATGTTCAACATAGTGCTGTACACTGATTTGTGACAGTGCCTCACCTTGCAGCTGATCAGGGAGCTTTGGTTACATTTAGCATGCCACTAGACAAAATGCTTTTGCATAAAACACGGAGGCTCCTGTTTAACCCAAAGCAAATAGACTGAACTTCTTGCTGTATTTCTCACGTGTACTGCGAGCTGCTGCCCCGCAAGGCGCCGGGCCGGGCTGGGTGCGGGGCTGCAGCCGGGTGTGTGACCAGCGCACGGGCCAGGTGTGGCCAGGAGAGGGCCACCCAGCCCTGGCAGTGCCACCGCGCCCTGCTCTCCTGCCAGACAAGCCCTGTCACAGTTTAATTGCAAAGGTGTCGGAGCTCGTAGGCGGCTGACTGCAGGGAAAGAATTGTCATGGAACACAGGGATAGAAGAGAGACCTTCCCTAACATCTGCTGCAGATGCTAATTTTGGGAAACAGAATAAAATATAAAAATGAAGACATGGAAAATGCTACAAAAAGTGTGGGGAATCCTTGCCTTTCATCATGGTGACCTCTCTCTGATAAATGTCCCACAAGCCACAAGTTCCCTCATCTCACCTCCAGATGTCCCCCAGACCAAATGGAACCAATCCATAGCCCAGCCATAAGTAGTCCCTTTGCTAACCTGTTTTCCTCCATTAGGACTAAGACAGGTTAGCAAAGGAGCTATCTATTCCAGTCTATCCTAAATGCCAAACGTGTCCTAAGTGAGAGAAAATCCTTTAAAAGGACTAAATAGGAGCTAAATCACTATCTGCTTCAAGGCTGTAGGGCACTTAGGGGAGGTTCAAGCTTCACACAAGTGCTGCCAAGGGTTTCCACAAGTGGTAGAAAGTGGATGTGCCAGCCCCATCCCTACCTGTGCCTGGCACAAGCACAGGCAGACTGCAGTGCTGCAGCCCCTCTTAAGGGTTGTGGGCTGCCCACATGGACACATGCTCCTCTAACCTAATTTTAAGCACCTAAAGGATGAGTATGGATCCAGTGTTTCCTTCTGAGCTGGCTGGAGTTGGTAGGGTATGTGTAGCACTCCCCTCTAACAAGTGGAGTGTCCCATGCTTTCATTATTCTCTTCATGCAAGTACACACAATGCCCTCTCAGTGCCTTCCCATACTACTGAGTTTGGGAGCTGCTATTATTTTTATCCAACTATCACATTAATAAACATATTTGGTCTCTTTTCCATGCTGCTCCCACACCAGTTCTGCCAGGTCAGGGCTGAGGCTGAGCAGAACTGGGCTACTGGGGGTCCACAAACACGTGCCTCACACAGGGTTTTCCTTGGGCTGGCCCCTCATAAAGAGGTCCCTGGTGAAAAATCCCTGCTGCCAAGCCTTGCCTGTGGCACACTTAGTCATGGTGGGCTTGTGCATGTCAAGTTGGGGTCTCATATGCAGAAAAAGCAACTCAGAGAGCCTGCCCATCCCTGGGCCAAACCCTGCACCTTGAACCCTGCCACCTCAGTGCCTGTCTGAGATTACTCAAGGGGTTGAGCAGATGCTGTCAGTTCTGTGGCTGGAACCACTGTTTCCATTTTAGTGTGTTACTGTACAAAGTCATTCTCACTCTGAGGAGAGACTGGCAATGACATGTAGACACCTCCTTCAGTCCAAGAAGCACTGAGATAAATCTGATAAGCAGGGAGCAGAATTTTGAGGGACTGCTATTTTCTCCCACAAGAAGATAGCTCCACTTGCTGCTTCTTTCTCAACATGGTGAGCACTGCATTTAACTTATAACTCAGATGTAAACAATACTCCTTCTGATATTTTACCTCTGCATTTGCTTTATCTTCTCTGAGGTTCCCATATACTAATCCTGTTGTTTAGTGAAGTTTCTGACTTCTGATGTTTGCAGCTTGTGTGAGATTTGCTTCTTTAGCAGTCAAATGAAGTCTGAAATAACCATATTTACTGCTAAAATCCAAAATAGTGTTATCAAACCAGAATATTTTCTCCATACTTCCACCCAGTGGGGTAGAAACAAGATAAATTACTGCCATGATGACATCACCTTTAGAAACATTTCCAAAAAGTGATTCTTTGACATATTCTTTATCCTCAGCCTGCTTAATTGACATGTTTATTAGCTAAAGATGATATATGTCACCTGGCAATGAACTTAGTGTTCTGTCTTGTTTTGGTTTAATTTCATTTGCATTTATCTCATGACAGCATATTACACACATATGTCAAACATTTTTAAATGAAACTTTTCTCATTATATGTCTTACCCATTTTAAGAATTAAGCAACTTTTCCACTTAGTCAAAGAAAACCACACGCCAACTGTAAAAAATTAGCATCACAAGGCTTATTGCCCTATTTCCTAATTAGAAAAAAAATGAAACACTATCCACATCAAGTATAACTGTCTCCTCCCACAACAAGGCTTTAATTCATTAGGCCCTTAAAGTGCCAAAATTCCTTTCATACTAATAAGATAAAATGGTCCATAGTGCCAATACTACACATACAGGCAAGAAGTTCAACCATAGGTAACTATTGCACTAGAAAGGAGAATGCAGCAGTTTACCTTCCCAGTGGCATGGCTTCCTCTTACTGCTTTATTCTTGGACTTAACTTTTCTCATCCAAGCTCACAGTCATTTCAAAATCCTAGTTCCAGTTTCCAAGATTATTGGTCACTTCTCTGGGTACAGTTGCATTACTGGTCTCATTGTCATTCACGAGTTGTTCATGACTTTACCAGGGCAGTTCCCACAACACAGTACAGGAGTCTGAGTTGTAGGCACTGTTCTTGAGCCACAAGCTGAACTTTCAGAGGATACTCCAGGCACTGGGTTAACCTTCTGTCACTTGGACATTTTATAAGTTTCTTGGATGCAAACTTGCTGAGTTTTTCCTCCATGGGAAAGCTTCTTTTTTCTCTGCAGATTTCAAATCCCTGTGTGTGTGTTTCAAGAGCAAAATGCATTCCTTTGCCCTGTCTCCTGATATGGGAGATGTGGTTTTCTTTTCTCAACCTATGATATAAAGAATTGCTATCTCTCTGACTTTGTAAACATTTTCTGGCATTCTTGGTCCTTGGGGTATGGAGCTGAAAGAAGCAAGGTGCTAGCTCTGTATCTGGGCAGAAATAGCTTAAATCCTTCTGAACAATGGAGTCATTTTAAAAAGTAATATAAGCCTTCTGATATTAGAGTCAAGGAGTCTTGATTCACCCCGATGGGACTCCAACAGCAACGATTGGTGACCCCTGAGACGTGGGGCAACAACCTTCTTCTGAGAGGATCTTGCAAAACCATTCTTTTTACTAAGAGACATGTGTTACTGTAGGTTGTTACAGTGCAAAGGAAAAGGGAGAACAACGATGTTCCAAATAATGTCTGCTTCTCCAGAAAAGCTTCAAAAGATCCTGATGTCCACAAAGAAACACTACAGATCAAATTTGCCCATGAAATATTTTGATACTATTTCAACAAGGGCTGTACAGGCATATAGACACAACCTACCACACTGCAATCAGACTGGAGCCGTGGTCAGGGGTTGTATCAAAGGGGGGCTGCATCAGCTGCCTCCAACAAGACCCCAGGCAGTTCAAGAAAGACAGAGAAGAGGATATTAAAATGCTTCCTTCTCCTCCTGGCACAGTCTTCTCCACATCCATAGCCACAGCTTTCACAGACCTGAGATCTAGGGATTTGCACAGATTGTTTGTAGCAGTATCTTATCACTCAGATACTGTTCAGATAGTCCAGAAAGGAGCTAAGAACTTTGAAAGTTTCATTTTTTGATTTAATCAAAATAAATTAGTGATCTAAAGGTGCTACTTTACTTTAAAATTACATATGCACTTATGTACTTCCAATAAGCACCATGTGCAATCAGGAAAGCCACTGGAATAAGAATGTCATAATTGAAACCAGGGGAAAAAAAACTAATGGAAGGTATTTTCAGAGCTCTTCAATTTTTTCTTTCATGTGTTAAAAAACAAAGTCTTATGAGACTAAAGAAAATGTGCAGACAGTTCATCTAGCCTGCCAATATGATTTTGGAGCTTGGAATATAATAACAGTGCATCAGAAAGTTATTATTTTGAGTACGAAGAAGAGGAGGTAGGAAGTGTGTATTTGTAGAAACACTTTCTGTTGTGTTTTACAGCAGTGGCCAGATAAAATGTAGCTGGGCTTCATCCCTTCTAATTTTCTCCCTGCACAGCCTCACAACATCCTCGTAGCCCTCATGAGTTGTCTGGCCCTTTTTCCAGAGGTGATATACCCTCTTTTTCTCCTGTCAAGGCTCACTGTTCAGCCAGGCCAGTGTTCTTCCTCACCAGCTCATCATTTGGCACATGGGCATGGCCTGCTCCTACACCTTTGAGATTTCCTTCTTAAAGCAGGTCCATCCTTCCTGGACTCCTTTGCCTTTCAGAATTCCTTCCCAAGGAATTCTGTCAACCAGACTCCTAAAGAGGCCAAAATCTGCCCTCTGGAATGACAAGGCGGCAGGTGTGCTGACACCCCTCCTTACTTCTCTGAGAATTGAAAGCTCTCCTGTTTTGTGGTTGCTCTGTTCACAAAGAGCAGCTCTGCAGGGCACCTCCCCTGCTTGGTTCCCTCACCAGCTGTGTCAGAAGATCCTCTTTCACACAGCCCAGGAACCTCCTGGTCTGTTTTGTCTCTGCTGTGTTATGCTTTCAGCAGACACCTGGTAAGCTGAAGTCCCCAAAGATGTCACATCTCCAAGAGGTTCAGGAATGACAGAGTTTATCTTTCATGCCCTTTGGTAGCACAGAGTTTAATACAGTGCAAGGCAAACTGATACTGGAATCCATCTGTCCTACTAGTTCAACAACAGGACTTTTTTCTAATTTTGAGAAAGGGAAGACAGAGAGAGAAACCTGCCTCTTTCCAGTCACAATCAATTATGTGTTGGTGTCAGGCTTTATCCTGACAGCTGCAAAGGCTGAAATGATCATTTAAATTCATTCTTGCTCTATCTTAACTCATCCCTGCATGGACAAGTGCCCTGGCTCAGTGAGCTCCTGAACACTTGGCACACTAAATGGCATTAAATGGCTTTAATTTCAGGACTATGAATGTAGTGAGTCTTTTCTGAGTCCTACTGTAGCTCTTTTAAAGACACTACTAATGCTTTTATATGTTTTGATTTCTTTTCATTTTACATGCCCATTTACACCTCTGGGGTTGACTACACCCCAGGACAAGAGCTGTCCTCCCTCACAGATGGGACAGGCTGCCTCCATGGCTGTGGGGCCACATACAGCACAGATCCAAACTTTTCAGCACTCTTAGACCACGCTGCCAAAACCACCAGATTAAAGATTCCACAGTCCACATGTAAAATGGAGAGGAAACACATACTTTCCATAGCTTTGTGACATAATTATTTGCAATACAGAAACACCTGAAGTCTCCTATGGAGATTAGATTTTGGTGCCTTTGTTAGGAACTGTAATCACAGTATGAACTTTCTGAAGTGACAGCAGATGAAAGCACCAACAAAAGTGATGTTTTCTTTCCCTTCAGTGAGTGGGTTGGCAGAGGGCAGCCTGGGATGCCTTTACAGAAGCTGTTTTAAAATTATCAGGGCATCATCCTGAGATCTTGGGACAAAGCTGTGGATTGAATTCAGATTCCTCAAGACACAGTCAATAACTTTCATCCAAAGCAATTTCCTTCTGTGTTGCTGACAGGCAAATTGGAAAAGTAACAGATGACAGACAAGCTGGCAGGGTGACAGGAAGGCTTTGGATGCGAAGTCTGCAAAAAGGGCAAGAACATCCATTTTTCTCCCACACCAAAAGCTCACTCCTACCTTTCCATCAGCCTCTGTTTACAGCCTGCTTTGCCAGAAAGGGAGGTTTCATTTCTTTCATGGAAGTCCTTTCAGAGTCAGTCATCTAGGGCAATTGAGCAGAGACATTAAGATAATTACAGTGAGAAGTTATTAAATCCTGGCCAACTCTTGTGCTGTGCCTGATCAGTTTTTCTGAATACAAATTTCTTGCAAAATTAAGCCCCAGACCACAATATAAATACTTCCCTGTGGTGAGACAACCCAGAACTTTGATGTGAGTCTGCATGAATCTTTCCCCTAAAGTAAAGAACTCTGAGGGGAGGGGAGGAAATCAAATGGGAAAACTAAATTTATGAAAACAAAACCCTTAAACAAACAAAAATGCAGAACTTAGAAAACCAGAAATTTAAAGGACTTGTCAACAATTTTTCACCTTTCTGCTCCGCTCTTGAAAAGGGGGACTGATCACATATTCATGTTGTTAATCCAGCATCTTTCAGTAATAAAAGTCAGACAGTGTCATTTGAGTCCCTACCAAGAATCTTCTGACTGTTCCATGTCAGACCTGTCTGTCTGCTTTCTCTGCCTCTCAGCAGTCTCTGCTCTTGTCCAACCAGCATTAATGCAATATGAGCCAAGTATGGACCACAGATGAAAACCAGGCATGGGCCTGAACTAAACCACAGACAGGAACAGTGTGGAGGAGGAGAGAGTATGATGGAGGAAAGTGGCTGATTGTAACCTGGTGTCTCAATAAGGAGAACAAAAAGAGAAACACCAGAAAAGTGGGGAAAGAGATCAAAAAAACGCTGGGCCCACTGTGGAACAGCATGGGCAGCACTGTACAGTAAAAGTGCACCAAGAGTCCTCCGTGGTGAGCCTTGGCTGAAAGCAGCTGTGAGCAAATAAACAGCCACCTTCTCTTCGTGACAGGGGCTGCCCTTGTGTGCAAGAGAACAGTGTACACACTGCCTCTGGGGCATGTGACCCTACCATCCATGGCTTTGCTGACAAGAAATAACTTAGAAGACCCCAAACCTCTATTAACCAACCAGGTAAAAAAGGAATAATAATATGAATAATGTAACAATTAGGTTTTGCCAGTATTTAATGTATTCACTCCAGGAAAGGTTTAGATTACAATTCTGATTAATACAAATTATTCAAATTTTACAGAGGTTGTCGGCTGTTCTCCTAAAAAGCATAATGATTAATGACAGCAAAATTATAACAAGAAGGCACTAATAGCTTGCATTTAGCTTTTTAAATTGTAAGGAACTTTACAAACAATCCCTAATCAATTTAAATCCTCTGGTTGTCCTGTGGTGTGGATGTTGGAAGTGTAAGACAGTTATATTAACCAGAGAGATAGTGAAATTCATCGTGCTCCCCACTGAAATAACTATCCACTTTCATGTTAGAAAGGAATATTAGACTCTTAGCACTGGCACTAGAGAGGAGATCTTTTAGCTGCCATGGACCCAGAGGAAACCACACAATTCATTCCAAAGCTGATACACTCCTAATAATGTTTCCTACTGTTTGCCAAACAGACGACTTCCATTAACTTGTGCACCTTTACAGCACACTCTGATGTGCAGAACTGGTCTCTCATCAAATACCATCATGCAATTATTAACAACATTAACAACTGGCACGCTTCCAGTGCCCTCAGTCAGTTGTGAAGCCATGTCTAAAATGAAATATTAGTCCCTGTGTGTAGGGATATGAGATCTAAACTCAATCTTCACTTTCTAAAAGTACCCATTTTCTGCAAAACAAGCTAAAGCTTCCTTGCAGTGAGGGAGAAGAGGTGGCTGTTTGGTTTAAGAGAAAGCTCCATTTTAAGATCTGAAAGTAATTGCTAGACTTGAATAGTCCAAGTGTGAATACATCTCCTTTTCCTCTTCAACTCTGTAAATTAGCATTACAGTTTGCTTTTCATAGAGAGGTATTAGCACTGTTTGACTGCTTGGCAGCTCTTGCTACACTTCTGTTTATCTTTTGTAAAGGTCGTGTTCCTGTTTGCAACAGAAGTTGTTAGCAAAAAGGCTCTTTTTGAACAGAATTGTGAAGGACTTTAGGAAGGAACATAAACCTAAAATAGCCACTGCAAACATTTCACAGGGTTTAGATACTTAAGGTTACTGTGGTCCAAGAAACAATGATTTTGGATTCTATTCTAAATGGGTTTTTTATACCATGCTTAACATCACAGTAACAGAAAACAACATAGCTGGAAATACTTCTCCAAATACCAGAGGAGGTAAATGGAAAAGTGGAGCACTGGCAGCACAGTGCAGAAGCACTTGAACTGCTTCTGCAGGGAGCCAGCTGTGCCAGCAGCAGTACAGCTGTGCTGGGCTGAGCCAGAACCTGCCAGCAATTTCCAGATGTGTTACTTCAGTGTCCAAGCAGGTACCCTGAACAGAGCAATGCAACACCTGGGGAACTTGCCTGGGTGTGGTGAGATAGGAGATCTGTGCACAGTGCTTGTTATGTGATGAGTTTTTATGCTACATGAAACCAGTGGTGCCATGAAGCCACTGGTTTGGGCACATGTCCTCTAAGACATGGTGCTGCATGGGTCATTATTTGGCATTTATTAGATTAGACAAGCTTCATGCCCACGTGACTGCAAGTCCTGGAGTGAAGAGCATCACCTCAGTTTTGCCCATTTGTGCAGAACACTGATTGTCTTCTGTGAGCTCAATCCCCTCAGAGGCAGTGCTGCTGAAGGAAAGGAAAGGGAGAGCCGTGTGGTGCTTCTCTGTGTGATGGTATGAAATCTCTACTGCACACTTAGTCTAGTACTGGAGTCAGTGTGTGTGCTGATATGAAACCTCGACTGCACACTCAGTCTAATACTGGAGTCATTGCTTTATGACCATTTCAGTTTACAGTTCAAGAATAGACAGTGACAAAACAGCAGAAAGCCAACATGTCTCTGTGAGGTTCCAAGAGAGCAAGCAGACCAGGGATGGTGGTGCAGTTTAGCTTTGTATCTTATTTTGACATTTTACCCAGGAAATACAGGCTTAAAAAAAAAAAAGAGTCCAGAAGAACATGGATAGACAGATGCCAGCTCTCTGAAAGGCAGGTTTAACCAATGCAGGCATGCTCCTCTGGGACCCCAGCTTAGCAACCATCATCCCCAGACAAGCCAAGCTTAGTGATCATCATCCCCAGATCTGCCCTTGGACCACACACACTCCCAAGGAGGTAAAATTTGCCATTACGTGGTTTTGGGTGGTCGTTGCAGCTCCATGATGGTGTCATGGGCCAATTTCTGCCTTTCTGGAATGCTTTGGTGCTAATCTGTGAACTATAAATCATTCCCCTGCTTGGGTAGTCCTTCAGCCACTAGCACCCTGCCTTTTCTAGTTCTAATACTAACAACTTTCTTCAGCAGCTCGAAGCATTTTCTGTCACTGCACTTCATTTTACCTGGCAATCTGCATCCTGCTACCCAAATCTGCAACTTCTCCTACACCTGAATTAATCCAATAAAGTTTATTTCAAGTGTTTTCTCCCCTGATCTCATGCAATGAATACAGAGCATAACACTTAAACCTAACACTCTTATTTAGTTTAATTCAACTCTTTGAATAACAAAATTTATAGATGGGATTAAAAAATGAAGAAATAATTAGCCCCAAAACTATGGAGTCTCTGATGGCTAAACAGGAAAACTTCACTTTTCAGCAGCTGAGGTTCTGTGGCAATTTTCAGAACAAAAAATCCTATGAGCCTCCAGTTCCTGTTTCTGCTTGGAAACGCCCCATCTAAATAAGCAAACCCAAGGACACCAGTCTAAATAGGCAAAACCAAGGTTTTTACTTTATGGAAGAGAAAAATGAGAAGAAAGCAAATTAAGGAGGGCACTAGGATGCCAGAAAAAGACAGAAACAGGACTCAAATTGAAATGCAAATCAAACATCTTGATCTCAAGTCTGTCCTTTATTTCATACTGAGGACTTGAACAATTTAAATGCTTTTTTGAAAAAAAACAAGCTGAGTGTAGAAGAAAAGCTACAGAAGATTATGTAGGACTGTCATCACTGTCCTTTTCACTTACTGACTGTGTTGGTTAATGTTGTTCCTTCAGATGCCCCACGATGTCACACAGCATTGAGTTAAATGTGCCTGCTAAATCTGCCACTCCCTCATAAGGTACTTCATGTTTTTTAGCCAAAGAAAGTTTAATTATTCTAATCTCAGGGAAATAGTTCTGCAAGAAAATAATTTCTCATTTATCTAAGTATTGATTTCAAGTGATGAGAGTCAGAGGGACATAAAATGAAAATTTTAGAGCTTAGTAAACCAAATTTGAGATCCAGGCATTAAAAAAATGTAATTTGAAAAACGGTCAGCATTTGAAGGAAGCAAGGAGAAGGCATGTGTGTTACCTGCTGCAGAAGCAGACTTGTTCCAGTTTTCAACCAGGCTGACCAGCCAATTTCCCTTTCAGAAGGCCCTGAGACCCAACTGCTGTGGACTGCACTGGATGCACAGCTTTCTTAAGCACTGTTAAAGTTTATACAAAGCACAAGAGGGCTCAGCAGAAGTGTTTGTATAAAACCACTTCACTGAAAACTGGCCTCAAAGTGCTGGTGATGTGTCAAGGAGCTTATGTACAAAGAACTCAAATAAAATGTGCTTTATAAAAATGTGTAGATATCATATGTCACCTCAATCAAGGCTCTCTGAGGGCATTTTTGGGCCTCTGAATCAACAAGCATTTATCTTCCTCCTTAAAATGTCTTGCTTCTCTTTTCCAGCCAGCCTCCTTCTTCATGCCCCTGTATGGGTGTTTTTCCAAATGACCTCCATTTTTAAGTCTTCATGCATTTTAATTACCTTGAGGTGGATCCAGAATATTAATGATACTTTAATACATTAAATCTCTGGTTAAGTAAGGTGGGCTCTCTTTGCCTCACTCCTTTAGTGAGAAAGATTTGTATTCAGCACACTAAGTTTTAATGCCTGACAGCTGAAGCTTAATATCTTTTCATATTTTCAGAGATTAATTTAGTAATTGAAAAAAAATCTCAGAATTATAATATAAAGAACTGAAGATCCTATAGAGTAAATACATCCACAGTGGAAAATTATGTGAATTTATGCATAAGATTAATTATAAATTAATTTTATTTAAAATTCTCTGACATTTTTCTCTGTTGTTCTTATCAAATGTGTGCTCAGTCCTTTCTTGGTGTGTATCTTTGAATCCACAGTCACCTTTCTGCTGGTTTAGGGAACTTAAAATGAAGCAGCTTCACAAACAGAGTGGTAGCATTGCTAAATGTGTATTTCCCTTGCCATAATTTCTAATGCTCTACCCAGCTTTATTTAAAGTGGAGGAAGTTCTACACCAATTACAAATAGAATTGACTGGAATTTTTTTCTTAATTCTTTATCCACTCAGCATATCCAATTCTTTCCTGACTGACAAGAAACCCATTATAAAACTCACTACCAAATAAATTTTCTCCTGAGTTTGAGCAGCATTTCCATGATGATCCTTAGCATTACTTGACTCACTCTTACATCTGATGCCTTTAGAAATATTTCTGCCTTTACAGTATGTCACTCATGAGCAAAAAAAGCATGATGATTTAGAGAACAAAATTCAAATTATTCAAAAAAGTAATTGTCAAATTTTTTTACCCCCAACTCATACACTTTAAATATGCTTTCTAGTACTTCTGTGTGTATTATGCATTATTGATGAACAAAAGCACTACAACTCTGGAAATAAAATGTGAGTCTCTAAAATACTAAGCTTGAGAAATAAAGATGAAATCTCTCAGAGGTACCAATTACTGAGACTGAAAAACATAGTGTGGTAGGGGCTGCAAGAACAGCTCAGAACTGTTTTTACTTTTCCATGGTATAAGTTAAGGAAAACATTATCAACTGGAAGAACTATAAAGGAACAGATCAAGGCTTCTTTCAAACAGATTTTTTTATTTGACTGTGAGAACATTTTAAGAAAACAAAATGCGTACACCAGGACCTCCTGAGTACCTTAGTTACACCAAAATAACCCTGTAAATGTTTCATAAAGTGTCTGTTAGAAGATATGGATGCACTTCAAGCCCAGCACTGCATCAGGATGTTTTTATGATAGGACCACCCTGTCCAGCACCACACTCAGAGCTCAGTGCAATCAGGTTTTGCCCACACGACCTTGCATTGACTGCAAGCTGTCTTAGGACAGGGAAGGGTTTTTGGTGTTTGTAGTTATCTTGAGAAAGATATGGGACTGATGCCTCTTTAGAAATCAACAAAAATAACTTTAGGCTCTGCTTTCAACAAAATGGCTCAGATGAGAAGCCACAGATGGGTTACAAGTGCTTGTGGTCTTCAGTAAAGGGCAGAGTTTGAAAGGAGGGCTGTTCAGGGCATGGAGGGAAGGAGATGGTGCTGTCCACTGCAGTCTCGACACTGCAGCACCTACCTAAAATTATTTGGGTACATGTATAGTAAGGGGATATCTGCTTTTGCTGAGCCCTGTTAGTTTTGCAAATACAAAGAGCTTTTGGCATGAACTAGGCAAGAATAACTGCCTTGGAGAGGTGTACTGAGCAAGAAGAGGTGAAGCAATACTATTTGTTTCCTTTCTTCACCTCTGGGTGCCCACCCTGAGAGTCCTTGTGCACATGGAGGCAGTCACCTAATCTTCCACTGAATTATCTGTGTGTTACATCAGTGTTTGCAGGTTGAGGGCTTAATGGACAAGGTCTGTGTCTGTTATCTATTTGTCTCAAAAACTGAAAGTAAGTGATGATGATTTTGCCCTGAGTCTGCAAAGATTGATACACTTTCACTGTTCATTTCAAAACAACTTGTATCAAAAATTCTTCTGCAACATATAACAGTCATAATAGATTTTTATGTTGTCAACAATAAATCAGAACAAGGGTAACAACCACATATTGCTATGGACAGCAGTCAGATTACTTGCTACGTTTGCCAAGTGTGTCCTAGAGCTCCCTGCCAACACCACTTCTGTAGACCTGCTACATTCAATAACAATTTGGAATCAGATAAGGAGATAATTACATAAAGGACAGGAAGGAGAGGGAAGGGTGAAAACCAGACAAGCTGGGTCTTATCAGCCTCATGCTTGATCTGAAGGCAGGTGGATGGTCAGTGCCTGCCCAGGTGCAATCTGCAGCATCACAAAGGTGCCAGCAGGTGCTGATCTCAGACCTGCTCGAGGAGCTGCTTGCTGTGCTCCTGGAACATCTTCTTCCAAGAGAGAATAAATTACAGTGTTTGCCCCAGAAAGGTAATGAGAACAGAGTAAGCGAAATGTTTAGGCTGGCTTTGTATGAAGTCTTGGAAACTGGCAGTTTGCCTTCTGGGCTCTTTTGTCTGAATTTGGTTTTATGCACTTTCAGAGAATTGTGTGTTTCTCTGATTTCTTATTAAAATTTTGCAAGAATAAAATAAGAAATACTTTAAATCAGATTTTAAATACCCACAGGCCTATTCAAAACATGTAGAGAATATTTTTTCATATAAAATCAACAAATTTGGCACCGGAGTAATGTTTTTCACACATTTCTCAGCATTTCAATGCGGTTAATAATTTAAAATAGTTTTAAAAATACATTGGTTTTAATAACAAAGGTAGCCTTTCTTCCTTATTCATAGCCATGGACTAGGCAGCATCAGAAAGTGTTTTATAGGCCAGAGCTTCAGCTAAAGGTTGACTTAACCAGCTCCACTAATGGATTTCAATATTGTTTGCCCATATTTTTTCATGTAGACATGTAATTAGAGCTCACAAGATGAGAACAATGATTCCATATTTGCATTTATTTATTGCAAATTTTCATTATAATTTTCCTGTCATTCTGTTTAAGTAGAATTCTATTGTGGTGTTTATGAGCACTGTATTCAGCCACCCTGGTATTAAAATTTCACATAACATATTAAAATCACGAATCGTACAGGGATTTGCCTGGTACTGAATGTTATTAACTCAGATGATGTTTCAAAAATTCTGGCTTTTAACCTGTGAGACCCAGGCATGAGTTCATGATATTTAAGATGTGCTATTAAAAAAAAACAAAAAAACCAACCAACCAAACAAACAAACAAACAAAAAAAAAAAAACTCTACAACATCAGTCAAATATTTACTTCCCATAATCAATTAAAAATTACAAAGCATTCTTGATCAGAGACCCAAAGTTTCTAGTACCTGCTCTTATTTGGGAATTAGTGCACCTAGGGAATTCCAGCTATCAGTTTTAAACAGAGCAAGAGAGATTTAAAGAAGTACATGTCCAAGCAAATAAACAGTTGTGCTTATTGGATGATCTCACACCTGAGAGAGAACAGAGGTGACATAACAAAAAATACTGGTTTGGGTTTAAGTGTATTTACTGAATATTACTTATGCAACCTTAACAGCAGTGCACCTTTCAAGTATATTGAGAACTTGTCCTGCTTTGCAAGCCTTGTTTCTGTGCAGTAACTGCTCCTTGTAGCTTCTGAGTAAGATATTTGGATTCTTTCAGAGCTCTAAAAACAAATCTTCTCCCTTGAAACAAATTATTTTGCCTAGAGAAGGCTGACAGAGAAAACTAAATTAAACCACTGTAGTTGCTGGTGGGTTTGTTTGACTGTTCAGAACCTGGTCCACAGCCTTTTGGAAAGATTTACCTCAGCTCTAGGAATGGCTACAAACTCCACCTATGCAAGTCAGGAAAAGGGAAAAGGAAAAGGAAAAAGAAAAAAGGAAAAGGAAAAAGAAAAAAAGAAAAGGAAAAGGAAAAAACGAAAAGGAAAAGGGTGACTCCCTAGTCCAAGACTGGTCCCATTAGTAGAGGTGGGAAATTTTTGGTAGATACAGGTACCCACAGAGATTTGCAACAGGAGAAAGAGATGAACAAGTGACACCCTGAACATATAGGGAGTGTTTAAGCCACTGCAGGTGGACAGAAACAATGAGCATGAAAATCTGCCTGTGATAATTTTTGGCTGGCTTATTACACACCTGCTGGTATAGTGCCTAATTTGCACTTTAAATATTGTAATTTCCCTTGTCAGTGCTTCTTTGTATTGTGCATTTCACAATGTTAAGGTAATTGAACTTAAGCTAAGGGAGATTACTCTTGTACTCTTGGACCTGAAACTTTCACAAGATCTTTTCAGTCAGTCACCACAGCCATTCCCATTGCCCCTTGCACCGTGGTACACTCACAGGGACAGAAAAAACAGGAAATATTCACCAAACAATCTCTGAGGTACCCTCTACATATGTGCAGTAATTTCTTTCTGTCCATTGCCCTTCCTGGACATAAGTCAGCAGTGAATCTGCTTGAAATATTTTCTTCCAAGACATCTTTTGGAGCAGTGAGTCACTCTTACAGTCAGACTTCAGTTAATTTCACAAATTAGGCAGCTGTCCCTTTTTTTTACTGTCCTTCTGCACAATGCCCATTTTTAGACAGGTGTGATCTGGAACATCCCATTGTTACTTTGGAATCTTTCCTTTACCTGCCCTGCTGGTGTCTTGGTTTAACATTGTGAAGATTACACAGAAGCAGATGTTTATCAAGAAAGAGCTCAGCTGTTTGAGCCACAGCTGTATTGCTTTAGGCATTACAGTGTTTGAATCAGGCTTTTACACCGTCCTGTGCAAGGGAGCTCCACCCTCCAGCTGTTTGCTCCTGCTTTACCACAAGCCTTTCCTGTGGGAGGTGTCCTGCCACAGGGATCAGCCAGGGAGAAAGGCAGAGAGCTGTACCAAACCACAAGCAATGCCTCAGACTTCTGCTGGTTTTATTATTGTTATGGTACCACACCCACCTCTATCCCTTGATATGAAATAGCACAGGTGGTTCCACAGTCTTATCAGTTTCTCCCTCAAGTGAATGCTGGCACAACCATTGACCTCAGATGGAAAACACAACTGGGTGTTGGTATCCAGCCTGCCCTGTCCTCCCAGGGTGTCATTCACCTCAGCCTGCAGCCTGGGTGCCATTGAAGCCCTCTAGTCTAGTATGAAAGCTTGCCTTTTCCCATCCTGAAGGCTCTGGAGATCTTTCTGATCTTAGAGCTGCACCATGGATTCCCTTTCTGTGGACATTCTGGATAAGTCAACATAATAATCTGACCTTCTGCCCCTGACGGACTTGTTCCTTGGAATGATTTGTTGTATGTGCATATGCTGACCTATATTGTCTAAAAAAATACTCCTGCAAGAGCAGTTTATAACTGAGAAGGTAGATCTTCCTTCTCAAGAAAACAGAGCAGGAATGAACTGCTCAAAATAACTGGTCTGTGACCTGGAGTTGTTCTCTTGCACAGTGGTGCACCTTTTGCTGAACAGTAATAATGAGCCACCCTGTTGAGTTAAACCAGTGGTCCTTTTAGACTTATTTGTGTAATGGTCTGCAACAGAAAAAAAAAGGGCTACATTTTAAGAATGGAACAACATATCCTTGATGTAATCTCCCAGCTTCACAGCAGTTCATGATCCTCCTGAAGCACAGGTTCCAGCTGTACCTTCATGCTGAGACTGATGACAATTTTTTTTCTTTCTTCATCTGAATAATTTTTGAATTCACTGAAGTTTTTTGCCTGCAAAGTTACCTATAGCATTAAGTTCTCCAGTTTAAGTTCCATTATTTGGGGTAAGTGTTTCTGTTTGTTTGATTGTTTTAGAATTTTTGCTAGTTCTTAAGTTATGTCATTTTTCTGTTCACCTCCACTACACCACTGTGATTTTATGAAGTTCGTAATGTCACAGCTGAACTCTCTCTTTTCTGAGCTTGAAGGGTACATTTTTATTTACAAAGTGCTTTATGGGGGCTTATTTGCAAAGGCTTCCTTGAGATGCTAAAACTGAAGGGTTTCACCTCCTGCCCTTATATCAGGAAGGACTTTTACCTTGAGATGATGGTACTATTCCAAAATAAAGATTCTAAAGTATCTTGCAACAACATAATTAAACCATTGCAAGAGTCTATCACCAAACTCCAATGTGCATATGACAATGCAGAAGAATGAGCAATTCAGCATTTTTATTATTTGCCTTTATAGTGTAGCAGTGTTTCTTCAAATCTGTCTGTCTATCTGTCTATCCGTCCGTCCATCCATCCATCCATCCATCCATCCATCCATCCATCTATCTATGTCTGATTAGAGATTGTCTAGATTGTCAGTTTATGTACAGTTAAATATTATAAAAATGCATAAAGTTCATTCTTATATTGCATTTTAATTACAAATTTTTCTGTATTTTTTCTGAAGGTTATACATCCAAGTGCTCAACAACCCTTTGAAAATAAGATCAATTAGATGTGTAAAATCAGAAATTATAACCTATTATTATTTACACAGACCTGAATAATTTTTTTTTAATTGTTTAAAATCTAACAAAAGCCTTTTGTTGTTTTAGAAAAGCCCATATACACATCAGTAAACTAGTGAGGCTGCTGTTTTCCCCTGAGTGCATTGCTATGTGTTGTTAATTTTCAGAAAAAGCTGTTCGTGGACTCAGCATCTGTGAGTATATCATTACGTATGATGTACTCACAAGCCTTTGTAATTAAATTCCACTGTTTGGTAGAAATAGGATCAGATTTACCAGATGAGGCAGCAGAACCCTGTAGTCAGAATTCAAGGGTTTAAATAACACAGCACCCTTTTCTGCAAATGTGTCTTGAAAAATGATTTTCTAGTTTTCTCTGCAGAAATTCCCTTAATGCGGATCATTTAGAACTGGTCGAATAGTAAATAAATGAAGAAATAAATATTTCTAACCAAACATAATATGATTTGCAATTAACATTATTGATTCTCTTCCAAAGCCAGTTTGGGGCTTGCTGCAAATTCCTGTAGCTATTTAGAATAAAAGCAAATGTGTGGAAATATTATTTGATTGTGTTGTCTATGCCAGAAATACAAAATAGGAAATATAAACAAGAAATAATGAATCCTAACACCAGCAATTCTATAAAGCCTCTGCCTGTTTTCCTAAAATATTTATGAATTTTGCATGTCCCATTTGCCATATGGCCAATCTGAAATTATTTTTGACCCAACTAAATACTCACTGAAAACTTAAACATCTTCAACAAACCCCCATCCAGACCTCTGTTTAGATATCAAAAGATGGATTAAATCCTAATTTGAGGCAGGCACGTTTGAAATATCAGCCTTTCTGCCTGTGTTTCAATGCTTCTTCCTATAAACTGATGAGAATAAATTTAACCATCCCCATAGGATTTTGGGAGGATTCATCAGGATGTCCTTGTAAAACTGAAAAGCACTGGTCTGACAAACATCTTCATCAGAAGTGTTTATCTTTGCTGCTACTTAGCTCCAAAGAAATGAAATATTGATTGTCTTCCTAGATTGCTTTAACCCTTTCTACTTTCACTGCAGCAAGTGATGTTCATAGAGCAGAAATTACTTAATTAACCTCTTACTGGACATGGTTACATTACTACCAAGTGGGTTTTTTAACAAATTCTTAATGGTTGATGATTTTTAGCAAACATTTAGTGTTTGGTTTGGGTTTTTCATTTAAAAAGAAAAGCTCTGAAAATAGCCCTCTTCACTTCAGTGAGGAGCCTTTATCTTGCATACAAATGACATGCCATGATCCCAGAGAGAAAACTGCAAGGGAAACTTAAATTGATTATCAGTGTGTAGGACTACATTGTTTAGGTCTTCTATAAATTTGGGTTTGGAATGAGCTAAATCAGTTTGCTCATTCTGCTTCTAGCTTGAGATTTCTTCTCTGTGATTTATTCATGAAGGGCTTTTTTTATGGGATGTTTAAGATCAACACACCTGCAGGCTTTGGTGCACTGCTGAGCAAACCAGTGTCCCTTGAATGTGGTGATGTTTAGAAGCACCTTTAAAGCTTCAGAACCATCCATTTCCTGCAGTTTATTGTCACCAAGAAAGACGTCTTCATATCTGCAGAATGCAGTCTTGTTTTCGTGCTTTTCTTTCCCCAGCTGTAATTCCTATGCTCTAAACTTTATATGATATCTATTATTTTAAGAATAACTTCCATAAATAACTCACAATTAAACAAAATAATTCGGTGCTGAAAGAAAAATGTAATGCTTTGCATCTGACTAGGACTATTAATCTCTCCCAGAAAGGGCTGCAGACACATCGGACATCAGCAGCTAAGAAGTGCCAAGGCTGTAAAAACTAAGATAAATTACTGTTTTGCTTAAATCTGTCTGTAGTTTATGGCCCTAACAGGGTCTTAGCTTCTGAGTGATAACATAGACGGTATCCACCCACAACACTTTCACTTGGACTCATCTTCACACATTTTGAAGCAGCTCTGTTAGCACTCTGTTCCATGAATATTGCTTTAAAAAATGGTTTGTAAACGCATCACATCACTCATGTTCATAATGGCATTTGTGCCCTTTGTGGTGCATAAAGGCAACTTAATCATTCCAAATGCCATGTCACATTTTGGCTTCCCACTGAGAAATCTGGCAGTGTTTGGAGGCTTGGCAATATTGACATTACAGGCACTTAAACCGCATCTGCAGCTCTTTCACAGGCTGGCTGAAGAGGGAGGGGGGAAGAGGAAAGGCATTTTTAATGTATGGTTCAGTGTTTAGACCTAAACTGGGACTAATAATAGGGAGATCCAGTAAGAAGTGACAGTAACATGCTGCAAAGATTCCCAACGCGACACCCGCCCTGCTCCTGCCTTGTGTGGAAGGAGCTGTATGTTTTTCCCAGTTACTTTGTCTGGTCAGTCTTGGAGGCTCCAGCCATACCTTAAAAAGGAGAGGCCTACACAGGCTTCCATTTGAGCCTTGGCATCCATTTGAGCCAATAACCTTATGCTGCTGTGGTTGTTTGGCCAGAAGGAGCGAAATTGATGTGCCTCCTTTCCCTGGGGAAGCAGCCCTTTTAATCTCCTCTGCGAACTGTTAGTCGCAGCTGTGGCCCCGGGGGCTCTGTGCAGCAGGGCAAGACTGGACACTGTGGTTTGCCCATCTTCTGCTTCCAAAATGCAATTGTAATTACAAGGGAAACAACCCAAATGTAGGTTTTCTTCATATCCTCAAACCCAATTGTTATAATCACCAGGTGATTGTTTCCGATGCTTCCTCTGCTCTGGTGTGTCCTGCTGGTTTTCGCCCCTCAGCTACTGCATTTTTTCTGAGAACAGCATTACTTGATTCTGCCACTCTGAGAGCTGGATGGAGTGTGCTGTTCCCTGGGGTAAAAGATGGTCATCTTGGTGAATCTGATTTAGGTTCCCATTTGGTAATTTTGTTCTCTCTGGCTACAAGAAAAGTTGTAATTGGTGACTAAAGAGCTTCCTTAGAGCAAAACAGTGTTTAGGAGAATAGATAGAATTTAGAGAATACATACCTCACTTATTGATATAAAACAGCCTGTGCTCCTACCTGCTCACAGGGTAATTTGTTGTTTTCCACACAGAGGCTTTGTAAGGACAGATTTCTCTTCTACCTGATTGTCTCAGCCAGAGTTTCCTGTTGTGCCTCACAGATGCAGGGGTCCTTTCAAAGCTCTTCCTACCCACCAGGATCCAGCTGAGCAGGCAAACTCCAAATCTGGGTAAGCAAAACTAGTCCATCACACTAGGCACTGAAGAGGGTCCCAGCTCTTTCAGAGAGTCCATCGGAGTAACAACAAGCAAACCAATATGGTTCTCATGATGTTCTCCCTTTATTGCCTGGAATAGCTTCATTAAATACATTTCAGCATTTGTTCACAAGCATAATGCTTAATTCTAATTGGATAACAAAAGTTTTCCCACAGCAAATGCTTAATACTCATTGGCTAATTAAATGTCATCACATACACATATTGCTTGTTAATTGGTTGGCTACTACAAGCTGCAAAAAGGTATCTGATTTTGCTTTGCTTACTTATGGTTTCAACATCCTGCTTAACAATCAACTCTTCCTAGGATAATACCTCTTGTATTTGCACAAAGCTCTTTGTTTCTTATACAATACTTAACGTCTCTTCAAGGATGGCCTAAAAATTATAAAGTAGCTAGTCTCTAATCTACAGACCAAGGTTGTCCAGAACAGAACATTGCTTGATGTTCTACAGACCAGGGTAGTCCTGTTCCTATAAGTAGCTATTCTAAAATCTGAAGGCCAAAATTGTTCAATTCCTTTAGGGGCAGAGCATGGCCTTGTTCCACAAGAAATTCCCCAATAGGGCACAAGCTCTCCCAAGCTATCAGCTTGCTCTGCTGGGTTTGTGGTACCCTCTTGCTACTGCATCCCTGCCCGGCCTGCTGCCCTGCCCCTGCCCCTGCCCAACCACAGCATCCTCTCAGGACAGTACAGCAGTTTGGGGGCTGCCAGCAGGGGCAGCTCCCCTCCCTCACAGCCATCTGGAAATGGATGTGCCTGACTGGCCTTTCCTTGTGCTCTGTTCCTGCTCCACATGGATGCATTTTATGTGTGACTGATGTTCTGTTACGAGGGAAAAAAATCAATTTATTTAGATATGTTGCTATGTTGTTTTATGCTTCACTACCTTACTCTTTTCTGTTTCTGTTAAAATGCCAATATGAAATACTACCATTCTGACTCAAAAGATGTATTTAAATTACAGGCACAATGACTCTTGGCCTTTTTTGCCATTTTTTAAAGACTCAATGTCATGTAAGAACCACTTCAGTGCATTTTAATAAAGTTCAGAAATATAAATTTAAAATGTAGCTGGGAAGGAACAAGGAGACAATGCAGAAGAAAAAGCAGAGACAAGACCTAACTTTTAACAGTATACCAAGTAAGGGGAATGGTAATCAGATCTTGTATCCTAGCTGGAGTGTGATTCAAAGTATATTACAGCTATCCAGGATCTAGTATATTTATACACAGACATAGGAAAAATTTAAATACTCCTATATTTTCTTTCTAGTAAGCCACATAGTGTTGAACGTACAATAATAAGTTGCTAAGCCATTGGTATCTTGGTACTGGTAAAGTGCTATTATTTGCTATTTGAAATATATAAGATAAAAAGTAATTAGGTAATAATTAAACAAGAAAGGAAAATATGTGCTACTGAAAATTAATTATATCCATCCTTTGATAGTCTCTCTTATCTACGCAGCACAGGATACTGGGATTACCATTCTACTGAAATTTAGTCAGGAGACTACATGCACAGTATGAGATCCTCTAAGCTGAAGCCCATTATAGCAGATAGTAAATGTGTAATGAAACTCTTTGGGGCTCAGATATTCACCAGATGAAGTACAAATTTGATCTATGAAGCAACTTTTCAAAAACGTTAAGTGCCCAACAATACAAGAGGTAACTTCTAAATGTTTGGGGGGTTTCCAGCTTCCTGGAGAAACTGGCTGCTCATGGCTGAGATGGATGCTCTGTAAAAAACTGGATGCAGCAAAAAACTGGCTGATGGCCAGGTCCAGAGGGTGGTGGTGGCTGGAGTTACACCCAGCTGGTGGCTGGGCAGAGGTGATGTTTCCAGGGCCTGTGCTGGGGCCAGTCCTGTTTCACACCTTTACCGAGGACCTGGACGAGGGGGTTGGGTGCACCCTCAGTCAGTTTGCAGCTGAGACCAAGCTGGGCAGAAGGAAGTATTGATCTGCTGGACAGCAGGAAGGATCCACAGAGGGATCAGGGCAGGCTGGATGGGTGGTCAAGGCCAATTGCATGAGATTCAACGAGGCCAAGCACTGGCTCCTGCACTGCAGGCAATGCTCCAGGCTTGGGGAATAGAGTCTGGAAAGCTGCCCTGGGGAAAGGGACCTGGGGGTGTTGGTTGAGAGTGCCTGAACATGAGCCAGCTGTGCCCAGGTGGCCAAGAAGGCCAATGGCACCTGGCCTGTGCCAGCAATAGTGTGGCCAGCAGGACCAGGGCAGGGATTGTGCCCCTGTACTCAGCACTGGTGAGGCCACACCTCAAATCCTGTGTCCAGTTCTGGGCCTCTCACTACAAGAAATTTTGCCTGTCCTCCCTCCATTCTCTCTCTTTCTCTCTTTCTCTTCCTCCTCCTCTTTCTCTCTTTCCCCTTTCCTTTCTTTCTTAAGAAGCCATTCAGATTTAGGGATGTATTTTATTATTAGATTTTACACACAAGAAGGGGAACGAGATGAATGAATAAATTTCAACAGAACATGATACTGGCATACATTAAAAGAAATTTTCATTGCTTTGCCATGTTTGTCAGTATAATCCCAAAGATGTTTTCCAACTTTGGAAATTTCGTTTTAACAATTAATTTTGAACAGTTTAATTTGAGCAATTCCTTGAAGAAATACAGTTCTGAGAAGTTTGCTTTAAATAGGAGAATGGACTTCAGATGTAATGGATGTATAAATGCAGATTTGTTATCCGAAAAGTGAATAATTACCTTTTTTTTCTTTTCTTATGAGAAAAGAAAACAAAGAAATGTTGAACTAAATCAGTTGTGTTGTTTGCTGCAATTTTTTTTTTATTAATTAGAATACAAGGTTAAATTGTATAAGTGTAATAATAAGTGTAAAAGTGTTGGTAACGTGATAATAAATATTGATGTAAGTTTGACATAATAGAGTGATTTGTGTTGCCAATAATAAATGGATACCCTAATGTTTTAATCAATAAAATTAAGAAATGCTTTCAAACCAATATGTAATACGGATAAAATAAGGCTTAAAAGGTTGTTCCTTGGCAGTGTCCCTAAGATGATGTTTATGGAGACAGCAGAAACATTCTGCTCTGCCAGACGGTGCTAAAGATAAACAAGGTGAAAAAGAAAGCAGGCTGAAGCTCTGGTGGAAGAAAACACAATTTGGTTCTGGCAATAAAATACTTGGATCTTTTTTTGACTTCTGCTTTTCTAAGGCTGTAGGTGTTTGTGAGGACGTCAGTGAGATTAGTCAGAGGTGATCCTACCACAGGTCACAGGCACTATCCAGTTCCTGACCTCAGGAGGAGCAAGACTTGAGCCTGGGACTTACCTTCCCCACCAGCAGCATTGTCCCTTCCGAGCATTTCCAGCATTTTCAACCCTTTTGGGCCGCCCAGCCCTGAGCCATCCACACCTCATCACATTCAAGCTTTGTTTTCCAGCTGCTTAATTCTGCAATAACAGAATGGCCAAACTAGAACAGAACCAGTCCCTTCTGCACATTTCCATATGTGTACAGCTGAAAACAACAATATACTGAACAAATCCAGGTGGAGATACCAGAATTTTACACCTGCTTAAATGCATCACACTGTAAACGCTTGGGCTTTAGTTACTGTTCTCTTTAACAAAGCTCTTTTCAACATGCTGTCAACTGAGAGAAATCTGGCAAGAGCTTGTGAAAATTACTACTCTCAGGAATACTTCAAAGGCATGAGTGGTCCTGTGAGTTTGGAGTCAGACAGTTAGAGGCAAATCTCAGTTTGTTTTAACCAGGAAAAATATCATGTTTACTGTTATGCATCCTCAGATGCCTTTATTCTTATCTGTAATTTGTATTTCTCACTTAGAAGAGAACAGAGCACAACCATTCAAGTGTAATAATTTTCCTACAGCAGAGTAATATTTTTGTAGCAAGTAACAACAAATGAGAATCTCTTTTGGACATAAACAGATGCGGCCGAAATACCACACTGAGTTAATTAAAAGAGTGGATTCCCAATTGGATTATGGTTGTAGTTAATTACATAGGTGCTTGCCAATGGCCTATAGATAGCAGAACTTCTTGGCTTCAGACAATAGAACAGATGATTGCACAGCTACAAAGAGCATATGCTTTTCACTCCCCATGATTTGATTATATTGGACAAGATTTCGTATGAGAAGCTTTTTGTTTGCATGTTCTCCTCTAACTCTGTGGCTCATCCAGTCTCTTACAAGAGAACCTGGCCATTCAGCCAGCTTCATTTGAAGACCATCCCTTTTCAGAAAAAAAAGACCTTCAAAGTCCAAAATCCCCTATAACTATCATTAGAGAAAATATCTTTTCTTACCTTTGTATTTTCACTTTAATTTGCTCTTTTAACCAATACTACTCATTATTCCACTCACACTGGATCTGCCGAAGGTTCGTACCTCTACTTTTCCTGGCCCCACTTCATTTTTCTGCCTTTTTCTTTCTCCCCTATGTGATACTTCTTCCTTCTTATCTGCACAGGTGACATGTGAATATTCTGTACACCTCTGAGCCCTCTGAGTAGCTAAATTCTTGAGTCCAGCAGGATCCTACAAGTGACTTTAAATGTCTAGTACTTGTCAGCTCTCCCTGGGAGCACTGGGATCCTGTTAAGACCTCACATTTTTGACAAAGAGTTACCATTGAATGTGCTGAGCATGCTGTGAGTCTCAGTCCCTTTCCTCCTACAGCTGCCTCACCCAAGCAGCTGCAAATGCTCTAGTCTTGCTCATGGACACCTTCCTGAAGTGAGGTGCCCACCTAGGAAGGTCTGACTCATTTTGTGCAGTTGCCTCTAGGTTAGAGTTTGCAAACAAGAAGCATGAAAGTCATCACAGACAGAAGGGATTCATAGATAAGTGATAACTGGTTATTCAGGTTGCTAAAAAATGCTAATCAGTTTTAAATCAGTAAAACCAGTTACAGAGAAGGGGTTAATAGAAAAAAATACCTTGTGCCTTGCAGGGACAGGAGAAGAAAAAGAGCCTGGAAGCTGGTGGAAATAGAGGAAAAGGAGAATAAAGGTGACGGCTGAGATGAAGATGTAAGTAGTGTCTGGATCAAGTGAAGAGTTTGAGTTAAATTTACTAGCTTTAGCTTGTAATTTTAAGCTCTGATGTTACTTTTTCTGTTTTTTTGTTTGGGTGTTTGGGGTTTTTTTGGTTGGTTGAAGTTTTTCCCTACTTGACTGCCTATTGCAATGAAAAGCCCAAGCAAATCAGATTGAGACCCATGCATTTCACTTCCAAGGAAAATGCTATATAGATACCCAATAATACAAACAGTCCTGTGTCCCAGTCTTAGAAGATGTAGTACTCTGTGGGTCTCACTCTCTTTTACAGGCAGGATGGTCATGGCCCCAGCTGCCTGTGCATGGATTTGTTCAGGGCAGTGTCAGTCACACTGGTTTTTCTCAGCTGCAGCTCAGGAATTGCTGCCTGCCTTGGTGCCATGAGAGCTCTCTGCAGCAATGTCCTGTCCACTCTGCCCTTTGCACCACAGCTGCTTCACTGGTCTTTTATAGTGCTTTTCATTCTCTCTTTCCTTATGAATTCCATGACTGTGAGATATGATTTTAACTATAGCTTAATGTCCTTTACACCTAGAGCTATTCAATACATTAGCCTGTTAAGATCTGCTGTTAAATAAGACTCTGCACTGCATTTATAGACTGCAGTTAGGCTGAATTAAATTTCCTCCCCTTCCCAAGAGTGCAATGAACATTTTTGTTGCAGAGGCTGGAGTTAACAGTGGAATTCTCTCTCAAGAAACTAGTAGTTTCTCTTGTCTGCATAAATGAATAAAAATAAGGACTTTCCCACAGAGCTTCTCTGAGGACTTCTAGCTAGTGACTCATAGATTTCTATACAATTTCCTGACTTTCCAATCTGTCTTTCAGTCCATCCATCCATCCATCCATCCATCCATCCATCCATCCATCCATCCATCCATCCCAAAAAAGTAATTTCCTAAATCTTTACTTCCCGTGAATAATCCAAGGCTCTTCCCAGGCCATGTTGAGTGAATATTGCTTGGGTTACCACATGGTCCTGAATCTGCCTATTAAATTTGAACTCTTCACATAAAACACACTATTTTTCTGCGGATGAAGATGAATTGTAGAGAAGAGTACATGGAGGGGGACAATTGGTGGTGGAGGCATTAAGCACAAAGGTGTGATAACTTGGGCCAGTCAGTTCAGAGATGGCTGTAAATGACCAAAAGGTTGCCTCAGTTTAGCCAGCTTTGCTGAAGGTCAAGCAGAATTCCAGCAGATCCCTGCCCTATCTGCCAGACCCAGCACCTTTTCTCTGGGGACCCCATATGTCCAAGCAGGCCAGGTCTGGACCTGGGCTTCTGAAACAAAGGTTCTCAGCCTTTTGGCAATATCGGGTATTTCAAAGCAGGGACCATTCCTTCAGTCTTAGCTTCTTTCATTGAATTCAAGGTCCACCATGATTCTGTTTGGAGGAAATAGTGGGATTTTTTTCCAATTCAAATAGAATATGAGCAATAACTAAGTGAAAATTAAATTCCTGATGATGAAGAAATGTTCAGCTCTGGATGAATGAGCAGAAATTATCTGTGCCATAAAACCAAATGAGAGTTACCCATTGTGGGCTGGCACATGTTCATCTCACTTGAGCTGTTGATGGTTCTTGGGGGACAGAAATAAATCAAAGCTTTTCTAACTTGCAGGCATGGTGGTGTTAAAAACCTAAGTAGTGAAAGTAAAGCTGTGGTGAGTTCCTGGTGGGGCTCTGTCACCAGGGCCTGAAGAGCTCTGCTGTGTTGGTACCATCCTCTCCAAGCACTGCCTGCAAAAACAGATTCTTCCCATCCAAAAGGCTTCTCCAGCTCCCAGTGAGAAGGATGGGCCACACTAAAGCAGGTGACCTAAGAAATACACTGATTTAAGCTGATTACACTGAAATAAGCTGATTCATCCCTCGTTGCTTGAGCTCTTCTGAAGGACAGAGAAAACAAAACAGGCCAAGTTACCAAAAAGGAGTAGAGTTTTCAATACAGGGTTCTGAATATTATAGTGATAGGAAGATACCCTTGTAGAACTATTTCCAGCTAAATCTTTTGGAAAAAAAAAAGAAGAAATTTTGGGATGGAGAGCTTAATGTTAAAAAAATGTCATTAAGCAATTTCTGCATATTTTCTGCAGAATTTAAGTAGTCACAGCACCTTGTCAGTGACAAGTCCAGTGGAATAAGGTAGGAAAACAGAATTCATTTTCTGCTGCAAATGAAGTTGTTATTCAACTCTTGCCAGAAACTCTCATCCAAGAAGATAACAGGCCTGCTTGTTACAGAATGTATTTACAGCTTAACTACAATAACAAAACTCCCATAGCAGAACTTCAGTGGAAGTGCAGTTCTGCTTCAAATCCTGTGTGATATCAGACTTGTGGGCAGATTTGAGGCACGGTTCACTTTGTACATACCTACCTGATCACGTGCCAGGGCACACAAATTGCTGTATAGAAACAAACCTACATGGTCTCCACTCTTTTGCTGTTTTCTGCTTTGGGAGACAAAACACTTAATGAAAAACTTGGTTTTATGACAACACATACCGAAAAGAATAAAAAGCAATTTATATTCCTTTTTTTTTTCTTGTCTGCCCCTAATTTATCTACTGTGCATTCATCTACTCCCTCCTTCTAAAACCAGATTTAATTATGCTATTGTTAGTGGCTATGAAGCTAAATTCTAAGTGACTTTCATCACAGTCTGTGTCTTATCATCTCAGGGAGGTAAGAAGTGACTCATCTTTTTTCATTAGGATGGACAAACTCATCTCCAGAAGATAAAAGTTGGCCCAGACTACATCCCATCCCTTGAACCCAATATAATGCATTTTCAAGTAGAGAAAATTAGCTAAAAATTGAACCTTTTCTCCCTGAGTAACCTGATTGATTTCAGCAGGACCTAGTCAGACGTAGTCAGGGAGCTGTGACTTGATACAAAAACGTATTTTTGCTAAGAAAATGGACACAGAGACAATTTTAGTTATGTGTGTTGGGTAATCACATTGAGCAGGCACAAAAGGCATGCATCCCCCAGAGTATCAGCTGTCTGCATATAGATCTTATTATTCCCTTTCCCTTCTAATTCTGCACAGGCTGAGATGAATAATTGCACTTTTATCACAGTGCATCAAGTCCCTTTCCTTGCCTTGTATTTTGCCTCACTGGACCTTGCCTTTCCCTTTTCCCATTACAATTCAATATTATGGTTAGCATAAAATTGTTCAAAAAGTTTTAAGAGTGACTATATTGCTAAAATAATACCTGGAGATTCTGTTTGTTCTGTTCCAAGAGCTCCCACAAAACCACCATCACTTTGAATTTTGGGATTGCTTTAGGGAGAAATAAAATCATTGAAGGTACATTGAAGGAAATGCATAATGCAAACAGCAGCTGCACACAAACCACAGAGACTTTATTAAACACAATGGAAATGGACAAACCAGGGAAAATACACCACAATTTTTGGAAACAGAAAAAGTACTTAGATATCTGACTGCTAGCAAAACACAAGACTTCTGCTGTTAACTTAAGTTTTTAGAGGAGCTCTTGGAATAGAACAAAGTGATGGAGGTTTTGTGGGTGATGCTGATCCTGAATGTTCCTTCATATCTGTCCTGTACTGTCATGGAGTGACCTGCCAAGTC
This sequence comes from Dicaeum eximium, assembly GCA_013396995.1. Lineage (NCBI taxonomy): Eukaryota > Metazoa > Chordata > Aves > Passeriformes > Dicaeidae > Dicaeum > Dicaeum eximium. The sequence continues at coordinate 1,429,128 of VWZP01004916.1, read as the reverse complement.
TTGGCCAGCCCACCAATGTGCTGATGCCTCTGTCTTTGTTTTCTCCTGACAGCTTCTGTTTTGTGACTGAAATGGATTTTAGCCTGTGCTTTGTGCTGCTGGTCCTCCTCCTGGGTTTGCTCTCATTCCTGCACCCAGCAGCTGCAGTCCTCTGGATCTCAGATCCAAGAGAAATGCTTTATTTCCCCCAAACCTGCAACTTTCCATTCCAAGGTCAAAGAGAAAAGGGAGTCGGATGAGGAGGGGAAAACAGGGCAGGTTTTCACTGTGAGACAGTGAAAAGTGTTGTTGCCTGAGCCCTTTAGAACCTGGGTAAAGCACTGGCAGGTATTCTGAGAAGAGTGATGGGGGAAGATGGAGAAATCTCCCTGAGGTTTTTGGGTGCTTCTGGGTGGCTGTACAGCTTGTTCACATGAAGTTAATCAGTGATTTATGCACTAATTTATGTTTATTTGAAAAGCTAGTGGGTTCAATTTTCAACAGAAACTCTCATTATCTATTTATAATAATACAACTCTGAGTCTTGTTTAGAAAAGTAACACTGAGTGTAGTTATGTCACTCCAGGATATTTTCTCTCTTTTTCTATTTATAATTTAGAAATCCTAAGCATGTCACATTTCTCTGCAAGTCAACAGACCCTGTTATTTGCAGTTACTGAAAATAATATTTTGGCTACAATAAAGATGGCAGCAATCTGCTTCTGCTTGTTAATGAAATGAAGTGATTCACATCAAGAAAATGAGAATTCATAGCTCTGAAGAAAGAATTGTCATCCCACAGCAGTAAACAAAATGAAATTTAGTTTCAACTGTTTACAAGTGGAAGCTTAGGAGCTTAATTAGAACATTTTAGTGGAGTTTGAGTTGGATTTTTTTTTTTGGGTTTTTTTTCCTATTAGCATATTTTGTCTTTTGTTTGTCCTATTGTACATCATCTTCCTGATTAATACCTTTTTATGGGCTGAATTCTGTCTTCCTTCATATAAGAATGTACTCACCAAATGATATTTACATAAATCACATCTGGATTTATTATTTTCCTTCTTTCACATTGTCTCAGATGCTTAGAGGTAAGGATAAAAACAAATGGTTTGGCATAATTTCTAACAAGACAGAGGAGACAGGCCACGGCTGTCAGGGGAAGTGACAGCCACAGACAAGAGACACATTGCTTTGTTCTCCCCTTCAAAGCCTTTGGTTCATCCCTAGCAATCACTCCTGATTACATACCAGATAACTGTCTCACCTGGGGGTTGTTTGACAAGCAGGTCCCTCAACAGACTGAGATTTTTCCTTTTTGTATGACAATCATGTCATGTGTGTACAAAAGCACTGGACCAGCACCTGTTTGCTCCTGTTTGGGCTCCCTGTGTGCTTTTGGGTGTTATCACTCAGAAATCATCTCTCTTTGATTTAGCTGTCACACCTGGCTTCCCCTCAGACCATATGGAGAGAGGAGAGAAGCCCAGATGTGTCTGTCCTGAGGGAATTACCCACCAAGTACCTGCAGGTATCCTTTATTGGGCCAGGTATCATTTATTAGGCCAGGAAAACACATAACAAAAGATATTTGTAAAAACTTGTAGACAATGATTACCCTGAAATTAATTCTGAATGAGATTTTCTCAACTTATTTTACTTAACTGCTTAAGAAGTGTTTTATTTTGAAAGAAAAGCTCATTTATTACCAGCCAAATGAGCAAAAGTAACACATTTTGTAACATTTAGAAGTACCACAGTTTTGCACCTTCAAACCATGTAATGACACAGATATAGATGTAACTGGCAGCTCTGCAGTGAAAAGTGCTGGTAAAGTGTTAGTGTTTAGCTTCCAAATAATAGCTTCCATTATGAAGTTAATTGGATTAAATGTCCTTTTGTTTGGCTGTATTTTACCTGGTGATTTAGTGGGTCAGATTATTACTTTTATATAACTAACACCAAAAATGTTTTTAGATGCTTTCATCCAAAAAGTAAAGGAACAAGCCCTTTCCTTGGTTGTTTAAAGTCTAATTAGAAGTGTGATCCTCTTCCCTGAGCTAGATGTGATGGAAGAGGGAAGGAAAACTGCAACAAAAGGACAGACTGTTTTTTTGTGAAGGTGTAGCTCCAAATGGAGCCAGGGCTCTGGGCAGGGAGTTGGGAAGCTTGTCCCCATAAGGTGAAGCAGCAGCTCCTGGAGGAAAAGGCCCCAAAAGACACCTCAGGTATTCCTAGGACATCCCTATTCTAACTGTGACAAGCAAAATAAACAATTGCTCTCTCACTGTCTTTTCAGATGTATTGTTTGAAAGTCTCCTGAATCCTCTCTGCCATGACTATCACTTACCTCATTTGTAAATCAAGATGGAGACAACAGCAGAGCTTTGGATCAAGTGCACTTGGTGCGTGGGTTTGGAGCAGGAAGTCTGCATGTGGTGTCTGCACTCAAATCCACACCTAGGAGTCCTGACTCTATTGCTGCTCAGCCAGCTACTTCTTGTTACAAATGTCACATGAAGTATTGCTGCAGTCACTTCTCATAGATTATAGAGGTTATACTCATTTATGATTTTAAACACTGGCTATGCTTTCAGGGCAGATGAGGCAAAATGTGTCTGACAGTAGATTCTCTCCTTAATCGAGTGGAAAAGACTGTGCTGAGAGCCCAAAGCTGAAATGAGTCACAATTTTTCAAGACAGAGTAGGTGCCCAAGCACTGGAACAGTTTTCTTGGAGTCATGATGGATTTCTAGCACTTGACCATGAGGATAGGACCCATCTGATCAAATCCTGACAGTGCCAATGGGTAAACAGAGCCAGTCACCTTCTTTTCCCTGGACAGGCAATGTGGAGAGGGAGACAGTGGGGACCCAGTCTGTGTCAGTCCAAAGTGGACAGTGGAATTGTAGTCATATGAATTGTAAGAGAAAAGTGCCCATTTTCCCCCACTGACTGTAAAGAAATGAAATTAATGTAAAAAATGAATTGCACCCTAAATGTCTTCTTATCATGCTGCCATAACTCAAGCTTATACATGGGGTTAGAGTGCTAAGGACAGTGCAAAGCTCTGATGCTGGTGTCAGGCACAAGCCCAGACTGGATCATGGGTCTCCTGTGGGATAACCATCTGCAAGAAAAAAATCTGCACCAGGAAAACCCCAAGAGGTGTAGGAGCAGGGAAATCTTAACAGTACAGCTAGAAAAGTGAACAAGTTACCACCACTATGGTCAGAAACAGAAACTTCAAATAGCAATCACAGTGGGAACTGTGGGTTTAACTCAGTGTTCCTCCTTAATGAGATTGTTCTAGAGAACTGGGCTGTCAAGGTCCATGGAGCAGAGGAAGATGTTAATAAGAGGAAAGATAACAAAAAGGGTGTGGATTTAGTGCATAGACTGGAAATCGAAATTATGACCGTAAACCAAAATTGATAGAAAAACAAATTACTTAGGAAGCACTTCAACCAAAAAACAAACAACAACAAAAACAACAAAGTGCCAAAATCATATCAAGATGTTTTATTTGGCAAATAGATAATGAAAGTAATAAATAAATAGCTACATGACTACATGAATATGTAATATTATTATCTATGTCAGAGGAGCTGTAGCTGGGCTTGCCTTTGCCTGATTTCCCTGCCTTCAGTATAATGTTCACTGAACTGAGGAAAAAACCCAAGGCAGTTCTGGAAGGTATTTCCTGCACCAAATCTGCAGATCCTCATTTTAGCCCCTCATAGAATATTGGAGTTTCAAGAGACCCACAAAGATCATCAAGTCCAGCTCCTGGTCCTGCACATGACAAGTCCAAGAATCACACCAGCCTTTCTTGAATGCTATTGGGTACTTCGTTAAAAATATTTACATAAGAATTAAGAGCAGCAAATTTGATTTGGAAGCTTCTGAAGAGCACAACCATTCCTTTAACTATTCACTTTTCTTGTTAAAATCTTCCAGTCTGCATCCAGTAATACAGGTAGGAATTTGCTGTATCTTAAGTTAGATATTTCCAAGGCTTTGTTTTAAATTCTATTTGAGCATCTTGACTGTTACAGGTTATTTCTCCACACAGCACAGAAAGAACCTCCCAGGGATTTTTATCGTAATTTGGCAGCTGAGCTCTGCAACATAACTAGATCTCTCAAAAGACTGAATCATTTTTTCCTTGCTAATGATTCTTAATTTTCTTTTCAGAGGAAATAAATTTCATAGTGAAAAATCATTCTTTATTAAATGACATTTGTAATAAGATGGAACAGAGAAAATGAGATTGAACCAAAACTTTTCTTTTTTTCTTGTTGCAAAGTGCTTGCTAACATTTGGCCTTCTGCAAATACTGAGGATATGTATATGGTCTTTGCTATTCCTCATTTATTATAATTCTGCCCAAGGTTGAGGCAAAGGAATAACTATTAATCATTTCTCCCTTCTATTCTTTTCTGCTGAGGGGATTATAGAGTGTACTCCAAGAGGAAAGGGAATTTCTGGACTGTTAAAGCCAAAAATAATTAAAAACACATGGTGGGAGGGAAAACTATGCTCTCAAAGAAAGCCTTGAGAAGTATCATAATCACTGAAGTCTCACAGTTGTTATGTGGAAACATGACATAGGAATTTATGCAGAATTGTGGAGTGTTTCTGAGTGTAGCTGCTGCAGTTAGGGCAGAAGAAGAGGAAAGGTGTCAGGGTCAGACCAGGGTCCCCTCTAGCTCTGCCTCCTGCTTCCCTGCACGTGAGCCTGGGAGAGCACGAGCTCATCTTCTGCAGGGGATTCTCTCCTACTCCCAGCACCCACCCTTGGATCAGGGATGCTGGAAGCTACATCCTTGCCTACTCCCTTTGATGGCTGTTTATGGACATTTGTCCATTTATCCAAATTTGTCCAAACCCTTTTGGAGCCTGACTCCTCCCCAAGACAGCACATTTCAGAAACTCAGTTTCCATAGTGCTTCTTCTCTAAAGTACCTCTGAACATACAGATAGAAAGAAACAAAACCTTCTGAGTGGCCAATTAAAAAGAAACAAAACCTTCTGAGTGGTCATTGAAGAGACCAAGAGAACAAATTGGTGCAGTTCCCTAGTAACCAAAAATCTAGGCTAGAAATGGAGTGATTTTCCAATATACAGACTGGTGCAGTCTCCATTACCTGATGCATCTCAGAAGCTGTTTGATCCTCTAAGCCATGCAGCTGGAGTGACAAGGAAGATTTTTTTCTCCTTGCAGATTCAGACTCCCTCCCTTCACCCTCCCACTTCATCACACCTCACTGAAACTGCTCACACTCAGCTCCACTTCAGACCTATAGAGATCCCTAATTTATTTGGAATTGCTGGGTTGCTTTGTGAGATACAGTGTTGTACTCCATCATTGCATTTTTCAGCTGTGTTTGCCTGGATCAAAGACCAGGAGCACCTCAGTGGCAAAAGCTAAGATCTGCAGTGTCAGATGTTAGTTATATACAGACAGAGCTAGTAAAAACCCCTGGCTCTAACACGCATAAAATCTGAGAATAGCTGTGCTGATCAGAGGTTGAGCTGTCTCCAAATCCTGTCTCTGACAGTGACTACATGTGCATGTTTACAAAAGACTGTCAGAACAGATCAAGCACATATCAACACTTCCTTATGTGTTATCTACTCTCCAGCAGTTGGTGGTTCAGACACTCCTAAACCTTAATCAGTATCTCTGTATTTAGCAGCCTTAATGGGCTTTTGTTTCCAACACTTTTAATCTTTCAGCATCCACAGCATCATAAGTCAATGAGTGTGGCAGTATAATTACAAAATGTGGGAAGAAAAAAATGATTTTGTTTATTTTGAATCAGCTTTCTGCTAAGTTCATTTGATGCCTTTCTTTTTATACCAGGGAAGAGTGTACAGTCACAGTCCAGTGTAAGTCACAAACTTAGCATCACTCATGGCTTCATAAAAAACTGCTGCATCCACTTCAGGCACCTTCTTTGGAAATGGAGGACGAACTAATTTATTTGATTGCTCTTCCTTTTAAAGCTGGTCTGTAACTTCAATCATCCTTATTGTCCTTCTCTAATCTTTGCCAAATGTCCTATCTGAATTGAGCAGTTGAGATTCATATGAGTTGTATGGATTGGTTTTTGAAGATATGTTAATTCATATCATTTAGCTGCTCAACTGAAAATGCTCTTTTTGACATAGCACCACTATAAAAACTCAGATAATATATTTACTCTTTCAAGATACAGAATGAAACTTCTAGTAGTTTAATTATGTGCAACATCAGTTAATTTAACAGTTCTTCATTTCATAATGTAAGAAAAATATCTATGAATTACTCTTGCACATAAATTTCTGACAGAAATGTAGTATTTAATTCACAGAACAGAACTATTTTATTAGGACATTAATTTAGCAGTAAATATTCAGCTTTAAAATTTCAAATAATTAATGTCTTTGCTGCTACTCTGACACCTGAGATAGTAGAGATGGTATTTAGCTCATGAGAAAAATTTCTTATAGTGATATTTTGAAGTTATCAGAGCACAAAAAGGTGTAACTCCAATATTGAAGAGTTACACTCCATTTTACCAGAAAGCAGGCAATCAAAGCAAAACTTTTAAAAGCTTCTCAATGATGGGCCTCAATGATGGACTTTAATTACTACACGTACTCAACCCTCAAGCCCACTTGAAGTGAGATTGTTTCTTTCAGGTAAGCTGAAGGCAATGCTGCTATCACAGGAGTGTGAGCAGTACTTCACTGTAGCTTGTGCTGGTGAGGAAATTACAGCACTTAAAAACAGCCCTGAGGTCCATACTATTATTTTAGTACATTGAGCAGCTGTGTCTTCAGTCAATTTAATCAGAGAATTGTATGTCTTTTGGGTTGATCATGACCCACATGCTTTAATTAATTAGCTCAATTCTGTTCTTCAATCCAGTAGAAATATGGCACATTTTGACTGAAATAATTGTTATTACCTGATGGGTCCCATTAGAAAAACTCCTGTTTTCCTGTAGGACAGGCAAGGCAAGGATCTCTTATTTTTTGCACACACTTGGAAGCCAAGTGCCATGCTGCAGGTGTGCCCCATCAGGGAACAATCATTCTGTCACCCTCTTAGACTGGGTTATACATATGGTACTTACTGCTTGTGGTCACTGCCTTTCACCTTCCTTCCATTTCTCACCCTACCAAAACAGCAATGGAAGGGAAACAGAAACTTTATACCTGCTCAATTTTCTGCAAATAGATCAGCTCAGCATTCCTCTACACTGGTTAAAGAAAGGGTTGAAAACACAACCTCAAATTATAACAAAGTGGAAAATGAGAGGAATGATTCATTTAACACCCAGCAATGAAAGCAGTGACTCAGCTGAGAGGGAACAATGAGAGTTTATCCGCACTTCTTCAGCACTGGAACCAACTGCTATTTGCTCTCTTAACCAAGGCAGTACTGCCATTTTCCAGCCTCGTATTCAATTGATGTTTTTGGCTTAATTCTCAGCTGGGGAGCTCTTTCTTTTTTTTCTTTCCCCTCCTTTCAGTAGCTTCCAGGTAGCTAATAAAAGAGAGCCACCTACGCCGAGCTGTTTATTGCCACCTGCTCCCAGTGCTGGCAGGATGGCAGCAGCAAGCAGGGGACAGGTGATTCAGTGTTAATTAGACCTTTCTGGCCCAGCAGCTTTCCTGAGGGCTGCACTTACAAGTGACACTCTCAAATAAAAGCCCAGACAGGGGCTGCAGATATCAAACAGGCAATCCTTTAACCCTGCTTTTCTGCTTTACTTTTCCAAGAGCATCCCCATGCTGGGATGGTCCCTCAGGGTAGCAGAGCTGCTGTCATAGAGCTCCCCCATAACCAAGAAGTCCTGTTCTGGGCTGTCAATGTACTCTCTTCCCTACCTGACCCCTCCACAACATTTCCTGATTTCTGCCTTTTCCTACTTTCACCCTTGCAGTCATTTATTGACGAAAGATAAATGACACACTGTTCCTGCATCTGTTTTCATGTGCTGGATTAAATGGTCTGTTAGCACATTTGGATGGGACATTGTGACATTGTGAAAACAATCATCTCTTCCTATTCACTGAGCATTAGAAAAAAATAAGATTAAACCTTTTTCCAAGGAGCCCAAGAGAAGTTTCTGACAGCCCAAATTCTGGTTTGCACAGGGAAATGAGTTTCTCTAGTTGGCCAGTTGGACCAGATGAGTAAGATCTGTTTTCTTGCTGAATTAATATATTCATTCATGCTGGGGTCAAACATTCAGAAAATCCAAAACAGAATTTGCTGCTATTGGCATCTTGTGACCAAACTGGATCATATCAAGAAGACTGGGACTGGTACAGGTTATTTTTTCTGGCTCTGTGCAATGGTCCTTGTTTTACCCACACCATGTCAAGAAAAAGCCCCCTCCACAATTCCCTGTTGGCATTTCCCATGCTGCAATTTCTGGTTTTATTCACCTTCTCTTCTGTAGCAGAAGATCTCCAAGGGACTTTTCTTACCATGAAAAGAGTGGTGTGCAGTGATTTCGACAGTCCAATGGTTAGAACAGGTAAAATCCTTCATCTGATCCCCAAGGATTTAGTAAAACTTTTTATTCATCCTAAATGCTTTGTTAAGGTCCACAGACTCTATTCTCACTATCACACATATTGATCATAAAACTAAAGGTAAAATGTATGCCCTGATCCATTGCCATATATTAGCCCCTGATTTGAACTCAAATAATAGGCAAAAGCCCATGGCTCAAAGGGCTGATATTACTGATATTTTCCAGAACCCTGTTTTTGCAAACTCTTTGTGCTAATCTCTGTCTTCTCGAGGGACTAAAGAAGGATTTTTCGGATATGGGGTGTAGACCTGGGAGTCACTAGATACTTGCCAAGAGAGCATATCCTAGACCTTCAGATCTCCTAAAACAAGAGATAAAGACTATTGGGTTTTTTTTCTCACCACATACACTGATTTATTTTGCATAGTAGCTTTAACAGCTCTGCTGGAACACATAGGACATAGAAATGTGAATAGTCTATATTTATCATGTTTCCCTAATTCCTTGATGAAGGAATCCTGAATATAGATCATATGTGTTGAGAAGAGCCTGACTTCTAAATCTGGCCTGAGAACAGGGCCTGTTCTCCTATGAATAAGGCCATATGGCAATGATGAAGAGCAGCATTCTCCAAGCTTTTCACAGTCCTCTGATCGGGCCAGATTAATGTCAAAAAGGTCTCCAAATCCATGGGGCACAGCTGGTGGGCTCAAAAGTGTTGAGGGTGTCACCTGCTGCTCGATGCCCTGTCCTCTGGAAGGGTTTGGTTTGTGGGCTCTAGTTTCTGAAGCCACCCACAACACCTGGTGTGAGAGAGCTTCCAGACCTGCCCTTGCTGATGGATGAGATTGCTGCTCACGTTGCCACGCTGTCTGCAAGACAGAACCAGAAATGCAAATGGCAGAAATGTCCCCTCACACTGCCCTGCTTTGCAGGCACTGCACCAAATCTGTCTTGCATTTAGCAAATACCCATCCTGAGCTTTAAAATTAACCCAGTCAATTCTTGATTGTCTGAAACTACTGAATTTCTTTTGCAAGTCATTCCTTTCAGGTCATCATAGAAAGATTATTTTAAATTATATTGTTTCCATTAGTTTGAATATATATATTTTTTTTAATGGCACAAGAAAGAATGCTATTACAGTTCCCATACTGTATCATGACTTCACTTTGTTACTATTTAACTTTCAAATAAGACTTCATGGAAGAGAGAATATCCTTGGTGTTGCAGAAACAGATCCCAGCTGAATGCATCATAATCACAAATGCTTTTTCATGTAAGCAGAATATATACCACCTCAATGGATCTCCAGCCTCAACTTGAAAAGAAAAATCAAGAGTCTGATCCCAAGCTGTGCTCAAAGAAGGATGTGTGAGCAGGCGGTGGCAGAGACATTAAAGAGACACGCTGTCATTCTGAGATTTGTCAGCCCATCTTTCACTTATGCATGGTGTCATTTATCACCCAGGCTTCATAGCTGATATGTATTAATCTGTCCTAAAGCAATATTTCATATTATCTGTCACTTAGTAAACCCTGCAAATAAACACTGATTTAAAAAAAAAAAAGGCATAAGATCTGTAAAGGGAGGGGGGAAAGCAATAATTAGATAAATGCAATCTGGAAATTATGCAGAGCACACTAATCCCCAGGCATTCTGCTAATAAGTACAAAATATTAAGGAAGAATTTTTAAAAAAATGTATTTCTAAGGATATTGTGAGGTTATGCAGGGAAAAGGTCAGAAGAGCCAAGGCCCAATTAGAACATAATCTTGTTATTGCTGTAAAGGACAATAAAATATTGCTATAAATGCATTAACAAGCAAAGGAGGACTAAGGAAAATCTCTATCCTTTATTGAATGCAGGAGCAAACTTAATGACAAAGGACAAGGAATAGGCAGAAGCAATTCAAGCCTTCTTTGCCTCAGTGTTTAACAGGAAGTTGTTCCCTGGGTCCCCAGACCCCTGAGCTGGAAGACAGGGAGGAGGAGCAGAGGTCTCCATAATCCAAGAGAGAATGGTTGGTGACCTGTTACATCCCTTAGATACAAACAGGTCTGGGGCTGGATGGGATCCACCTGGGACTACTGAGGAGCTGGTGGAAGTGCTCACTGAGAACTCTCCATCATTTGCCAGCCGTCCTGGCCAGCTGGGGAGGTACCAGGGGAGTGAATGTGATGCCCATTTACAAGAAGGGCTGGAAGGAGGACCTAGAGAGCCACAGGGCTGTCAGTCTGCCCTGAGTGCTGGGGAAGGTCATGGAGCAGCTCATTGTGGTGTGCCAGTACAGGACAACAGGGGGTCAGGCCCAGCCAGCACCCTTTAGGAAAGACAGGTCCTGCTTGACCAACCTGATCTCCTGCAGTAACCAGGTGACCTGCTCAGTGGATGAGGGAAAAGTTGTGTATGTGTCTGTCTGTACTTCAGACTAAAGCCTTTGACTTCATTTCCCACAGCATCCTCCAGGAGAAACTGGCTGTTCATGGCTTGGGTGGGTGAGTGCTCCTTGCTGGGTAAAAAACTGGCTGATTGTCCTGGGAGTGGTGGATGGAGTTACACCCAGCTTCAATACTGGCTCCAGTACTGGGGCCAGTCCTGTTTAATATCTTTATCAATGGTCTGGATGAGACCATTGTGTCTGGAAATCTGCCTTGGGGAAAAAGGCATGGGGTGCTGGCTGACAGTGGCTGAACATGAGCCAGGGTGTGCCCAGGTGGCTGAGAAGGCCAGTGGCATCCTGGCCTGGATCAGCAATAGTGTGGCCAGCAGGACTAGGGCAGTGATCATCCCACTGGTGAGGCTACACAAGTCCTTTGTTCAGTTCTGAGCCCCTCGTGACAAGAAGGACATTGAGGTGCTGGAGCATGTCCAGAGAAGGGCAGCAGAGCTGGTGAAGGGTCTGGAGAAGGAGTCCTATGAGGAGCTGAGGGAGCTGTTTAGCCTGGAGAAAGGGAGGGAACAGAGCTGTTCAAGGGACTGGAGCTCAGGTCTGATGAGGAGCAGCTGGATATGGGGGGGACCATATCACTCTACAACTGCCTGAAAGGAGGCTGTAGCCAGGTGGGGGTTGTTCTCTCCTCCCAAGTAACAAGTGACAGGACAAGAGGAACAGACTCAAGTTGTGCCAGAAGAGGTTTAGATTAGGTATTAGAAAACATTTCTTCTCTGAAAGGGTCATCAAGTATTGGACTAGCTGCCCAGGGAGGTGGTGAAGTCACTATACCTGGAGGTGTCCAGAAGACATGTGGATGTGGCACCTGGGGACATGGTTTAGGGGTGGGCTTGGCAGTACTGGGTTAATGGTTGGACTCCATGACCTTAGAGGTTTTTTTCCAACTTCAAGAATTTTATTTTTCTAACAATCAGGGTTGCTTCATAGAATGGAATTGATATTTCTGTGGTCATGCTAAACACCTTCACAGGCAAGCAATGTGCTGGAGGTGTGGATGAGGCTCCTCAGAAGAGGTCACTGAAAAAAGCTGCCTTCTAGGCAGGAGCAGAGCAGTGCAGGCAGAAGAACTGCACAGGCAAACAATCACTTCTGAAAACTGTGGACACTTTCTATTCATCTGTTTCACTCATGTAATCCTGACTCTGCTGTCCTGCTCCTGGTTCATTCTGTCTCTTCTCGTTTGTTTTTTACCCTTGGTGTGCTCCATGCCTTCCCTATGGCCTGTCTTTCACCCCTTTGTAAAATAGCTCTTCCTGTTTTCTTGTTCTTTGCACATTCTCACTCCCATGTTCCCAGATTTCTGCTTGGTTTCTTCTTCTTTTTTTTCTCTCTCTGTACCTGGTCTCACACAAAAATAAGAGGGTTCACAAAGAACACTAAATATTAAAGGCATCAAGTAATGAGCTAACTTATTCTTTTACTTCAGTATTATTAATCCTAGAGGAGACAAGAATAAAGCCAGAGGATGATCCAAAAAGCCATATGACAGGGATGGGTAACTAGCTGTCACAAGCAGTGATGAGCATCTGGACACACATGTGGATCCATCAGTTATTAAGGACATTTTGTGGTGACATAATCTGGAATCATCTTTCCAGCTGCAGCTGGAAAAGAGAGTATGTTTATTTAACCCATCTATATTAACAGTTTTTTATATTTTGTCCTATTATTCTGACTCTGAGTAGTTCAGAGCTGAATTAAGGGTATCATTATTATATAGCATAAAACACTCCTGGGATTTATTTCTTGATAATGGACTTCCTCAGCCAGGAAGGAGCATAATTTCAGGGACCCTCACATAAATCTGACACAGCTTTCCATTAGATTTGAGGGACTGTTCCTGCAGCACCTTTCCAATGCAGTTGAGCTGACTCCAGAGCAGGATAACATGATTTGCTGTCCATGGAAATCTTACCATCATTAAGTCACTGAGAGCTGGATTCATCTCTCTTACTGCAGTTGATCAAGCAGCAATTAAAGATTTCTTTCAAGTCCTAAGCTGTCTGACTGATTTAGCTACCAGGGAAGAAGACCAGTGTCCCACAAGGAAAGCACCCATCATCCTTGCTGGCACCATCCCCTTTCCAGCCCCTTTCACACCCTCCACTCAGCCTCTGTCACAAACCACAATGTAACTCTCACTTGAGGACTGCAATCTGACCACTGAGCACTTCGATCCTTTTGTGAGCCTAAAATCAGTGGTCTCCTTTGAGATTAATATTTACACTTTTAAATGGAAAACGTTAGGAAAAAAGTTGGAGATTTTCTAATGCCTAATTCTAATGCCTAATGCTTCTGTGCTACATGTAAAGTTGTGAACTTGTTGCCTGTTTTGATCAACTGGCCACTAATGAAGGTTACAAGCTTAGAAGAGACCTCCCTTCCCCTGACTGATAGCCCTACTTCAATTTGCTCAAGAGCTTTGTTCAAAAGTAGAGAGAATAAAGGATAAGAAGCAGAACTGCAAGTAGACTGAGATTTATAAAACATGACATTTTATTACCAGTAATAAAATCAACCTACAAAGCAAAGGCAAATATTAAATGATATAGTCATGCATTTTGTTATCTATGCAAATATTTTTTAACTGTGTCAGTTTTGATTTGGTCTGCGTTAAGTTCTGGATGATCACATCCTTGGGAGAGAGAACATAATTCTTCTGCTCATAAGCTCCACTGTTCATGTGAGTTATCACACAATAATACTTTCACCCATTTCCTTTAATGTATTTAGTTACATCTCTCCCAATACATCAGAGTGATTTTGCTTATTGGTGCATTTCATTGCTGTTAAGTTGCACACATTGGTTGCCATGATTTTTTTCTTTCAATTCTTCATTTTTATCAGCATTCCACACATGTAACATCAGTCCTTCAGCTCATATGGAAACTAAATGCCAAGATACATTTGCTTTTACAGTCCGTCAATCTTAGACCCAAAATTTATGTTTGAACTTTGCCAATATTCAAGTGAGCCATGGCTCTGGGGGGGTGTGACTATATATACATATAAAAATATCTACAAAGCATTTCTAATTTCAAAATCTATAACAGTATAGATGTGTCCTCTATCCTAATTCCCTGTGTCAAAATACATGTAATTCCAGCTTATACCATTAGTAAGACTGAAGTTTAAATGTTTCTCTTTGCATCAACCTTGCTTCACTCCTACCTTTTAAAAATTATGAATGCAGAAAATAAGAAAATATTAAATAGTCAGTGTTGGCCAACTTTTGAAGTTAATGTTATTGTATTTTACAAAGTCAGGAGCATGTATTTAAATGTGATACTGCTGCAGTGTTGGGTAGAACAGACAGTTCTATTATCTCACTTTCATTTCACATAGATCTCAGAGTTGCCACAGGGAGAAGGACATGTTAGATTCATCCAGTACCAGAACTGGTCTCTCCTGAAGGACAGCAGAGCTTGGTTAGCATGCATGGATGCCCAGAAGACTTGAAAGAGCAGGTTTGATTGAGCAGTGATGGAGGATACTGGTGGCAGATATGCAGTGGGTGCGCAGGAGAATTTGCGAAATGAGCTGTTTATTTTTCCTTCAGTTTGTGCTCAGAAACATGTTCCTTTATTTTCTCGCTTTGGAATGCTTTAGCCCTTCATTCTCTCTCCCAGTATGATGAGTCTCTGTTTGGTTTTTGCATTCCTTTTTTCCTCTCCTGTAACTCAGTTGTCTCTTAAACAGTGTAGCATACTTTATTATCAGGCTGTAATACCCCTGTTATACATTATCTTCCGGTGTCCTCCTTTCCTAGGCTCTGGGGTAAGGGTCAGATTTTATGCCTGCAGTAGCACAGGGCCCTGCACAAGGACTACTGCATGTTCCAGGTGGGTTTGGGAGCCTGCGGGGCTGGGGCTGTGCAATGGATTTCCTGCACACACACTAGTCACAGTCTGTATTGATATCTCTTGGAAAGCCCAAAATTAATATTCTGGTCATTTGGTCACTTGATTGATGCATTCAGACCCACTCCACCAGGCTCATTCCTTTTTCATCCTTGTAAAATCTGTTTTCATCATTTGCATTAGAAATCATAAAGTTTGTCTTGTTCTGTGGGGGAGATTTTGCAGGGTCTTTGCATTTATTTAAAAAATACATTTTGGATGGTCTTTGAGCTTACTTGTTCACTAACTGAAGAGTTGCTGCTAATGCCATCATTTCCTTGATTCCTGTGCTTTTAAAATTATAGTACTTCCTATTCCTTTGACGTCCATATTTCTAACCATTGATCTTATTCCAAGGATCTCTTTACTTGCTAAAAGCACATATAGAGCTTTCCCTTCTCTGACACTTGCCCTGCTTTCACCTTTTATGGTCTATAGCCCAGGTAAGGTACTGAAGGTTCAGAATCCTGTTCCTATAAATGTTTCAGGTTAAAAAACATCCCACACCCTAATGCAGTAGCCCCAGCAGTGTCCCACTAAGCCGCTGTCTCCTGCGCCGACTGGAAGAGTTCGCAGAACACCTCTGGTTACAGGCGCTGCAGCTCCTAAACACACTGCTAGTTTGAGGGCACAGATTGCCCCACTCACTGAAAGAGAACATTGTTTCAGCTGTAATAGTCCTCCACCACTTTTACATATGGATAGGAGATTGCTTACCACTCTGTTTATTGTCATTTAGAACCTCTGAATTGACACTGTGAAAGTTGTTCGTTCAAATTAATGTTTCTATTGGGCTCCTGCTGTCTTAAATGGTGCAGGAAATATGTTTTTCAAAATAGAAATTGGTTTATTTACCAGAAATAGGTTTTACTTACTATTCATAATTTAGAATATGTTTCTCTGGACTTATATAATTCACACCACTAAAATTAATACCCTTTTAAATTATCTTTTAAGCATTATATGATTTTTAATATATCCTTTTTAATCATGAACAGACAAGTGCAATTACTATTCACTTCCTGATTTTCTCCTCATAATTACTACTTAGTGTGCATTAAGCCACTCCAAATAGGAGTCCTTCATCAAGCTAAGGAACAATGTCTTTTGTGACTGAAAATCATAATGATGAAATTCTGAATAGCACACTCTTTGCTGTATGATCAGTTTTAAAATGTGACACATTATTTTTAGATACAGTACAGGAAGTTCAGGTAGGGGCAAAAGTCCCTTCCAACCCAAAGTAGTTTATGACCAGGCAAAGTGTCTTTTCTCACACTCCTTGCACAGGGGCCATTCCCAACTACTTCCCTGTGTTTCTTGAGCCTGGCTCAGCTTAAAAAACAATGCATCTGCCCACGTTTGTGGGGACTCTCTCATCTTTCTAGCTCTGCCACGTGGACTAACTGGGTACTGTTAGGAATTAATGCATGTTTTTAGGACCCACTCCCTGGATAACGTGGGTTTCTTGTTCCCCTGTCAGAGGGAGGAAACACAACATCTTCCATGGTGAGTTTCAGCTCACTAAATCTAGATGTGTGCAGCTTCCTTGACATGAGGTGGGTTCCTCACCTTCCTTTGCCATCAGTGGAGAAGCAGGAATTTCTAGGACATGACTGAGAAACATGAGTTTCTCAGTTTTGTCTCCATATTTTGCCTCCTGCATCTCAACACAGACACCTGAAGTAAGTCAGGCTAATTTCACTCTGTTGACTTTCTCTCTACTGCCTAGAGGCAGTCAGACTTTTCAGCAATTCAGCTGGAGAACCTCATCCATCCCATTCTTTATGGAAAAAATTTGAACCAAGGAATTTTGAATCAACACCTGCCCAGTCTTGGATGGAGAAAGGCAGTCACTGCCTCTACTTAATGTGAAAAATGGATTTTGTTAACACCTTGGTATTGGGTACATTTTGACTTCCCAGAAACTACACATCTTATCTATCATGCACAGTGTTTGCAAGTGATCCTGTCCCAGGGATGGGTAAGGCTGTGCAGACCTCACACCCCTGGAGCCGTGGGCATGTCTCAGAAGCCCTTCCGTGTCACTGTGTCTCCAGAGCCACCAGACATCACTGACAAAATGTGCCATATTTTCCATGTTGTGCTGAAAAATCCAGCCAGTACTGTGTCAATTTCCTGTTCTGAAACTTGTTTATAGAGGATAACTTTCTGTTGTTTTTTTTTTTTTTTTCCTGAGGACCATCCCCCTTTTTCCTGACAAAGCCTGTACAGTTAGAGGCCTGAAAAAAAAGAAATGCTTTTACTCCAGATTTTTAATGCAAATGTCTAATTTGGAGTTGAACTGGAAGAGAATGCTTAAATGGACTTCCCTCCCCCTCTACCCCTTTACCTTAAATTTTTCCAAGCCAAGTATTCAGGTATTTGCCTTGGTATTTTGATGGAGAAAAAATTGATGTGAAAATTTATGTTTGTCTGGTCACAGTTTTTAAAGTTTAAGTAAAGATGTATTTCTCTGGAGAGGGACCAGGACAGAAAGAAGCTCGGTGAGCATAAATGCCACTGTGAGCTAATTGAGACTGTAAATGAGCAGTGCTGCTTTTTCTGGAATATTCACTTCAGTGAATCTTTTTCAACAGGTAGCTCAGGAACAGGGGTCATTCGAGACTGGGTCATTAAAATCACAGTGGTGGAAATTCCAGGTAAGGACAAACTCTGGAGACTGAGCCTCTTATTTTTGGAGAGGCAATGGAGGAGCATTTGTTTGAGTGCTTTTACAGGACCAATCCCAGTGTAGGCATAAACACCGCTGGTAATTACATTAAACTGTTTTTTCCTAGGCACCTTAGCTTTTTTAGTACATATTTAGTAGCTCTTTATTGTCATATTTTTCTCAGTTTTGTCTCCATATTTTGCCTCCTGCAGGCTACTGAAACCACACACTGGAGGCAGAACTATTTGCTTCTTCCCATGGGCCTATTTTATGTGAGATGTGTTAATGACTCGTATTTTTTTACATACCCAGCAAATGAGTGGGGATCCACTTTGCAAACAGGAATCTGAGACACAGCTATTAGAGTTAAAAACATGCATTAATTTTGAGTACCCAATTAGAGATACTTTCAACCTTGCTTTTTCAAAGCCTTGTATAGCAAATCCTAATTTGAGCGACAAATCTGAGTGTTCAGTGCTTTGATAGAGCTGAGTTTCATATCACATATCACAGAAAATGAGGAACATTTTGACCAAATGTGAAATGCTCACCATATGCCTTGAATGAATACCCTTGCACAGGTACATGGTGGCAGAGGCAAAAATGGTAGCTAATCCTCCACAGCATCACTTGGCCATTCTTTTTTCCTCCAAGAGGTTCCTGCATCTTTCCTGTTCATCTTTAATAAATGGTGCTGAGATATTACAAGGAGCCATCTTCTCTAATACATGTCTGATATTTATCCCTTTAGAAGTTTAATTCTGTGTTTTGACTGAGGAGGTAACATTTGGCCAAAATTATAAGTAGTCATATAACTGAAGACTTCAAAACAGAGTGCTCAAGAGAGATGTAATCCCACTACACTGATAAACTGAACTCTAGCATTCCTTTGTTCTGAAGCACTTTCCATCTTTCCATTCCATTCATTTACAGGGTATTGTTCCCATCACGGCTGGCTGCTGGGGTTGGATGAAGTGCAGGCACCTCAGCTGCAGCTCCTGGACTGACTCCTGCCCTACCTGCCCTACATCCCACATCCCATGACTGGGACACCCTGGCCATCATCTCACACCTGCTGGTTTGAAGCACAAGCTGGGTGCAGCTGAGTTCTTCAGCCCTGTCTGATGCTGAGGGGATCTGACTCCTCCCAGTGCCCAGTCTCCTCATAGTCACCATTTCCTCCTGACCTGACTTTCTATTCCCCACTCCTCCTTTTAGCCTCAGTGTAGCCACACTGATGTTTCCCATCCCTGATTCTGCCCAGGCTGATCTGTGACCTGTAAGGGGACGAATGCCTCTGTTGTTACACAGGGAAGGAGACACAGAGACTGGGACAACTGGCTGCACAGAGTAGTTGTCACAAAGTGAATATTCAAAGGAGAAGAGATCATTAAAACACAGTTCCCAAGACCCTGAGCCATAGGCCTGGATTATAGCTAAATAATCAAAATTGCATCATAGTGCTTTTCTTAGTACTGAAAAACAGCTTACCTTTTTGTGGTTTTGGGGGTTTTTTTCCTAGTTGTTTTCTTCCTTCTCAGAAGTGGCTAATCCACTTTGCCTGAAACCTCTGAAAAATATTCAGCCTAGGGTGGGCACGTAGCACTGACATTTACAGCCTGAAGCATTCATGTCTGATAAAGTTAAAAGCAACTGAAAACAGGGTATTGTAATAGGAAACCAAATAGGGATACCAAACTTAATAAGAAGAAGTTCTATAATCTCTGCCTATTGTAATGAATGATCCAGAGAAGGTAATTCAAAGGACTCTCGTTTGCCCTTTCCCAGAAGATAAACAAGGCGAAATTAAAGAAAATGGAAAGGCTAAAGGGAAATACTTCTCACAGAGCATGCAGCACCTGAAATTCACTGTCAGATGATAATGCTGAGAACAAGAGTGCAGCAATTCACAGAAGAGTCGGTTCCACACAATAAGAACACCTGCAATAGTTTGATAAGACACATTTAAAGATGACATTTTTCTTTATGCTTCGGGACATATAGCAAGTGCTAACTGCCTGAAGAAATTTTCCTAACAGATTATCTGGTCACTGGGATTATCAGACCTGCTTCTCCAAAGTATTCAGCACTGCAATTGAATATGTTTCAGCTATGAAGTATTCAAACCTACCAGTTCATTCATGCAGACCTAAGCAGTCCACTCAGCCAGTGATAGCTGGGTGGTGGGGTGGTGTTTTGGGGGTTTTTTTCAACTTTGGAGCAATTTAAAGGGAGATTAGTTGCTCTGTTCAAATGATGAAACATGGATCCTCCAAGGAATTAAATAATTGCAGTTTTAACATCAACATTCAGTGTTCTCAGAATAGATTGAAAACACATTTATTTAAAATAGTATCTTGATCAGTATCAGTATCTCACCAATGCTTTTAAATTGTAACATATGTCCTATTCAGCAGACATTGCATGATGTATTATATTTCAAAGGAAGAAAAGTCAAAACCACCTTTCATAGCAAACATCTAAAGGCAGCACACACTTTAACTGCCAACTTGCCACCAGATATTTGCTGTCACTTATCTAACATGCTACTGAATGGTGTTATCAGCATTACAGATGATTAGTAATAAAACAAACAGTATGGTTTCCCTTAGAAGATGCTTACCCTGCCTGGTCTGATATGATGGAAATGTACAGGTATTTTGTTTAGAACTTATTCTTCAGATACATCTAATTGTATTTGTGCAATAATGGGCCTTGTATAAACAACTTCATTTCCTCTGAACCACAACAGCTTATCACACACTAGGTGTGAATTCACAATAAAATCACTCACCATTGTCAAATTGTAACATGTATATTTTTGCATCTAGACTTTTTTGATCTGGTACATCATTAATTGCAACTAAAAGTGTCTACAGATAGTCTTATTCTTGAAAAAGAAGTTATTCTGTGGGTTAGTTTAAATTAGTCCTGTCTCAGCAGTTCCAGCTGGGATGTAAGTAATCTGAATAATGAGTTTCTCTCACTAGAATATCTCAGTGTTCTGGTGGGCTTCAAAAACAATAATTGTATATAACTGAAGTGATTTATAAATCACATAAATATTACCAAATTATCACTTTATTATTGCCATGAGTTTTAAAAAATTTTTAAAAACCCAAATAAGTCAAAACAAAAAACACAAGCAAAAGTGAAAGAAGACATAGCTATATATCTGGGATTATTTATCTAGTCAAAAACTGATAGAATCATAAAACATCCTGAGCCAGATGGGACTCACATGAATCACCAAATTCCAGCTGCTGGCCCTGCACAGGACAACCCCAGGAATGACTTCACACACCTGAGGGTGTTGTCCAAGCACTTTGGGAGCTCTGGCAGGCTGTGCACTCCAACTCTGGCACCTGTTCCAGTGCGCAGCCACTCTCTGAGTGAAGAACCTTTTCCCAATGTCCAACCTAGATCTCTCCTGACACAGGCTCCTGCTTCTTCCCTGGCTCCAAATGAGAACAGTTCCTGCGTCTGTCCCAGCCTCTGTTTCTCCATGTGCTGGGGCAGAGGGCTCCTTAGTGCAGTGGGGAGCTCTCCTTCTCTGACACAGAAATTGCCTCTGCTCCTGATTTTGACAAGATGTGCAAACAGGATGTAGCAAGCAGAACCAGTGAGTGCCATGTCTGTGTGCTGCTGCAATCCGGGAATGAAGTCAGCACTGAAAATGTAAAAAAATGTTGAAACCCCCAAAACTAATAACTTAAAGGCACTAAGAGGGAAAAAAAAAGAAAAAAAAAACTTGTTCAATTTATACTACCTTTACAGGACAAATTTTTTTAATGTCAGAATCTACTGTTCCAAAAAAGCAAATAACTTGCCTTACCCATTCTTCCAGTAGGGTTTTCTTGGGGGTTTTATTTGGTTTGGGGTTTTTTTCTTCACTGAATAATCAAAGTAGTAATTCAAGTCACTGAAGCAAAGCTGAGTAAGTGCAGCAAGGAGGCTGAGACTACAAAAATCTTCTGCTGGGCTACATAAGAACAAATAATATGGGTACCACTCCACTGCTGAGAGAAGTCCATGAAAAGCAGCGGTAAAGGCAGATAAAGTGGGAGAGGACTGAGGCATCCTGGTATTTTGCTATTTCATGTCACATGGTCTCACCCTCAAGTCTAAATTATTTGTTATTTTCTTTAATTGGCAGTAAAGTCAATTAAATTTTTAAAAATTTAATTATATTGATACTTAATTACTCATTCTAGGGAGATGATACGAAATATCTGGAGGAAAAAGTATCCATAATTAATTAGCAATGCTAATACTGCCAAAAGAAAAAAAAATTAAGTCTTTTCCTGATATTTGAAAGGAGAAATAAATCATCAATATTTTACAGACAACAGCACAGAGCAGGATACTTTATATATATATATATACATATACTTCATATATATATATACATATACTTTATGTGTATATATATATATACATATACTTTATGTATATATATATATACTTTATATATATATATATACACACACATATATACAGCTAGACCTCTACATCTGTGAATATGTGTGCATATATATGACTGTATCTATATCTGCATGAGTATGTATATATCTATACACATAAAATATATTAAATCACTGGAAAAGCCAGATACTTAGTAACTGGGAGATATTCTGCCTGTGGAAATCCATTTTTTTTCTAACCTATCATGACCAGCAGTCCAGGATAATTATCTGACACTAAAGTGACACCAATGAGAAAAGTAAAAATTTTCCTCTTCAGTTGCAAAAAATGTGCAGAATGATGGATATATTTCCTTTTTCCCTGAGTACCTGGCTGAAGAGGTTCTCATCTCTGAACATTTAGCTCCATACCATGGACTAATTGCTGCCATTTCAATTAAGGTAGTCCACATGTTTGTAAGGCACACAAAGGAAATCATCCTGGTGGAAAGTAACACACCAAGTGCAATTTTTCCATGGATATTACTAACCCAAATTATTCCAGCATCTTGGGTCATACAGGAACAAGGAGTGGAGGGTTATTTTGGCAGCAGGATTGCACAGGCACAGAAGGAACCACTGGGGACCACACATGTAGGAGGGAGAGTTAAGATATATAGAACCGAACCAAATGGATTGAGATGACTTTGCAAGCTCTGAGATCAGCTGGGAAGCTGAGGAGGGAGGTGGCAAAGTGGGCAGCAGGTGACAGACACCTTGTCCCTACCAAGGATGGTAACTCGTGAGCCCTTCCTCACCCCCAGCCACCTGCCTTTCAGCTACTCAGGGTTGCTCTGGTACTTCCAGTGTGATTCTAAGATACATTCAATGAAAATAATTATTGGGCTTGCTTTTGCCCACCATATTCTGGCTGCTAAGCAGACATCAGGTTATATCAGTTTACAACACCAGAGCATCACTAACCAGATGTGTTGCTTGTGATTTAGAGCAATCCAATTGAAAAAGGTTTGGAATCCAGTTTGCAAAAGCTCTGATATCTTCACAAAAAGGGACCTTACAAAGCAGAAATACTGCCCAGTGCAGATATCACTTGCTAATACAGATGATTTATTGTGCTCTAAAAAATGCAAAAAAATCTTTTATGGAAGCATTAAGAAAGACTTTAGATGAAACTATGCCACTATGTCACTTCTGAGGAATCTGTACATTACAAGATGTCTTGTTGCTACCTCTGATTCTGTGTAATTTGCAGCCAACCCCCTCTTGTTCTGTCAGTGATACTTTTGGTTCAGCACATCAGCTGGGATCAATCAGCACAAAATCACTCACGTCAGTGGAACTACACCAATCTGCACTCACCATCTGGCCTAAGGCAGTTACCTTGTCTCTTATGTCAATAGTTACAATTTTACTTCTGTTGGCTTTACATATCTGTGGCATACCAGCTGCTAGACACCACATCTTGTTTTATTTCTGATTCTCACTGCATATGGTGAAGTGCCTGGGTATTTTGGTACAGTTTGACGTGCTCTGGAAGTGCCAAATGGCCCAGTCTCACACAGTTAGCACTACTCCAGCAGCCTGTCTAGAAGTATTATCTTAGGTCATACTCAGCTACAGAGGTTTGCTTTGGTTTTGTTTACTGCATGTTACAAGTAACCTGGACTTGAACTGTCCTCCATGAGTGTAAGCTTTGTACATGACTGTGTGGCCATATGGAGTCTTTAGACTTCTGCAAGGTGAAACACCTTCAGCAGAGAGCTTCCCCACCACCACCACCACCATGCTCCACAGCCTAATTCCCAGATCAGGCCATCACACAAAATTGCAATTTTTATGGCAGATGAGAAACCTGAGGAGTGTTTTATCACCATGTTTTATAATGACAATGAAAATATGCTTAAAAGTTATCTGCATCATTTAACTGTGGACAGCATTCTTCTCTACTTCCCAGAAATGTCTATGACTCAGGACCACCTGCATCTGGATATTCTTGTACATGTCTACACCAAGAAAAGAGAAGACTAAGGAACAATCTCTGCAATTGAGGCCAACTGGCCCAGAGATCTGAGATATTAAAAGTACTTGAAGTGATACTGGGGGCATGTGGGAGCTTGTCAGACTGTATTTATTATACCAAACTGCAAGTGTGTGTTGCACTCTCTGGGGTGAGGTGAAAATACAGAAGAATGGCTGATAGCTTAGCTAAGGAAAAGCTGTTACAGTACAGGAGATCCCTACATGGATACTATCCCATCCTCTCATCCAAGTTAACCCATCTTTGGGACATAAGAAAGTCTTTGTTATTTCAGCTCTTTGCTGTAATTTCCATGAGCTGACATCTTTGAATTTGTAGGTAAATTAGCTACTTTCTGCCTATTTTATTGCTTCGCTGCAATTTAAGGAATGGAATAAAACAGATAAATCAATCCCCTCTACAAAAGGCCACAAATCAGCTGTGTACAACTGTCCTAGAGCCAGCAAATCCACAAGAGGATGTGAATAATAACAAGAATGTATGAATAATGAGAGAAATAAGGGAAATAGCTTCATTAAGATAATTTCCTTGGAAACAGTTATTGCTCGAAGCACTATAACAAAAGATATCTTGTTTATACAACAATTTAAAGAAATTATTTAATGATTCCCATGAGCATTCTCTGACTTTAAAATAAACACATTATGTCTTAGTCTGTGCCCAGAGAGTTAATGGTAAAACAAAATCATTCTTCTTGGCTCTCACTGATATTAAAAGCATTTTGTACTGCCCTGCCAGTTTCAAGTAGCCAGACTTCTGCCAGGCTTAAGAACTAGGAATTGTACTTTTGCACATTTGGAAGAAGTCCAAAATGTATCCCAACGCCGAGTACATTTTAAGCCGCTTAAGGCGACTTTACACGATGAGAACAGTGGAAAGGCTCAGGAAAGCAAATGACTACAAGGCACAACAGCTCCACAGATGCACACTCTGGCCTCTAAGTTGTAGCAGCATTGTGACATTCTAGTTATTTAGCTATTTTCCAAGATCAGAGGTCCCCTTGGGCACCAATACCAGTGGGACAGACTCAGGTATGGTGTTCGTGACTGCTCCAGAGAACAAAGAATAATATTTTTGTTACAGAGTGTATTAGCTGCAATAAAAAAAGACTGTGTTTGGAACACAATTGGTTTCCAGATTTGTGGGGAGTTTCTTGCAAATTAAAGCAGTACGAGGTTGCTTTCAAGAAACTCAGTCCTGTTCACCCCATTTGGCAAATTGTTAGAAGGTCCCAACGAAAACCATGTGTTAATAACATGCTACAAACTATTCTGTTAATCCTTTCATGAATACATAATGAATATTATGAAATCAAAACACCAAAACAAATTTAGTAAATAAGCCTTTAAAACATCATAGAATATTAGAATGATCCTGCAAAATCAGTATCTTTTCCCAAAGATCAAAAATTTGTCAATATTATGTATTGAATGAGTAAGAAACCTCATAATCACAAACCCTACTTGTTTCTTTCAGCATCTTTGAGACAGAACAGACCCAAATGCTCAGAAATGTTTCTCCTGAGCTGTGTTCAAGTGGCAGTGATTTACATTTGAAGTGTCCATGTCTTACACTTCCAAAAATACACATGAATTTAAAACTGAATTTAAGTGGTCATGCCATCTTCTGATTTAGTAAATTTTTTCATTATAGCACCCTTCTCTGCTCAGATGCAAAACAAGTTAGTTGCAGAGGGGATAACTTTTGCATATGTCTGCATGCTTATAAATGCCAGGCTCTTGTTTACTTACATTTCTACCTCCTCAAGCTAAATTCCTTTATGTCTCACTGCACAATATGAAGAATTACTCTTCTGCAAAGGGAAGCAGGTTTTAATTCTGTAATAACCTGCCTAGGCTCCACATCCTTGCATGCAAAAAAAAAAAAAAAAGGGAAAAAACCCAAAAAAAAAAAAAAAAACCACAACCTAACACTACACCAAAGGGAATAGAGAATTCCCTGATTAGTGCAAAAGCATGCAAAGCTGATGAAGTTGCTTCAGCATAAGTCTTACAAAGCTTAATCCAGTTTTACTGTATTCTAGACACTAATAGAAAAGCTTTTATTAAAAGGGTATTCTTTGTAAGAGTAAAAAAAACCTCTTTGTTAGATTTTCTATGTTATTTTGAGCAATTTCTTATAAATTTTAATCCTGATTTAATTCCTGTGAGAACTTACAGCAGTAATGGGAGCAGGTTGCCCTGTGGAGTGCAGACAGACCCTTACTCTTTATTACCTCTCCAGCTACCTCAGTCTGCTGCTCAGGCTAGCAGATACTAGTGAGAGAGAAAAAATTCTTCAAGCACATCATGGACCTTTCATCTGCTCTTGGAGGTGACTTGCTACATCCAGGAGAGCTTGGTGATATATATTTGTCTCAAATATATATAAGCATTGACAGATTTACAGAAGTCTGAAGAGACAACCTAGCAGAAGGGTGACTATTTATCTGTATATTCTTGGTAAAATGACTTTTAACATTTCTCTCAAGGTATACAAACACCAATTTTGGGGGTGAAGGGGATTTGCAGATTCAGTTGTGTGGATTAACTTGTGTAGCCTCTGACTGTAGATTCAGAGGCCTTCACTGGCTCCATGTTGAGCCTCAAGGAATTTCAAAATCAGTCACCTGTCATCCCTGTTGATACTTTTTTAACATTTCATGCTAAGGCAGTAACAAATAACAAATAGTTAAAATCAGTCAAAATCAGACGCCTGTCATCCCTGTTGATACTTCTTTAATGTTTCATGTTAAGGCTGTAACAAATAACTATAACAAATAGTTACCTGTAAGGGGCATCATTCACTAATATTCATGAACCACCTTAAGGATGGCCTCTTCATAAATCAGCCTCAGAGGAGAAATATTCAAAAGACAACAACAAATGAAGCCTGACACATCCTGAGTAGCGAGGGGTTGTAAGTAAAAAGCAAATCTGTTATTAATGGCAAAGGCCATTAACACCTAACCAATATTAAAAGTGACTATCAAATAGTAAGACTTATCCTTCCCTTGAAAGTGATTGCTCTTAGAGGAGCAATGCTACAGCAGGCACAAAAAGAGACCACACTGCCTTGTAATTGAAATATAAACACCCTCACCAAAGGAAGAGGGTGTATAATAAAAAAGCCTGAAGTGATGTTTTGCTAGAGTGGTGAAGTCTAGCACAAAAGCAAAGAAAAAACAAAGCCACCTGATCTCTGTTGCAAGATTTAGCTGTTTAAAGCCTTACTCTTACAATCACACTATCCTCACTCAACAGTATGATTACAGTAAGTAGCTGACACTTCAAAACCTGTTTAATAATCAAGAGTCAAGACAAAGGGTGTTTCTGGGGCAGAGAGTTTGCTGGCAATTTTCCCTAGGAAAAGAAAGGGCAGAAAAGTAGCACAGATAAGTTTGATGAGGAATACTGCAGACAAAATTTCTGCCTAGTTAAGTGCTTTGAAATCCATTCTTCCATATGCCTTTACATGTCACACAGCCATCAGCACCTGTGTATTTTACTGACAAAAGTTGATGAGATATAAGTTTCCACTTAAGTACAGTAAGGCCCACTGCACTGAAAAGATTGCCCAGAGGACAGAAATGGCTTTTTGAACTTTTCAACACTTCTCCACACTGTACAATGTCCACCAGCAACCTTCACTGGCACCTTTCTCAGCTCAAGTTTCATATACGAAAGTATTCAGAGCATCAAACAAAAAACTGCACCTACTTCTGACTTGTACTGAATTTCATTTCCATATTTACTGTCCTCCATCTGGGAATGCAAAAGAACAGAAGAAAATAAATGGAATACATAGCATAGGTTAGACTTAGGGGTGTTGAGTAGTTTGGGATAATTTTATATGGGATTTTGTGGTACCATTGTGCTATGAGGCATGTGTGCTTCTAGACCTTGATCTGCTATTTCAGCATGCAAGGTTCTTCTCAAAAACCTTTGTAGTAAGCTTCCCATTCTCAACATCTGATGCAATCACTAAGTTATATATATCCAAGAGATCCTGGTCTCCAACTTTCTTCCCCCACTTTAAATACGAAACAGTCAAGTCATTCTATCAAGACGGTCTTTGCATCATAGCAGAATCATATTTCTAAATAACAGTAATTTTTTATCATCAAGGGCTTACTTTTATTTATTTGCTGACTGAATCATTATAAATCAAACGGGTAGTAGATTTACTGCTGTTGAGAAGCCTTTACAGAATCATTCAATTTTCTAGAAACATGTTTAATTTCTGTAAGCAATAGTAAACTATTTCTCTGATTATATTTCAAGACTTTTTTCTTTCATTTTTCTGCCTCACAGAGCTCTTGATTGAAATCTGGAGGCAGGTGAGTAATGACTAGCTCACTCCAAGTGTTTGAAATGCAATATGGGCTCCGCGGTGATTCATTAAATTAGGTAAGAATATATGGAGGTTTTCCCAAATTGCAGAAAGCTGTCCTAGTTACTATAAATGAAAATATTGTTATGAAATAAAAAGAAAACTAAATCATTGCTTTTATTCCTCAAGATGTTCACAAATCACTCATAGTAATGAGTCAAGATTAAATAGCTCCACAGTCTAGCAGATCCAGAGTGTCTAAACTTTAGTTATGAAATGCTCATGTTTCTTGTCTGCTGCCAGAATCTTTGTCTAGGATGGGATTTCAGGCCTCATTAAATGGCCCTTGCCCACCAAAAGTTTGGATAAAAGTAGTGTTATTGCCATTTGAGAAAAATTGGTGCAATTTACTTCTGAAAAACTGTGCTTCTTAGAGATATGGACTTAGAGTCCCTACTGACACTAGGGATCATTGCTGGTGGCGAAGACTTTAGAAATAGGCATGGTTTATAGGGCAAGCATGGGAAAGAGAGTTGACAGCTCTGCTGGTCCTCGTCTCAATAGGGATGCTGGCTCTGTGGCACCTCACAGATTTCCCACGTGGCACCCATTCAGAGCAAGATCAACAGGAAACACTTACATTACTTCATTTTCTAACTCCCCTTCTACCTGCTCCATAGGCATGAGATGCACTTTCTTCTCAAATCATCCAGCTGAAGGCTTGCACATGCCCATCTTGTTGGAATGACTCCTGACCCGTCCCCTGCTTGCATGGAGGGGGCCTTAGTAACAGTAAAATAGCAGTGAACTTATGTGAGCAGAAATTTGTCCTTTTTTTTTTTTTCCCTGTATAACAGAAAACTGTAAAATTAACATCAATTAACCCCACTGCTTCTGGCAAGGCAGATTACATCTGTGATGTCCTGCAGTGCTGCTGACTGCAGTCACTGCATCATTAAACTCTGTGTGGCGAAGGCAGGTGATGGTTCTTTGTAAACACAACAGGACTTTTCCCCTCTTCGGCATCTGAAAGCCCTGGACAACAGAAACAGTCAGTAACAACTTCTGTGTGGGGCCACAATGAATCAGGAGAACTCGGGAACAGTGTCAAAGCAGTGCCCAGGGCTGGCAGAGAGCAAAGGAAAGGAAGGTTTCCACCTCTAAGGACTGAAAAGGAAAGCTAAAAGGGGTTGCCATAGAAAGGGAGGTAAACAAGGATGATTTGCCTACAGTGTGTTCCAATAAGATAAAAGATACAATAAAACTTCTCTAACAGAGAATTAAAGAACTGTAAGTGATTTAAACATTCAAATAAACACTTTTTACAATTTCGGTCACAAGGAATTTTCTGTGACTGGTAAAGTAAACAGTGGCTCACACAGAAGATGATTTCTAAGTTTGTGAGCTGATGCTCATGAGACATTTAAAATACAGAGTTTTTTCCTTTTTTTACTCTTCTTCTGAGCCTGAGGGGGAACATATAATATCAAACCTTTAAGTGCAAAGGTGAAAAAGCATGTGCACAAAACTTCCAGAAAGCATGGACAGGTTGACTCATATGGAAGTGGACAGTAGCTGTCTCCAGCTTTCCTGTAACTAGGCAAGTAATTTTTAATTTTGAAGAAGAACAATTGATGATTTTAAGAAAACTTCAGGAAAGCTCCTTGACTGCAACTGCTAGAGGCTTGAAGCAAAATCCAGCCCTTCACCTCTGTTACAACCTGTCCTAGAAGGTGAGAGTAACCCAGTTCTTGTTAATAGAAGGACACACATCTAATCCCTTGGGGTGGATTAGAGTGAAATGACACTGAATGATCAGTGTTTGTAAGAATAAATATGTAGAGTTCATTTTTGAACAATTTGGTTGCAACGGAAGTTTTCCAACTGAGCCACTCACAGCCTTCATTTCTTATGGGACTAGACTGTGTTTAGAAACTGACCTCCAGTGGGAAGACAGCTCCAAAGAAAATTGTCCCAGGTTAAGGAAAGGAAAGAACATATAAATGGGACAATCCATAAGAAAACAATATTATCTTGATCCTAATTGTTCCAAACAATCCAATATCTTTCATGAGTCTTTTATGGACAGTTTGCCACAGAAGTGTGTTGTTGAAGAAAAAAATCAGCTCTTTCCAAGAACAAAGTCATGGATATTTGATGGGTTAGTTAAGGATAAAGAATTGACTAGTAGAAAATTAAGAAGAGGCTTATTGCCTCAGTAACAGATAATACAGGTATGAGGGAGGTGGTGATGTGAAAGTAAAAAATGGGGCTTCCTTGAAGTATTCCGATAGTCTGGAAGCCAGCTGAGCTTCCAACATCCAGTTATACCTAACTGAACAAAACCTCCTTCAGAAGAGTCCTGATTTTGCAGAGATGCCAATATTTTTGCCAAAATCAATGATGTTGATTGACAAAATCAATACATCCTCCAATGAAAACTTAAAAAAATAAAAAAGGATAAAATAAAAGGGATTAGATGAAGCACCAAAAATTCACTCTGTGATAAAGTCTGCAGAATCAGTGTAGTCAATTCACCAAAGACAGGAACTATTTAAATAATTATATAGCAGAAGCTTCCTACTAAGACTATAAAGAGCATTCTGTAAAAAACAGCAGTACAGCCTGTATCAGTTAAAGATGCACAGAAGATGCTGGCCAAGAGAAGAATTGGCACACTTAATTGTTTGAGCTTCAGAAGTACTTAAAAGTTTACAACATTGCAAAGAAACCATAGCTGCAGATGACTTAATTTACTTTTTTGTTCAAAAACACTGACAGAACGATAAGGAAAGATGACACTTGTAGGGATAAAATCAACTGTGAGTTTCCATCTCCTGACTGAAAGAGCACTTTGTCAGGGTGAATGACTCCATGTGTCTCTGTTACTAAAGAAGTACCATGGAAAAACAATTAAGAAAATAAATTATACAGAGAAGCAACCTGTCATGATGGATTTTTCTATCTGAAAGAGCTGGAGCATTAAAGAAGATCTGTCTGACTTTACCTGCACCAAAATTCATCTTCTAACAGGAGAGCGTGGTGGAGTTTCTGCACCTTAGACTGAGCAACTCAGCATTCTTGGATGTTCAAAGCCAGACATCCCTTAGACATCTTCTGTTTATAAAACTGGCACACAAAACTGATCTTTATTTTCAGTAATTAATTAGGTCATTAACTAGATAAATTTGTCACTGAGAATAATAGGCATTTCTGTCTGTGGGCAGTTGTGAGCAGGATGGGCCCAGACTTGTCAGTGCTGCCCAACAACAGGACAAGGGGCAACAGTCATAAATTGAAGTTCCATCTAAATATGAGGAAAAACTTCTCTAACGTGAGGGTGACAGAGCACTGGAAGAGGCTGTGCAGAGAGGTTGTGAAATCTCCTTCTCTGGAGATACTCAAAATTCACCCAGATGTGATTCTGTGCAACCTGCTCCAGGTGAACCTGCTTTAGCAGGGGATCTGGGCTAGATGATCTCCAGGAGTCCTTTCCAACCCCAACTATTCTGTGATTTCTGTCATTCTCTAGATACTTTGGGGAAAATTTGAGCTGTACTCTGTTTTTTAGGCTCCCATGCCTTCTTCTAAAGGCCATATTCTGTAAACTGCTGCTTTCATTGTTCGGGTCACTATTGTATCAAAAAATATTTGCTCAGGTTCTCTTGGATCAAAACATGATTGTTTTAGGTAACTGATGCAACACCCAAAGCTAGCACATAATGTAACGTCGGTGTTGCAGAGAAGCAGAAGCGCTGTAGTACTCAACTGTTTGTGCCAAGGGTATCACCAGGATGACCAGCATAGAAACCCAGAGAAGCTTTGGCAAAATGATGAATTCACTGACATAAAAGAAGTTGCATAAGATGTTTGGCCATGGCATGGCAAAAGAAGACACTTTTTGAATGTCCTGTATTGAAGCATGAAACATGCTCTGAAAAAAGAGAAAGAAAATTGAAGGGAAAGTATCAAAAGTATCACCTGATAATATAAGAAAGGAATGCAAAGAGTAAAGGAGATTAAATGAACCAGTGAAAAGGACACACATCAGAAGGAGGGCTAGGAAGATAGTAGGTCAAACACTGATTTTTTTAAAAAAAGGAGAGCTGGAATAAGCATTTGCAGCACATTCTCATTCAATGCATAACACAAGAGAAAAGATGACACAGATTAAAAGTCCCCCTCTGGAAGGGAGAAAAGAAATAGCAATTTTGGGCAAACATCAAAGGGTGTAATTGCTCTGTTCATACTGAATGAAAAATGTTCTGCAAAGGAGTCAATTTACATAATGTGGAGACATTTAGTATGATTTATAGCCCTGCCTTAAAG
This sequence comes from Dicaeum eximium, assembly GCA_013396995.1. NCBI lineage: Eukaryota > Metazoa > Chordata > Aves > Passeriformes > Dicaeidae > Dicaeum > Dicaeum eximium. Next base: position 1,396,456 of record VWZP01004916.1, on the reverse strand, counting down.
GCAGTAGAGTGAAAAAAATGTTGTTAAAACCCCTGCATTTTCTTAGAGGAATAATTGGTGTTGAAGAAGCAACTTGTAAGAACATCACAAGTTTAGAGACTGGGAAGAAGCTGCAGGTGGACATGTGTTATTGCACAGTTAGATGGGGAGCTGCAGGGACACCTTTTCTCCAGTACCATTATGGGGAACAGGATGAAAGCACCTTAAAGGCAGCCAGAGTCAGATCCCACAAGATCCTGAAGAGGACAGACTTCCCCCCCTGTGCTCTAATGTGTGGTGATAAACTCCCCATCTTAAGCAGTAAACTAGCAGCCACCTGTCCTGCTGAATCTCCCCAAGCTGCCTGCCTGCCTGTGCTCTAGCTCGTGTGTCATATTTTGCTTTGTAACTTCCACACCAAAAGCAATCTAGACGTAAAAAGTGTTTCTTCATTTCTTTCTGCTTTTGTTGCCAGCTGGACCTGCTTTTTGAGATTGTCCAGGTCTCAGGTACCTGTACTCATGGGAACACAGAGGTAGATGTGGAAAACACACAGCCCAGCAAAGGGACAAGGCAGGACCTCTCTTGTGACAGCTGACCCTCAGTTTTGCAGCTTAAAACAGCTGCAGAACGACAACCTCATTCCCCGCAGAGATCCCAGCTGGGAAGAGAGCTAAATCAGTGAGAGGCACAAGGCATGAGATTGTATCAGGCTTCAACAGTAAAACACTTATGCCAATTAAATTACACTCAGGGGAAGAGAAACACAGATAACTCACAAGAGCCTCCTTTACACCAGTGTGACAGGGCTGCCCAAAGTTCGTGCTTGGAGAAGCCTGACACAGAGGGTCTGGCAGAGCTTTGAGAGAGAGTTCTGTGCAGGTGAGTTCCCAGAGCTGGGGGCTGTGCTCATCACTGCCTGGGACCTCAGAGGGTACACATGGCATCAGCACTTGCTGCTGGGTCCCTTTAGGCTGAGCCTAAAGTTACAGCTCAGCTTTGCTGCTGGGATCCAGGGCAGCTTTATTCCCAGGCTACCTCTGGCCTCATTTTGCTCTTGAAAAGGGACTGCTTTTCCCACAAAGATGTTGCCACAGCACTCTGTGCTTGCTCTTTATGCTGATCCCTCTGCCCGTCTCCTGTTCTACAGGTCCTGAAGCCAGGCAAAGTTAGCTCCTTGTGACTGGCACAGGGATATTCCTGTAAGTTCTGCATAGCCTGTAAAATGCTCTCCTTTCTGAGAAAAACTGCTCTGCTATTCACCTTCCAACTGAGATAGAATTTGTAGCATGCCTGTTTTGTTTTAAATCAAAAGAGGTGATCACATTTTGATTTGCCCATGGATAATATTTAGTGCAGCCTTCTAAAGGGATGCCTTTTTGCTTTTTCTCCAAGACATTGAGCACTCCCAAATTTTTAACAGCCTGGTGTAATGGGGTTTGTCCCTGCTCATGCAGGGAGGTTGAAACTTGATGATACTTTAAGGTCCTTTCCAACCCGAACAATTCTTTGATACTGTGATTCACTGATCTAAATGATAAATCATAATTCCCCACATGACAATGGAATCATCTTGATCATGTTCTGGTGACAGTCACTGAGAAATTAATAAAAGCTAGAGCTAAGCATTCTTCTTTTCAAACTCAGTGTTCTATTTACATCCTTGAAAATTTGGAGATTGAGTTTCCTCAACTGAGCGCAAAATAATTTCTACCAAACAAGTACTCATGGAACAAACCTGTTCATGTATTTTTTAGAGGTGTAAAAACAAATGAGAACATTTTTGTGAAAATTGGCACAGGTAATGTTTCCCTGTTTATCTTTGAAAAAAAACAAAACAGAACAGCATTAAGCTAAAGACTCTACCTCTGCTAGCCGGGGGTTAGCAGGTTGATAGTGCATGTAAAATCAATACCAGATAACTTAATTGTCAACTAATCTCAATTCACACATTCCTAAGGATAAGGAATTCCCAAGATTACCCAGGCTGTTCATTTTATAGATTGTCCTTTAAAAAACACTGTTCTGTAAAATTGAGGAAACAGGAATCTAATACAAATCTAATACAGAAGGTAGTTGGGTATTTCATAATTTGAGCTCCACTCATAAATGTATTACCTTTATAATGGTAGAAAAATATTTACCCTCTCACACATTCATTATGCCTGTCTGGTACTGCAGTCAGGACATTTGTCTTTTGAGCATTATTTAAACAATTTAAACTCATTAGGGACCATAATACTATTACTTACAGAGAGCAACACCTTATATAAAGAGCAGTCTCACCAGTCCCACCTATGGAATAAGACATTGGCCAAAATCAGTATAGATTGTACAGCAGGGTCCTGAGTGTGTGGTAGCCATAGCAGAAAGAACAGCAAAATGTCATGGTATAATTATGTCAGCACAAAAGGTCTTATTGTTCCCTGTCGAATTCTCTTTATTCCTGAACATGTTCCTGTTACACATTTGCTGGGGGGTTTTCAGGCTATTTTAGAGTATTTATGACTCAGTTGTGAATCTTCATAAACACATTGTCAGCATGGGCTCAAGTGAATTCAGCATTTCCAGGGAGAAATGAATAGGCACTATGAAGCATACTTCTCATTTCACATGTCTATTCAAATACTGTCTCACATTAGTCAGATCCATGCACTTTAAAGCCTGCCTCGAGAGACTATGGCTGCACTTGTAAATAGGAGCAGAAGCACTCAACAAGCTGAAAAGGAGTCACTGGAACAGAGGGGATGTCACTGGACACAAAGCTTGGCAGACACTCATGACGGAGCATGACAACATGAAAGCCTTGACTGAATGCAGATCATGTTCATGGTTGTTCATTTGTGTTTTTTTAAGGAGAATAATCTTTGCTTCCAGAGCAGTAAAGAGTCTTATTTATTTCTTCATTCTGTCCACTGTATAACAGCACTTCACTGCTATTTCTTTCTTCGAATTACAGAATCACAGGATCAATTATGTTGGAAAAGACCTCTGAAATCACTGAGTCCAACCCACAACCCAACACCTGCCAACTAGACCAGAGCACTGAATGTCACATCCAGTCTTTCCTTAAAGACCAGCACGACAGCGACTCCACCACCACCCTGGGCAGCCCATTCCAGTATCTAATCACCCTTTCTGTGAAAAAACTCTTCCTAATGTCCAACCTAAACCTCCCCGAGCAGAGTTTAAGATTATGATGTCCTCTTGTCGTGTCATGGATTGCCTGGGAGAAGAGTCTGGTCCCTGTCTGGCCACAATCTTCTTTCAGGCAGTTGTGGAGAGTGATAAGGTCAGTCCCTCAGACAATACACTTTGGTGCTCTGAGAGAGCATTTCTGCCAAAGGGAACACACCAAAGCTTGGCAGTGGTCTTGTAGGAAATGGGTAAGATTTTAGCTGTGTCTCCGTTCATCTTCACTGTCTGCTTCTGTCTCCAATGAAAGAAAAGTGTGTTGCTACATACTTCATAGGGCTTTGCTCCAACAGCCATGAATTTGCTGGATGATCACATTGATAAGGAGATGCTTATCTGTCTGAGGCCAGTGTTCCTATAAGTTGTTAGTAAATAACAGCAATCCTGTGATTAAGCATTTCTCTTCCTTTGTCTGATAACAATTGCATTTGTAAGAGAAGGTACTTAATTTTCATGACATAAACCATTAGAAACCAGACGTTTACATCTTTACATTTGCCTTAGGCTGTGATGCCTAAACCTAAGAGGAAGACAAAAACCAAAACCAAAACTAAAACCAATGTAAAGGAATATATAACATATCCTGCATCTATCCCCATGCTGCACAGGTGGGGCCCATAGCATTAATGTAAAAATCTGAAATCCTTTCTGCTATTTCTAATAAATTATGAACATGGGGAAGACGAGGAGTCTTTTTTTGAATCCTGGTATCTCTTGCAGAAAAGGGGGTCTTACTTCATCCCTGACAGGCATCTGCAGGGAGTTTGCCATCTTGCCAATTCCTCTTGATTAGGGCCATTTGGGTCAGCTCCAGTGAAAATGTTAATTATTCTATTGAACCAAGTACACGAAGGAAAAGATGGATGGGTTGGCTGGAGTAATGATCGCTGCATTGGGGGAAGGTGCAGAGCCAAAGGCATTACAAGGAGTGCAAAGCTCAAGAGTGGGAAGGAAATGAGAAACCAGGGTGGAAAAGGTAAGGGAGGGCCAGCCGTGGCAGGGGCTCTCTGTGTGCTTTGTGCCCTCATTCTGGGAGTGAAGTGGGAGTCCTGCCCCACTGGAGTATGCTTGCCTTCCCCATCTTCCCATCTGTTCACTCTTTCAGTGTGCAGTGAATGAACAGCACAAAATACAGAAGCATCTGAGCTGGCAGTGTGCCCTGGTGGCCAAGAAGGCAAATGGAATCCTGGTGTGCACAAGGAAGAACATTGCCAGCAGGTCCAGGAAGGTGATCCTGCCTCACTATGCAGCCCTGGTGAGGCCACATCTGGACTGCTGTGTCCAGTTCTGGGCTCCTCAGTACAAGAGAGACTTGGAAATCCTGGAAGGGGTTCAGTGGAGGGCAAAAAAGATGAATAAGGCATCTGAGCATCTTTCTTATGAGGAAAGGCTGGGGAAACTGCGCCTGCTTAGCCTCAAGGAGAGATGACTAAAAGGGGACCTCATCAATGTTTATCAGTATCTGAAGGGACGGTGCCAGCGCATGGAGCCAGGCTCTTCTCAGTGGTGCTGAACAATCACACAAGACAACAAAAAGTAAGAGTCTTTGAACTCCACTAACAAACTGATAGGTGATTTCCCAGAGTGGAAAACTTTTGCTTATAGCTTTTTATTGTGGCTTAGTTTATCCTCATGAAACACTGAATGAAGACTCTTAACCATTCTGAGTGAAAGAACAGCTTGGGCGGTGAGGTGAAGTGCCTCCACCTGCTGTGTTAGCCCAGACAAAAAGAGCACTTGGAATTGCCTTTACACACACAGAGCTTACTGTCAAAAAAGGTTTTCATTTATCAGCTCCCTCACAGAGTTTTCATAATAACATTTTCTAGCTTTTCTGGTTCTTTGGTCTCAAATTAGAGCTATTCAGATGTGAAATGTAGGATGCCTTCCTGTGTACAAATATCTTGATACATTTTAGTCTTCAGTTTAGTTAAAGTTTTTATGTCAGGAGAATGGCTGTGGTTAGACATTGGTGAAGAGTGTTCCCAGTGCAGCCTATTGGCATTAATGGAAAACCTTCTATTTGACTACCAAGGTTTCAAAGAAAAAAGAAAAGAATCACAAAACCTGTACTGAGTTTTCAGATGTGGCTGAAAGTTACACAGCTGTGTTGGGTTGAGTCTGCATCAAAATTGTTTGAGATACTGTCGAGGACATGGTTTCATATTTAACACACTTGAAATGGTCCATTTCCATTGTACATTACAGAGAGCAGCCTGAACTGTTACTGTTAAAGTCTTATCAGTACTGCTGGATTTTTTTCATCTAAGGGATAAAATGGTTTTCAGATTTGGATGGCAAAGCATTTAATTATTTCGACTCTATCTTCCCCAGTGTTTTAAATACTAATATGATATCTGTGTTTTGGGCACACCTGAAAGAGCAGACTGGATTAGGTACAAAAGTTTAATCTCACATCCTGGGTGAAGGATAGTCTTGTTTTCAGTCACTGCTCCAGTTCTTGGAAAGGATTTTCAGTGTGACAGCGTAATTGGTGTGTTACAGATAATTGTTGAGAATTCAGAGTCCTCTGATGACTTTCATCTGTGTCCAATACCCCACCAGCATAGCTGTTTTCCTGAGGCTAGAAAATCTCCTTCATTTTACTGACAGCATCTTTGATAAATAAATGCCTGCTGAAAATCTTTTCTTTCCTGTCAGATTTGTAAGGTGGAAGCTGAGGACCTCAACGTTCTCCACGTAGTCCACAATGTGTTCATACTGCCTAAGGTTTAAACTTCTTTGCTGAATAGAAGTGAATAATTTAGTTTCAGCTGCAAAGTTACCGACAGCTGGAACAGTCCTTTTGCCTCTTCTATTGCATCCAAATTAACAATACAAGCACACTAGAAGAATGCTAAAAGATAGATTGCAGGGTGGATGAAAAGCACCCCAAAGTTAAAAAAAAAAGGGTACATGTCCAATATACATGTGTCCCAAGTAAAACTATCAAAGCAAACTGTCACAAGTACAGCTCCAGTTGAATGACTGCAGAGCCATTTCTTGGCAGAGGATCCTCAAAGCATTTGTCAGATGCTTTGTCTTTTCCATATTCACATTTTCACTGAACTTCCAGGATAACATATTCACCCTGTACTTGAATTCTCTTCTCTTGTAACAGTGCAATCTGACAGATAATAGGATTAGTTCCATGAAATGCAGAAAAAGCAATAGTTATACTTGTTGTATTGTTTTAGAAGCCCCTTATTTGGGATTTCTATGAATAGGATGTTTGCTGAAGCACAGTGATATGCTGAGAAAATTATTCAAAAAGTCATTTATTTTTCACACACTTGTCTGTCTGCCCAGAAAACCAATAATTTGTTTATTCAGTTAAATAAGATAGGACACTGACTTGCCAAGACACAGAAATGAGTGCTGAGAGCTGTCAATACATTCATGAATACAGATAGTATTTTACACTGACTTTGATTTTATTTTAGCTGAGGACTTATGCATCTTTCCAAAAGATTTTTTCCCTATGGTATTCATGGTGAGAACCGTCAGGGCTGTAAACTCCAGGGACCTTCCAGCTCTCTCACTTCATACAGATAACATCCATCGTGGGAAGAAGAGCTGTATTTTATTGGAACGACAAAACTGAATTGAGGTCCTATTAAATCATGTCCATTGGTACATTCTCTACAAACCCTCAGCAGTCTGATTTCTGAGTGGTTTAGGAACATGTTTATGAATGTAGTCTCCATAGATGGAGTGGGAATTGCACACTGTCTTCTTTACAAGCATGGAGAGCTTTCTTCTCCTGGTTTAGGGCCAACTTTCCCAGCGTGCTCATAGTTCTGCATCTCAATTTTGTCTCTCTCTGCAGTTGCTATAAATGCAGAATTGAATTTGCTGAATGCTGTTATGTGTCTTTTTCTGGTAAATCAAGACAACAAATCACAGGGTTTGGGGAAGTTATGCCATTAGAAAAGCAGTGTGGTATCAGAATTGGCTGTCTGTCTCATTGCAAGCAAAGCTATGCTCCAAATCAGACTAAGCTTTACCTATTTCACACTTTTAGGTTTCCTTCTGATACACTATTTTTCTGGGGATAAAAGCCCAGTTATTTCAGCATTGCAAAGCCTTTTATCCCTCTGTCTTCACTGTTGGTAATGTAATTGCTTGTTGCAAATGATTGATTTTCTCCCCTTTTTTTTTTCCTTCATTAGTTTATCGTTTGTTAGATGCCCAGAAAATACAACACCCATCTACCTGTATATTTTCAGAAATTGTTTATACGAAGCACTCTCCTATTTTGTAGCCTTTATTAAACCCTAAGTTTATGAAGGCTTTCATGGAGTCTGAGCACAATGTATTGTCTGACTATCCTTATTTACAGCCTCACTGACTCCTAACGTAAGTAACATTAGGTTTGAGGGCAATGGCTTCCTTCTATGAATGTTGTGTTGATTTTTCCCCTACTCTTTGCATTTCTTCTACTGATTTTATTTTTAATATGCTGTCTTCTTCAGACACCAGAAGCAAGGTGTCTGCCCTGCAGCATCATAGCTCTTTCTCCACACTTTTTGGACATCAGTATAACATTTCCACCATCTTTTCTTCTACCACCATTTGTCAGAGCAAAGTCATGACTTGGCACAAAACTCAGCACTGCCAAATTCACAGGAGGTGTTTTAAGAAAAGGAACTACACAGGTAGATGGCTTTGCTTTCCAGAAAACCCAATTCTTCCCTTGCTTCTCCGACATCGGCTGGAGTTCAGCAATAAGGATCGAGTCAGATGCTCCGTTGATAAGGCAAAGCCACTAAAACAAATCCCATGAGTGTTGGGGACAGCGCACGAAACTAAAATTGGAGCTAAATTAAACTGAGACAAGAGCAGAAGGTCTGCCCAGCTTCTGCCTCTTCCTCTCCCTGCTGTAGGAAGACCCTCGAATCTGTCCCTATCTGTCACCCGCTGGCTTCTCGCGCCTGCTGAGGCCTGAGGGCGGCAGAGGGCAGTTCTGTTCTCGGCTGTTCTCGGCTGTTCTCGGCTGTTCTCGGCTGTTCTCGGCTGTTCTCGGCTGTTCTCGGCTATTCTCGGCTATTCTCGGCTGTTCTCGGCTGTTCTCGGCCGGCTCTCGGGGTCTGCGGTGCCGCTGCCGGTACCGCTGCCTGCGGTCGGTGCTGTCGGTGCTGTCGGTGCCGGTGCCTGCGATCTGCGGTGTCGATGCCCGGTGGGGCAGCAGCGGCCTCTCCACGGCTCCTCATGGTCTCTCCACGGCCCCTCACGGCCCCCCCAACGCCCCTCACGGCCACTCCAC
>VWZP01004916.1:1339172-1381471 GCA_013396995.1 Dicaeum eximium | reverse complement strand
TTTTGTGGGGGGGGATTTGGTTTGGGGTTTTTTTGAGAGGAGGGGGTGTGTGGCGAGCCGGTGACGCACGTCAGGAGCCCGAAGTGGCCAGAGGTGTATTTTTTCACCGAAGGAGTTAAGCGCGGCGCTGCCCGCAGCATCCAGCAGGCGGCCGGCGCTCCCGGCGATCCCGGCGATCCCGCCGCGCCGNATAAATAATGAATATTTTTATAATCTAAACTATTTCAAGCATTATAGGATCTGGTTATTTTTGGTTTAGAGTTTGGGGGTTTTTTGTGGGTTTTTTTTTTTTTTTTTATTTTGTCTTTTCAGTTTCTCATTCTCTGTGGTAAGAAGACTTTGCTCTAAACCTGAAGCCTGGATTTGTCAAAAGCAAAAATGAGAAAGCTGTAAGTTTAGACTCGAAGTGCTTCCTGGAATAACTATCAGCCTTGCAAAAAAAAAAGGTGAAGTGCATCCTCCCAGAGGTCATGAGAGCCCTTTCCTTCACTGATGGAGACATCTGGGATATGGTGATATGCCCCATCTCAAAAGAGTGATCAACATTTCTGTCTGCTGCCAGATCAGCAGGATTTCCAGCATTGGTTCTCATTTCTTTGCTCACCTCACATAGTTTGCCATGTAAAAGGAAGAGAGGTTTCAGTGTAGAAGAGTTCAGATGGTGAAGAGGGATGACTCAGTGGTTCTGTTAGAGGATTTTTGTCAAACTTACCACTTTTTTTTTCCATCTGGAAAAATAAAGGCTTGTGATGAGAGCTAGAGATGTTATATGTCTGAGTGGTGGCTTTACAAATCCCAGTGTCAACAAGTCATTTGAATGGGAAGGGAGAAAAGAAGTCCCCACCTCCTACTCTGGGTAGGTCATTGCCAACTACTGACCAGGCTGCTGGGCACAGGGGTCCATCAAGATTACACCAAGTGCCTGATCCCACTTCCAGAAACATCCTCCTTTGTCCTGAAGGCAAAGTGTGGGGGGAGAGAGGGGAGATGTGCATCTCTTTGTCATGCAGCCCCTTCCACCAGGCTCCCAGGTAGGCTGGGGGATATTCTGGGAGAGGTGTCCTACCATGGTGTGTGGCAGGGCTGCTTCAGCGGCTCCACAGTTCCTCTCTGTGCCTTTGGTTCTGCTGTGCCAAACAAGGCATTTCCTCCAAATGGCATCCACCCAAGCTGGCAGCCTTGCCCAGAGCTGGCCCTGACCTGCAGAAGTGCCCCTGTGCCCCGGTCACAATGTGCACAGTTGCTCTTCATCCTCTGCTTTTAACGGTGGTAACCTCCAGCCTAGTCTTAAAAGCAGGCTTCTGTCTGAAAGAAATACTTGAAAAATTTGGCTTCTCCTCTGCACTCTCAAGCTCTCAGCACAGCACTGTCATGGGTGTTTGGCTTGGAAAACATATGTAAGTAGCCCTACTTAAAGTTAGAGGGTACACGTAAGTCCTTTGTTGACTTAGAGTGGACAGCAGAAAAACAGCTGAAAACACTGACCCAGGTCACGAGAATGAGGCAGAAAAACAGCTATTCAAGGCTCCTGCTTCAAATCCCACCCTGGGACACCACTTTCAAACCCCTGGAGGTTTTCCAGAATGTGTCCTGAAATGCTTCTTTTATGCAGAAACCAGTGATCACTCTTTAATGCCTGCTTTGAAATTGCCTCCCCTCTCACTTCCAAGTAACTCTAGCAGTTGGTGAAACATTCTTTTGCCTCCAAAAATGAGCAGTTGTGAGAGAAGATGTAAAGTACAGCTTCTTTTAATTCTGCAGGCTGGTTTCCAAATTAACTGTATATCTCCACAGCCCAAAAAGTCCTCTTATATATTCATAAATAGCCTGTTATAAAGCAGTAAGGCATCAGTAATAATTATATCTTAATTCAGTTCTAAGAAGGACTTTTTTTCAGACTGTTATAAGGCAAGCAAATTTCTTTGTGTTGCATCTCAACATGCATTATCTATGGATGCCAGCATGATGGGTACCTCNTTTTGTGGGGGGGGATTTGGTTTGGGGTTTTTTTGAGAGGAGGGGGTGTGTGGCGAGCCGGTGACGCACGTCAGGAGCCCGAAGTGGCCAGAGGTGTATTTTTTCACCGAAGGAGTTAAGCGCGGCGCTGCCCGCAGCATCCAGCAGGCGGCCGGCGCTCCCGGCGATCCCGGCGATCCCGCCGCGCCGCCAGCAGCCCGCGCACACCGTGGGAAGCAGCGCAAGGATTGACGTCCAGAACATCCCGCCTATAGGATCCGAGCCGCCAGCCGAGCCCCGTTTTCCCCCCTCGCTTTAAATCCGGCTGGCGAGGGCAGGCACCAAAAGCGGGAGGGATTGGCAATGCAGCGTGGCAGCAACTCCCGAAAGTTCTTGCTTTCTGTAACTCCCTGCTTTCGGACTCGGAGCTGAAGCTGAGAGTTTAACGAGCTCCGTTTGCGAAAATGCCTGCCACTTGCTGGTCTTTGAATTTGATAATTGGCCTTCCAGAGCTGAGGAATACTTAACAGCAAGAGAAGTCAAGGAGGAAAAGGCAAGTTTCACAATTCAAACAATGCTAAAACATGTTCTCCTTTCACCTTATGGAAACAGGACTGTGGAGCAAGCTGCAGGTGCTTTTTGGTTTGGTTATTGACAAGATGTGTCACAAAGTAATATGACTTTTAAACTCTCCAGACAGTTTTAAGCCAGCAAGGAGCAGCAAAATTAAAGCAAGAAATTAATTTGAGGAATTTGAGGACTTTCAAAGAAGAAAGCTGTTTTCTGAGAAGAGCGAAGTAGGACGATGGCATCTGGAGAGTGCCTTCTGCTAGACCTAGAAACAGATAACTTCATTTTCTATAACACCTCTGTCAACCAGAGTGCAAACTTCTCCCTCCTTGGGGAAGACTGGTTTTATCCAGCGTTCATCTACGCCATCCCCACTATCTATGGGATCATCATTCTGATAGGCCTAATTGGCAATATCACTTTGATAAAGATCTTCTGTACTGTGAAATCTATGCGAAATGTCCCTAATTTGTTCATTTCCAGTTTGGCTCTGGGAGACCTGCTGCTTTTAGTGACTTGTGTGCCTGTAGATGCCAGCAGGTACCTTGCTGATGAGTGGCTGTTCGGCAGAACTGGATGCAAACTTATCCCCTTCATACAGCTCACCTCTGTAGGGGTGTCAGTCTTCACTCTCACTGCTCTCTCAGCTGACAGGTAAGCTTGGCTGCTGTTGCCTTGAAAGAAGTCTGCATAATTATGATTCAATAAAATGGACAATTATAAATTTGTATTTTCAGGTAAAATGTTTATTTTTAATGTGATGAGGGAAGAAGAACCACCTCAGGTGATTTCTGGTGGATATTAGCATACAACTTGAGGAGGACGCTGACTGAACACAGGATACTTTTTCTAAACTAATTGTTTGTGCAATTTAGCTAATAGTCTACATTAATTCAAAGAGAGACGAGCAGATCAAGCTAAAAAGCAGAGAGAGAAAATGCCATTAATGAAGCTCTGCTAAAAGATAGCATGTTCATATTTGCCAAAAAGATAATTGATCCATACTTCATGAAGTGTGAAGGCACAGAAGCAGCAATTTAAAGTGCAGTGAGAATCAATTCTTTCTAGTGGCTTGCTTCCTTAAAGTTAATAATATGTAAGGCAATATTTCATAAAATATTTTTCAAATATTCAAATGAGCTTGCCTGAAGCCAGGAATTGCAGTTGCCACAGCCAGTGTATTTCCCTTGGTTAAACAATTTGTCCCTTATCCAATCAAAACTGATCTGTGCTGTTGGTTCAGAAACTTCATTTTCCAATAATGTTTAGTAAAAAATAGTGTGTAGTAAATACGCTGGTTTATTTTCTGGATGCTTCCAAAAGAGATTAAGGAATACATTGTCACTATGCTGAAGTGACACAGAAGTNAAAAAAAAAAGGTGAAGTGCATCCTCCCAGAGGTCATGAGAGCCCTTTCCTTCACTGATGGAGACATCTGGGATATGGTGATATGCCCCATCTCAAAAGAGTGATCAACATTTCTGTCTGCTGCCAGATCAGCAGGATTTCCAGCATTGGTTCTCATTTCTTTGCTCACCTCACATAGTTTGCCATGTAAAAGGAAGAGAGGTTTCAGTGTAGAAGAGTTCAGATGGTGAAGAGGGATGACTCAGTGGTTCTGTTAGAGGATTTTTGTCAAACTTACCACTTTTTTTTTCCATCTGGAAAAATAAAGGCTTGTGATGAGAGCTAGAGATGTTATATGTCTGAGTGGTGGCTTTACAAATCCCAGTGTCAACAAGTCATTTGAATGGGAAGGGAGAAAAGAAGTCCCCACCTCCTACTCTGGGTAGGTCATTGCCAACTACTGACCAGGCTGCTGGGCACAGGGGTCCATCAAGATTACACCAAGTGCCTGATCCCACTTCCAGAAACATCCTCCTTTGTCCTGAAGGCAAAGTGTGGGGGGAGAGAGGGGAGATGTGCATCTCTTTGTCATGCAGCCCCTTCCACCAGGCTCCCAGGTAGGCTGGGGGATATTCTGGGAGAGGTGTCCTACCATGGTGTGTGGCAGGGCTGCTTCAGCGGCTCCACAGTTCCTCTCTGTGCCTTTGGTTCTGCTGTGCCAAACAAGGCATTTCCTCCAAATGGCATCCACCCAAGCTGGCAGCCTTGCCCAGAGCTGGCCCTGACCTGCAGAAGTGCCCCTGTGCCCCGGTCACAATGTGCACAGTTGCTCTTCATCCTCTGCTTTTAACGGTGGTAACCTCCAGCCTAGTCTTAAAAGCAGGCTTCTGTCTGAAAGAAATACTTGAAAAATTTGGCTTCTCCTCTGCACTCTCAAGCTCTCAGCACAGCACTGTCATGGGTGTTTGGCTTGGAAAACATATGTAAGTAGCCCTACTTAAAGTTAGAGGGTACACGTAAGTCCTTTGTTGACTTAGAGTGGACAGCAGAAAAACAGCTGAAAACACTGACCCAGGTCACGAGAATGAGGCAGAAAAACAGCTATTCAAGGCTCCTGCTTCAAATCCCACCCTGGGACACCACTTTCAAACCCCTGGAGGTTTTCCAGAATGTGTCCTGAAATGCTTCTTTTATGCAGAAACCAGTGATCACTCTTTAATGCCTGCTTTGAAATTGCCTCCCCTCTCACTTCCAAGTAACTCTAGCAGTTGGTGAAACATTCTTTTGCCTCCAAAAATGAGCAGTTGTGAGAGAAGATGTAAAGTACAGCTTCTTTTAATTCTGCAGGCTGGTTTCCAAATTAACTGTATATCTCCACAGCCCAAAAAGTCCTCTTATATATTCATAAATAGCCTGTTATAAAGCAGTAAGGCATCAGTAATAATTATATCTTAATTCAGTTCTAAGAAGGACTTTTTTTCAGACTGTTATAAGGCAAGCAAATTTCTTTGTGTTGCATCTCAACATGCATTATCTATGGATGCCAGCATGATGGGTACCTCATAAATAGAAATTATTGCATAGAATGGTGAATTTTGTCTCTCAGCATTGTTACCTCCAAATTAAAAAATTAACATAAAACTGTGCAGAATTAAGACTTCCCTGTATAACTTCAGGCTCACAGTGCTAATATTAATTTGCCTACCTTAACAACAATGTTGGGTTTTATCGTAATTGGCTTTATTAATTTCACTTGTCTAGGGAGGAGAGGGGAAGATGAATTTGGCTTTATATCATCATTCTCTTTCATTGGAATAACTGAATACTGGAGTGCAAGGAAAGGAGGTGTGCTTTTAGTTAAGAAGGTGGGATGGCTTTTCTGAACACATTGTTTACAGTAGGAAATTATTTGGGTTGGGTTTCGTTTGGTTGGTTGATTTGTTTGGAGTAGGGCTGTTTGGTTTTGGTGGGTTTGGGGCTTTTGNAGGCACCAAAAGCGGGAGGGATTGGCAATGCAGCGTGGCAGCAACTCCCGAAAGTTCTTGCTTTCTGTAACTCCCTGCTTTCGGACTCGGAGCTGAAGCTGAGAGTTTAACGAGCTCCGTTTGCGAAAATGCCTGCCACTTGCTGGTCTTTGAATTTGATAATTGGCCTTCCAGAGCTGAGGAATACTTAACAGCAAGAGAAGTCAAGGAGGAAAAGGCAAGTTTCACAATTCAAACAATGCTAAAACATGTTCTCCTTTCACCTTATGGAAACAGGACTGTGGAGCAAGCTGCAGGTGCTTTTTGGTTTGGTTATTGACAAGATGTGTCACAAAGTAATATGACTTTTAAACTCTCCAGACAGTTTTAAGCCAGCAAGGAGCAGCAAAATTAAAGCAAGAAATTAATTTGAGGAATTTGAGGACTTTCAAAGAAGAAAGCTGTTTTCTGAGAAGAGCGAAGTAGGACGATGGCATCTGGAGAGTGCCTTCTGCTAGACCTAGAAACAGATAACTTCATTTTCTATAACACCTCTGTCAACCAGAGTGCAAACTTCTCCCTCCTTGGGGAAGACTGGTTTTATCCAGCGTTCATCTACGCCATCCCCACTATCTATGGGATCATCATTCTGATAGGCCTAATTGGCAATATCACTTTGATAAAGATCTTCTGTACTGTGAAATCTATGCGAAATGTCCCTAATTTGTTCATTTCCAGTTTGGCTCTGGGAGACCTGCTGCTTTTAGTGACTTGTGTGCCTGTAGATGCCAGCAGGTACCTTGCTGATGAGTGGCTGTTCGGCAGAACTGGATGCAAACTTATCCCCTTCATACAGCTCACCTCTGTAGGGGTGTCAGTCTTCACTCTCACTGCTCTCTCAGCTGACAGGTAAGCTTGGCTGCTGTTGCCTTGAAAGAAGTCTGCATAATTATGATTCAATAAAATGGACAATTATAAATTTGTATTTTCAGGTAAAATGTTTATTTTTAATGTGATGAGGGAAGAAGAACCACCTCAGGTGATTTCTGGTGGATATTAGCATACAACTTGAGGAGGACGCTGACTGAACACAGGATACTTTTTCTAAACTAATTGTTTGTGCAATTTAGCTAATAGTCTACATTAATTCAAAGAGAGACGAGCAGATCAAGCTAAAAAGCAGAGAGAGAAAATGCCATTAATGAAGCTCTGCTAAAAGATAGCATGTTCATATTTGCCAAAAAGATAATTGATCCATACTTCATGAAGTGTGAAGGCACAGAAGCAGCAATTTAAAGTGCAGTGAGAATCAATTCTTTCTAGTGGCTTGCTTCCTTAAAGTTAATAATATGTAAGGCAATATTTCATAAAATATTTTTCAAATATTCAAATGAGCTTGCCTGAAGCCAGGAATTGCAGTTGCCACAGCCAGTGTATTTCCCTTGGTTAAACAATTTGTCCCTTATCCAATCAAAACTGATCTGTGCTGTTGGTTCAGAAACTTCATTTTCCAATAATGTTTAGTAAAAAATAGTGTGTAGTAAATACGCTGGTTTATTTTCTGGATGCTTCCAAAAGAGATTAAGGAATACATTGTCACTATGCTGAAGTGACACAGAAGTACTGAAAAATGAGTTGGTTTGTTTTGATCAAAAAAGACATGGGGATTGTATCCTTGCTCAGAAATAAGTGAAACTAGGTTTGCTTTGGGTAGTCTCTTGCCACTGTCTCTTGCTGAGCTGCTTAAAAACATCAGACTACTTTTGTTCAGATTTCAATGTAGTTCACACACATATTTCAATATACTTTTTGCAGTCTCAACGAAAGCAGATAACTCCTCAGTGTTTCAGAGACAGAATGGTCAATATGTTTGTCCTCTCCTCCGTGTTGGGATATATAAAAATAGCACTGTCTGTCCCAATAGCAGATGACAAACAGGCCTATGTATAGGTAAAAGTCTTAGAGCAATATGCTTTAAAGTGCTGTGAAGATAGGAAAACTGCACTGGTGAAAGACCACATGCACTTTTGCTCCTGAGTTTGATGTGGTGTCTGGATCCCCTCTGACCACTGTGAAGAAAATGTTGGGAAAGCAATAAGTATCTCTCCAGGAAAATACATCTTCCTAAAGCTGTGATGTACGTTGTTTTAAGGGGTGAAAGGAAAAGAAAAATGCATTGTAAAGAAGATTATGTTAGAGATATTTACTGCTATCTGATCACATGCTACATAAAGTAAACATTGCAAATGCTTTTACTGAGCAGAACATCAATAGCACTTTTTGCCTGAAGTGATAGAACAGAACAGAAAACAGCAGCTGTGCCAAGCTTGGGGTTTGGTGACTTCAAGTTCTGAACTTCAGCTTTATCAGGAACCCGTTAACCATCAAACTGCACTGATGATCAAATGTTTATATTTCCAAGGGATCATTTTACTGTCTTCTAATGCATCTGTGGTCCACTGCTAAAGGAGATAATAATGAAACTTGTAACTTTGTTAAATCTATGAATGTAATATGCTGTGCATTGAAACACAAGTGTCCCAAACTTAAACAAGTTAAGTTTGCTGAAGTTTCTATTTTAATAAATTAACGTCAGTGCTGGGTTAATTTTATTACAAAATAATACAGTCTATGTTTTGTCAGTTCACAGCCCATTAGTCTAGTTCCTTAAAGCTGTCATCCTGAACTCCAGACCCAGTATTAATCATGTCAGAATCATTAGGGAAATAACCTTAAAATGTAAAGGGAAAACTTCCCAAATGTGAGTGATGCAGCACGGTGATGCCAGCTGGGGGCTGTGGAGGGTCTGGAAGCCCAACACCTGCAGGTGAGATGCTGAGCCTGGCATGTGGGGTGGTTTCAGAGAAACCCATTTCTGATGACAGACGTGGCACTGCATGAAGGGAAACAGAAGAAAGGGGCATGGTGGTGAGATGATTAATGTTCAGTGATGTGAATCCTACCTGACATGCTCACATGAGGCATGTGAATGTCCCTATTTATTCTCACTAATCAAAGCCATAGACCACATAAGAGAAAAGCCTCCTAAACCTCTTGCTCTGAGTAGCATTACATGGCACTGCTTCAAGGAAAGGGAGATGTGTCAGTGTACTACAGATCTTTTGTCTATAATTCATCATCTGCAAAAAATTACCATAAAACCCTCCTGGTTTCAGCATCCTTCCATTAACAAAAGCAAATGGAAAAAACTGCTGGCATTACTGAACATATCATGGCGATGCCTAAAGAGACATCACAGGGAACAAAAGTCTGATGTGTAAAGAAAAACATTGGAGTGTGATACAAGAGGGTCATTTCCAGAGACATGACCATTCAAACACAAGGTGAAAGGCAGTGGGTAGGTGTGATGGGCAGACAGAGTATGTAAGTGTGTGAGACACTAATGCTGGATTATAATAATGGTACAAATCACCCTGGCTGCATTGGATCACCTTCTGAAAACAAGGGGCCCAGTTTTAGTAGGTTTTTGCACTCACATCATCAGTGCATAAGTGTGTGCCTTCCTGAGGTATACTTTCATTATTTCCATTTCCACTTTGCCCTGTGTTCACAATCTCTCATCTGCCAGTGACTGCAAACCCTTGGCTGAGTGCCAGCCCCCATCCCAGAGCACCTAAAGCTGCTCAGTGCTTTGACTCACCAGAATGAGGGGTTGTCCAGAGGATTGGCTGTTGACTTGCAAACTTCTCAAGGAGAACAGAGGGACAAACTGCTGACCTCAGCTTTCCCTGCAGTGGGAGCCTCCCAGCCTGCAAGTGCTCTGTATGGACACAGCTGAGTGTGCCTGCACAGGTTTGAGCAGGAAGGGACAGCCAGAGGGTCCCTGGGTGCTTAGGACAGGCTGTGTACAATCATGAGATTTCTTTCAGATTTCATTGTTATTTCAGAAAATATGTAAGAAAGGGCAAAAAAGAGTTAACAGTATTACAGATGTATTTCCTCTGGGACCACTCCACTGTCTGCACAGTGCTTGCATCTCTCTGGCTGCATTTGCAGGAGCAGTGGGAGTTGTTGGGAGACACCTGTTTTCCTGCAGGTGTGTAAAATTTTCAGAGCAGCCAGGAGAGGGTTAAGGCATGTGCTGTGCTTCCAGCCACCTTCCATGAGTGATAAGGCACCGGTGCTGAGTATACAAGAGTGAGGAAACAAGCAGCCCATGTGTGTGCCTGATGTTTGTGTGTTTTAGAAACACTGTAAATGAGGTTGGTAGGGAAAGGACATCTGTCTGCCCTGCTGCTCTGCACTGTCAAGCCAGTGGTTTCTTCAGCTACTGCTCAGTTTATCCCAGTAAAAAAAAAGGAGTTTGGGTTCTGCCCTCCTCCTTCACCTCCTCCTCAGTGCAAGGATAAGGGGTACAGAGGCACCCGTGAGAGCAGTGACACCTGGGCTTCTAGCCCAAGCAGAAAAGCCAAGGCTGTCTCAGCAAGGGACAGGAAATTAAGGAAAATCTTTGCACAGCAAGAGGAAAAGCAACTATTTAATTGCCCATGTCATGGGAGATGTCTTTATTTAATTGGCTTTCTCCCGTGACTGACAGAGTATATACATTTGCATTTGAATTAACCAGGCTGTCAAGCATTGATCATAGTTCCTCACTGTTAGGCTGACATCGTGGAAGATCGAAATGCCCTGGTGCTCATACAGAGAAACCTTCCTGAAGCAATGCTGTTTTTACAAGCACACAGCAGAGTAAGTGTAAAATGTAATTGGAGTTTGCAAGCAGCATCTCTACTCTAAGCACCTTGGATTATGTGGATTCTAGTGCTGGAAAACTGCAGCATCCTGCCAGCCAGAGCTGCCTGCAGCGCTGTGGGGGGAGTGACAGTGTAGTGAGATATGTGGAGTGACATTACACGGGAGATTAGGTGGCTTAGGGTGGTAAAACCAGCTGCAGGGTTGCAGTCATGTGGGACACCTGAAATGAGGATGTTAGCTTTGGAAATGTTGACCTCAGTGCCTTGGGTGCAGGGATGGATGCAGGAATGCTGCAGGGCTCCCAGCTCTGCTGAGCCCCTCAGAATGCACCACAAACACAACTTTTGATGTTACTCTGAATTCATATGAAGGTTTGTTTATCTAAGAGATAAAACTTTCAAACAACACTCCTCGAAAAAAGCAGCAGTGCAAGGAAAGAAACAAATCCAGAATTTCTACAAACACACTTTTAAACATGCAAAAGTCTTTTTTTAGAGGACTCATGTCTTCTGTGATTTAGGTGTCTCCGGCCCCTTCTATTATTACCTACAATACTGCAGGAGGTGTAATATCTATGTGCCAGTTCATTTATTTTACTTTACAATCACTGGTTTATATCTCCACTAGAGGACTAAGAGAAGCATGCCACCCTAATAAAAAGCCATGAAAAGTCAACCCAGATTTCCCCGAGTTGATTTACATAATGGCACTTTTTAAAAAAATACCATCAGTTGTAAAGTGCCAAGTCCATAGCAGTTAAGAATATATTCTGGGCATTCTAGTCACAGTATTCATGAAATACCTTCAGGCACTATTTTGGAGCATTTTACTTGTGCTGCAATTTAATGTGCAGCCCCAGGAAGGTTTGAGGGGGTGGCAGAGAAAGCTCTGAACTACCAGGACAGCCTCTAACCCAGTCAATGCAAGTCAGTAGAATGATACCCCACGTGGAGAGTTTGGATCCACTGATGTGACCTCATGACCTCAGCCAAAACACTGGTCCTTCCAAGCCAGGGAAGGAAACTGGAGGGACTTTGGGGCCCAGCCCAAAGCCTTCCCTCATACTGAAGCACCAGGCAGCCCCATCTCCACCCCTGCCACTGGCACTGGCTGTGCTGGTGCCCTTCACGTGCTGATGGATGCAGGGTGATAGACACGTATCTCCTTCGGCTGATGTACAAGAGTCTTAGGTCCTGGTTGCTGGCCACTGTGTCAATATAATATAAACACTGTTTACATCCTTAGTTTTAGCTCTCATTTCCTCAGGCCCTGAATCCATCTGCACCAAGAGCGACCAATCAAACAGCACAAACTTTCTGAATGTCTTGATTAACCAGAGCAGATGGCCAAAACACAATAGATGCACTTCTATAGCCAGGAAGGTTAGAGCTCCCATTTATAGCAGTGGGACTGGTACGGAAATCTGAGTTTAGAGTCAGTGCTAATGTTCTGGAGACTGTCAATATTTAAGCAATCAAAAGGAAGAAAAGTCAGATTACCTATTTACATTTCAGTAAAACCTAAAACCCTCAATCAGTTGTCATGGTCTCATGGTACAAGGTGCTGTACACACCATAATTAAGGAGAGCAACCGGCTGCAGAGAATTTGCTGGCTGTGTGTCCCAGCACTGGGCCGGGATTTTACCATCACTGCAGAGAGATGAGCTTATGGTGGGCCCATCGGTTTATGTCCTACTACTTGATGCTCAGATGTGGACAACAGCCTGGCTGAGAAGAGTAGGAGGTAGCTGAGCTGAAAAAGTAGAAGCAACCATGCTGTGAAGCATGCGGTAACTGCTTTGCTCAGAGACGACCCTTGCAATAACATTTTTTCCTTTATTTTGGAAAGGGACTTCACCACTGTCCCAGTGGAGTCCCCTCACCTTGTTTTTCAGCAGTTTGACACCCAGGTTCCCACCTCACCCTGCACAATTTAGGGCACCATGGGCCATGATCTCCTGACACAGCAGGCTCTGCACCTCCCCCCCCCACACACACACACAGTGTCTGCTGCGTAGGATCTCAGGCAGAGCAAGGGCTTTCAAAATCCCTGTGCCATAGGGCAGAACACAGGGACAGTCCATGGGCCTCTCACAGTGCTGAGGCACCTGAAGGCATCCCAGCACCAAGCCAAGCTCTCTGCTGTAGAGAAAAGCAGAAACCTGGAGATGTCTTGCAGAAACTCCCTTCCTATGCTGGGCTAGTGACCACTTTAACTGGACTGCAGAAAACTGTGGAGCATCAAAGGGAGAAGCATTGTCAGAGCACTGCCCATTCTGTCCTCGCTTGCCTTCTGTCCACAGTCAGTCTCTGCAGGTCTCAGGAAGGCAGGACAGAAAACAGTACCATGATACCCTGAGAGAAAAAAAAGTTTCTTCACACCTTCAGGCAACCCTGAAGCATGAGACTGAGACATGAATGTTCAAATTACTTGGGAGAACCAGACTGTGGATGCAGGACTAGGAGATACCACACTAGCCATCAACTCAGCAGTAGTTCTTGCCCACACCTGTGCACAGAGGCTACTGAATATTTCACGGGATTTGGATTAAAACAAATCTTTCCAGTGACATGAGGCTGCTTTCTGAGTATTCAAACTAAAGGCGCAGATATCACTCTGCTGCCTCTTGTGTGTCTGGCACTCTGTTACCCTCTCTGCTTAGAATTCATGTTATGTTTCAAATTGAAATTTGTCTGACCTCTAACCACTGCATAATAACCTAACTCACAGCAAACCTGAAAGGCTGAGCGAGTTGGGGTTGTTCAGTCTGGAGAAGAGAAGGTTCTGGGGATATCTTATTGCAGACTTTCAGTACTTAAAGGGGTTTTTAAGAAAGACAGAGATAAACTTTTTACCAAGGCCTGTAATGGACAAGGGGCAATGATTTTAGACTAGAAGACAGTGGGTTTAAGTTAGACATAAGGAAGAAATTTTTTATGATGAGGGTTGTAAGGCACTGGAGGGAGCTTGTCCAGAGAAGTGGTGGATACCCCACCCCTCGAAGTGTTCAAGGCCAGCTTGGATGGGTCATTGAGCAGCCTGACTTAATTGAAAATGTCCTTGCTTATTGTGGGGGGTTTGGCTTGTTGATCCTTTAAAGGTCCCCTCCTAACCAAGCTATTCTATGGCTCTATGATTAGAACAGTCAAGGATAGCAAGAGATTGTTCAGCCCCTACATGCTGCTGAAGGTTCATATAGTGGTGATGATCTCTTATGACACCTATGTTTACTGAAACCATGGAAAGGATTTAAGCATCATATAACTGGCTTTGCTTTATATTGAATTACACTAAAGCCATGACAAAATGAGAATCCCACAGGGTATCTCATATTGTCACATGCAGAAGAGTTGCTCTGATGTCTTCTTTTGTCTCTTCTTTCATTAACAGAGCACTAATTTTTTTTTCATCTCCTGCTCATTTGGCTCCTGTATTTACTATTTTACACATAACTGAGTTAAAATGGTTTATTTTAGACTGTGGATATTTACCCCAATGACGCTACAACATTCTCAGTCTGGTTAGCCACTGTATCGTCTGCAAACTTTTCCAGCACAGGTTTTATAGCCTGCTCAAGGCAGGTGATATGCACAACAACTAACACTGCAGCTAGAGCA
Organism: Dicaeum eximium; assembly: GCA_013396995.1. Classification (NCBI taxonomy): domain Eukaryota; kingdom Metazoa; phylum Chordata; class Aves; order Passeriformes; family Dicaeidae; genus Dicaeum; species Dicaeum eximium. Next base: position 1,367,300 of record VWZP01004916.1, on the reverse strand, counting down.
AGTTCCCAGGACCCAGGCTACAAATGGTCCACACACTGCTTTTTACCACCATGCTGGATGCCCTGCTAGGGAAGCATGGGGCTCAGGGTCCCCACTTGGAACCCCCCTTCCCAGACCAGAAGTCCTAACTTCAACCCTGTCCTGTGGGAGTGGGACAAGGATTGCATGGATAGGAGAGAGGGGACCACATGTACCCTGGTTACACCCGTGCATATCTACATGCACAGTCACCCAGGCCAACATGCCCATGAAAGCTGCAGCTCCTCTGTACACCAGCATGGCCCACATCCTATTTATATCCCCTAACATGTTGTAACAAGATAAAAAAACCCTGACATCTGTGTTAAACAAGACAGACATATTAATTATCACCTGTTAGCAGGATTAATCTATCTCTTATCCCCTCTTCAACTGGCCTTAGGCAGCACAAATATTTGCAATTTTCTTGGTCACACCATCCAGCTGTTCCGAACATCACATCTTTGAAGCTGGTTCTCCACTTCTGAGGAAATTCACCACTTTTTCAAAATTTGTAAAAATCAGCACCAGTTGTTCCTCAGATGGTTTCTTTAGTACTCCTAGGTGTAAATTATTCAGGCCTGCTAGTGTGAAATTAGTTTTTGTTAGTAGACGTTGGCTTACATCTTCTTTAATAGAGCTCACAAGTTTTCTGCTACATCTGTAGTACTGTACACATAGTATAGAACCACATGTATCTCCTGCTCATTTGGTCCTGAAGACAACTATCAGCTTATTGCTTTTCACTTTGTCTCATCATTGTTCATATCTTCACTATTTATGTGTATGCTGACTTGCTGATTTATTTTATTCCTGATGTATTTAAAAATGCACATTTGTCTGTTACAGAGTGACCTTTGATAATCTGTCGGCTCCTTCAGCTTCCCTTATCAGTTACCAACATTTTAAAACTCCGATACTTGCTGAAATTTACTTTTGCTTTTTTTCCCATCTGTTGCATGTTGATTTTTGTAATTACTTCTTTGATTACTTTAGCATGACTCCTCCTTTTCTGTTATCCATGGCAGTTTTTTGCTGTGCTTTTTTCATGGCAAGGAGGGAGACACCAGGGAGCAGGCTGGAAGTCAGCAACTTATATATAGTTAGTGATGACCCTTTAGATTTGTGTTCTCAGTCAGTTGATTTGAAAGATGCTTTTAACTTTAGGAAATCTCCTCCTCTACAGTTAACAGAATAGAATCATAGAATCATAGAATCATAAAATCATAGAATCATAGAATCATAGAATCATAGAATCATAGAATCATAGAATCATAGAATCATAGAATCATAGAATGGTTTATGTTGGAAGAGATATTAATGGTCATCTACTTCCAACCCCCTAGAAGTGGGCAGGAACTCCTTCCAGTAGACCAGGCCCAAACCCTCATCCAACCTGGCCTTGGTTCTAAATATATATAGCTTTTTATTTTATATCCACAAAATTAATATAAGCACACCACAGCTGCTATAGTTTATGGAAGTGCTAATTTTTAGGTCAATTATGAGCTCTTCTTTCTCTGTCAAAACAAGGTACAATATTGATTTATTCAACATCACAGGCAGGACTTTTTCGGTTGAGAAACTGCTATTTTTAGAAATTCTAATGAATTTCTATAACTGGCTCAGTGGGATATCCAGCAGTCATGCCACCTGCTTAGATTACTCAGTGATTCTGTCTTTATGCACCAAAAGTGGTGCTTTCAGCAGAAATAAGGTAGATTCTCTAGTGAAATGAGGAGTCTGTGTCTGAGGCTGCAGCTTTAGTTGCCCTGGTCACAGTTCAATGCTCAGGCATGCAGATTCCCACTCTGAGGCTGCTGACATCCCTGGAGACTTGGGCTGAGGCAGTGAAGCCTTGGATGGAAAGCATCCCTGGGGCTGGCTCCCTCTCATGCCTGGTGGCCCCGGTGCCAGCGCCAGTTCTCCCAGCTGCACTCAGCTGCTCACCACCCCGACACCAGCACGTGCTCTGCTGCCACATGGCACCAGCAGGCACATCCTTCTGGCTGTACCCAGCCACAGAGCACAGAGAAATGTGTGGAGGGCTTAGCTGGTGCTGGGGAGCTGTGTGGGAGCTCACTGGTTTTGAAATTAAAGGATGTTTCCAAACCATGTCCAGGGGGCATCAGGCCCAGCATCACCAGCCAGGCAAGGGAGAGGATTGTCCCTCTGTGCTCTGCACTGGGGCAGCCTCACCTCGAGTGCTGGGGGCAGCTCTGGGAACCACAAATAATAAAGATACTAAACTATTACAGAGCATCCAAAGGAGGGCAACAAAGATGGTGAAGGGTCTCAAGGGGAAGCCTCAGTGGCTGAGGTCACTTGGTCTGTTCAGCCTGGAGGAGACTGAGAGGAGACCTCATTGCAGTTACAACTTCCTCATGAGGGGAAGAGGAGGAGCAGGCACTGATCTTCTCTCTGGAGTGACCAATGACAGGGCCTGAGGGAATGGTCTGAAGTTGTGTTAGGGGAGGTTAGGTTGGATATCAGGAATAGGTGCTTCACCAGAGGGTGTTTGGGCACTGGAACAGGCTCCCCAGGGAAGTGGTCACAGCACCAGCCTGACAGAGCTCAAGAAGCATTTGGACAATGCTCTCAGGCACAAGGTCTGACTCTCAGGGTGTCCTGTGCAGGGCCAGGAGCTGGACTCCATGATCCTTGTGAGCCCCTTCCAACTCAGCACATTCTGTGGTTCTGTAAATGAATAGGTCCCAGCCCTGCTTTAGACAGCAGGTCTCACATCTGCTCGCAAGGAGCTGTGAAGCTGCCCCACTGAAATCTTCAATCTGGCGTGAGGCTGAAGATCACCTTCTGGGAATAACTACCCTGGATGTAAAGGGCATTTTTCTCATGTCCATGGGACTCACACTATTTCCTGCAGTAACCTTTTAATACACTGTTTTTCATATGTATAGTTGTTAATTTTTGAAATATTTTAGCCTGTGGATGGTTATGATTAGGAATAATACATTCACTATCAAATGATTAGGGAATCCCCAGTATGTAGTACAGTTCAGTGGTCTTTAAAACACTCTGTCTCAATTCTGAATTTAGGCATTCCTAGAATGAAATTATTATTTGTCCATATTCCAGGATAACATAGTGGTATGAAGGTATACAGATTGAATTTTGAACACGTGCTTTAAAAGTAAGACCTGTGCCACTTCCATAAATGCTTCCTTTTTTTTTTAATTTAAACGTTAAATTAATAAAAAGAGAAAGTAGGCAGTACCTGCCAATGTATTTAAGATTTGCCCATTAGAGATGTCTTTGTGCCCATATGCAATTTACTAAAGATTTTAATAACAGATGTTCACTCAAGATTCATGCATAATAATGATAATCTTAACTAAATATGCAGAAAGCTGATAGACCCAGAATAGGTTGTTGGAGTGTGTTGATGAGTTAGACAGTCTAGCAATTTTGTGGATTTACTGAATTGTCTTCAGAGCTATAAATATTCATAACATCCATGGCGGAAACAATAAAGAAAGTTTGTGGCATTGCATTTGTCATAAATTTCTTGGTAAATTTAGTAAGACTCTTTTCTTGCTTTCCAGGTGGAGCTTCAGACTCAACAGGGCTCCATCTTCTTCATTTATGTAGTTTTTCCATAGCATCATTTTTTTTCTGTTGCCCAAGGCTTTTTTTGCATGGTAATTGAGCCAGTCCTTTATATTATGTGGGCAAAACAATAATGTGATGCTCACAGAACATAATTGCAAAATCTTAATGAAAGGGTTTTTGTTCAGTCTGTTCTCGGGCCAGGACCAGACCAATGTGCCATTAACCTTACAAATGGGAACAGGTGATTGGGGAGCAGAGGGACTGCAAATTGCACTTTTCTCACTATATCAGTTACAAGTGGGAACAGAAGAAGTATGGGGACATGCTGACTGAGAGGCAGTTCTTCCATCATTACCACAGGAAGTCATGGCAATTTCAGGGGTTCATATTCTAGAACTGGGAAGAACTCAGTGGTTTCACTTCTCAGCAATTTACATTACTGTGAGACATCAGTCCATTCCAGCCAGTCCCTGCTTTTTTATTTAATTTGAGTTTCAAATTAGCTCAACTTCTCAAAATGGAGCACAGTTTAAACAGATTCAAAACTTTGTAAGTGGATTTCTCACTTCAGAGAGAAATAAAGTGGCAATATGTACATCTTTCCACCAGCCTGATGCAGTTTAAACAGTGGGACCAGTAATGAAGCAAGGGTGGGCAAGGCTTCTGAAATCTTGTTTGAACAGGTTTTAACACACTTAGGTTTTAAACCATTACACAAATTCAGGAGTGGGGCACAGGATCTTTTTATATAGATGGTGTAGGGCATAGTAACAGATGATACTACTTGGAGGAAATTTTCCTTGACACTTAAGTACTCCTGCAAATTCATTTTGGAGGGGCACTCTCCCTTTTCTCTGAAGGAAGGATGGGCAGGCCTTTTATTCCTCTTATATTTCTTGCAAGTGTGAGGTTAAGCTGTAGAAAGATGGATGTGCTTGGAAGGACTGAGCTAGAAAAGGGCAGTACTCTGTGGGAGAGCCTTTTTCAGCCTTTTTCTCTCCCTACACTCCTGGGTCATCTACATTAGCTTTCCTTGCTGACATAAGGGAAGGGAGAAAGGCATTAATACAAAGCAGTCACAGAAGAGGAGAGCAAGCTGAGGCTGTCTGTAGCACCAACTTCTCCACACAGCAAAAAGTTACTTCCCTAAAATAAAAAAAAACACAAAACAAAACAAAAAAAAACCACCAGAGACTTAGCCATATGGAGCTAAATTAATTTAAAATCCCAGGGAAACATCTGATTTTCCTCCCCATGCTTTAGTTGTTTTCATTTAATTTTTTTGCCTGTTGTAGCAGTACTGAGGCTGCAGTCTTTGTGGACAAGGCCCTTTCTTCTCCAGAGAGCAAAATTGCAGCCCTTCTATGCTTAGAACTGTATGTGCAGTATGGCTTTGAAGGCAAAGCCTGTTTATGCTTCAGGTTGTGTGTATTTTCTTGGCTCAGCTGAGGAGCACAAAGATGGATAAAATATTTTGTACCAACAGAGAAACTACACCTAGGAAACGTTGACATCCATCTGGGGCCATATTTTGGTTGGTATCTTTGGACATTGTATCTGTAACCATCTTTTTCATGCTACACCTACTTCTGTGTTTCTATTTGAAACTGCAGCTTTGGGGCTAAGTGCATGGTATTAACCAATGTTTGCATACTCCAAGCTTTAGAGTGCATTAGGTGATGCTATCATTAGTTACATTATTATTAACACAGGGACAATGACACAATTTTTCTGTTTCCCTGGCATAGTAACCTCGGTGGGAAAAGTATTTACCAGAGAAAGACCTTGGGTGTGCCACATTTTAGTGGTTTATGGTCATTTCAGTGGTTTCTGTTGTGAGAAACAATTACTCATTGAGCAAGCTAGAAAAGCTAAGGGATGTGTAAAAGATGTTTTCAAGGATTCAGTGGAGATGCAAATGCTCACTGGGCTCCTACCCATCCACAATGTATTTTTAGGATTAGGATAAGAAGTGATCAGGTGTTCTAGGTTCTAGGAAGGGATCAGGTGTTCTAGGAAGCCACACAATCACCAGATTTCTCTTGGAGGCTTGGATACTGCCCTGGAGAGCAGGGACAGCACCAGTCATGGTGGCTGGTGTGGGGAGGATTTCCTTAGCAGGGGAATCCTCAGAATGCCTCATGAATTGCAATTATATTAAGCACACTTAGGATAGCCCCATGAGTAATTTCCTTTGAGGGCTTCTTTGAGTGAGACTGCAAGACAAGGAGCTGACTGGCATCCCTCCTGGCTGGGAGGCCATTGGCAGCTGCAGTGTACATGGCAGGTTCACAAGTACAAACAGAGAAATTCAAAGACTGAGCAGTAGTAAAGGTCAGCATCTCTTTCATATTTCCAATCAGATCAGCAACCCAGTCATTTTCATCTGGCTGTTTGGCATGAATTCTTGACTGTGTCTTTTTTTCAACTGAATCTTCAGAAGTTTATATTTTGAAGTTTTGGGCTTTGTTGCAGTGCAGGAATTGTACCTCTGGTATTTAAACTTTTTCAAAAATTCCTTTAAAAGACAATAGGGAAAGGAGTTTATCTGAAAAGAATATATATATTTCAAACAATAATTCAATAATTAGAGACTGAATGTGAGATCAGCAAAGGTGATCAGTCCAGGGCCATGTCTAGATCTACTGCAGAGAGTTGAGCATGCAATGTGACACATACTCTCAGAGGCCATGTTAGAACCTGGGCTAAAAATAATGCCATGATAAGACCTTTGCATGAAAGCTCAGTTCCATGAGGTCCATGGCTCTTCTAAGGTGTATAGGTATATTCATCAATGTCCCCTTCAAAGTGGATTGAAATATTCACATGCTGGATGTTAAATATGGGGAAGTTGCATGCCTCAGGCTAACTCATTGGGAAAAAAATTGCAGAGGACAAAGATGTGGAAAGCTTGAAATATTATTTGATATACAAACTGGAAATACACATGCTGAAAAGCAGAACGAGCTGCTACTCAAATCCAGTCTACCTTGATGAAGTTCTGAAGAAATGTCAAATAAATTATGAAACCCAGGCTTGACCCTGCCAGGAAAGTGGTATGGAAAAGTAAAGGAGAGAAGGCATTTCTGAGCCCCACTCAGAAGCCAGCCAGGAGGTGCAGCTTTTCCACACCCTGAACATCAGTAACAGGGAAATCTAGTGGTGTCTCAGCCCAAGCCCCAGCCTGGGGGGACAATTCCTCATGCGTAGCACCCCCCGTGCCCTCACCAGGAGCAGCCCTGCAGCTGCTGTCCAGAACCTGAGCTGGTGTGGCACAGTAGAGTGCTGAAACACAAACTGGAGAGACCCACTGACACATCAGCAAGATTCCTACCAGGTTCCTACCGGATTCCACATCAGATTCCTACCAGATCAGTACTGATCAGTCACACATCAGTACTTGGAGACTAACAGAGATTACTTGAGATTTCTGCTTAAATTAACCCACCATCAAGTAAGTCATGCAGATAGTCAGCAAAATAATTTTATTTGATTGTCAGGCTATTAAGAAAATATCTACCTGTGTTTCTGCACCTGAGAACTTATATTTTTGAAATCTGTTTTCTGGCTTTGTTTCTTCTGTTTTATCTTTCACTCCCATCCTTTGGGTCTACACTGAACCCCTTGCAAGCAAAACCTCTCTCATATCTTCTCTTACATCTGCTGTAAGGAGACTTTAAAAATGCACTAAATGCCTAGTAGTCAGTGCCAGCATTCCTAGACATTTCTAATTATGTTCTGTCCAATTTAAATTGTTTGTAAATGCCATCTCTGATTAAAATGTATCAATCACTTGAAATGGAGTAATTTTCTGGCTCCCCCAACTCTGTTAATAAAAATTAAACAGTTTCTCTATATTCTTTAACTTATCCATGTTCCTGGAACATAATACTGGAAAATATTCTCTCAGCTGTCTATATTTTGTAAGACAATCCCTGAAATAATCATGCTAACATGTCATGTTGATAAGTCTACAGTAAACATCTGCAGAAAGACTTTTGAATCAACTAAATTTGCAAATACCTTGATATATTATTAATTTCCTTTTGCACTTCTCTTCTTTAAGGTTTACTGAAGATTTCAGTGAGCTAGTGTTTCTGTCAATAAAATCTATATCTGGTCAATGGGGCTATAAATTGAGCTATTTCAACACCACTCCTTTAGTAATCTGCATGGCACTTCTGTTTTATGACTGCAATAGCCAGAGCATCGCATTTGTTTAAGAGCCATGACATTCTTCACCTCAGTTTATGATCTGGTGCTGGAAGATTGTGCTTTGTAGTATGACACCACTCAATCCCCAGTTTTCAGAGTGCAAGTAAAGAGGTGCTAAGCAAGCCTTAAAAATACTGCGTCTGGCCACTGCAGCTGGAAAAAAGGGGAGCTGCAGAGCTTGGAGAATAAGTGTTTAAACAGGAAACTACTGAGCACAGTGTTTGTAGTACATGAAGGGGAAAGTCCTCTGCACAAGACATCTGTATGAAGAAATACCTGCAAATGACAATACAGCCTTTATAAAAATAAGTGTGTAACTTCCAGGGAGAAGTCACCAAGGGGGAGCCAAGAGCACCACGGGCAGAGTGAGGCAGATCCTGGAAAGAATATCCAACAGTTTTTTATAATAATGACCCTCCCTGCTAATTTGTGAGACCTGTAGATACTCTTTCCTAATTACCTTTTTTTTTTTCTTCTACTATGTTCCTTAAATGCATATGTGAGTTGTGGTTTGCTTGGAGTGTCAAATCCTGCCAGAGCAGGGCTCCAGCATATATTAAGCTCTGATGTTTCCCATTCCTCTCATTACACACACCAATTTCAAATAAGTTTAATTCTTTGATATTCTTGGATTCTAAAGTACAATTTTTTGAAAGGCTGAAATAATAAAAGACAGAATTTCAAATCACAAAGTGTCTCTATCTAAAATATGAGCAGTAATGGTGGTTTTTTCTGCAAGAGATTCAGTTCACTTCTAGCTACTTTACCTCGAGTTAGGGAAAACTCTTGTCAGCTCCACACCAAACAGCAATTAGGCAGGTAACATGCTCTTTGTAGCTTGAGAAAAAATAAGATTTGCAGGAGACCACTATACTCACAGCTTGAAAAGTGTGTCAAAATCTCAGCCCAGTTTCCTTCAACACTATTCTGGGGTGTAAGCTGCTGTACACTTTTGAAGACAAGTCTATGATTGCACTTCCTGTCTTAATGCTATTTGGACATCTATTAATGTCATTAATATTATTTAGCATGTTAATGTCAGGGAGCCCTGTGCTTTGTTGGGTGAATTACAAATTAAATGAACTCATAATCAATACACATGAAACTGAATGAACTGATGACAGGTGGCTCTGGTTTAAATTGAGAAATCTATTGAAAATATTAAAATTAAAAACACCAGAAAAAAATCCAGTCTTGAGTAAAGAATGATTTTGTTTGTGTTTTTATTTCTGAATGGAAGGGAAAAGCATTAATACTATGCTTAAATGTTTAGGTCAATAAACTATTTCCTTTTTTTGTTTGTTTTTTTTTAGGTATAAAGCTATAGTAAGGCCAATGGAGATCCAAGCATCCCATGCACTGATGAAGATTTGTGTGAGAGCTGCTATAATCTGGATTGCATCCATGTTGCTTGCCATCCCTGAAGCAGTATTTTCAGATCTGCACCCTTTCCATGACAAAGGGACTAATAAAACCTTTATCAGCTGTGCTCCTTACCCTCATTCAGATGGGCTGCATCCCAAAATTCACTCAATGGCGTCATTCCTCATATTTTATATTATTCCTCTATCTGTCATTTCAGTGTATTATTATTTTATTGCTAAGAATTTGATCCGGAGTGCTTACAACATCCCCGTGGAAGGAAATGTGCATGTGAGGAAACAGGTAGAGATTTGACTTTCTTCAAAAATCCACATTCTCTGTGAATCTGGGAGGAGAGAGGGAAATTTATATACAGGGAAATTTATATTGTGACAGACCATGCCTGTCATATTGATTTTAATAGATTAGGTGGGGTAAAAAAATTAAAATGGATGAAAGAAGCCATAATACAGGGCTAAACAGTTAAAGCATCTCCTCCTGTTTGTAAGTTCAGAGACTTTGGCAGAGTGGTTACCATGGCAAGCATAGCAGGAGACCCTTGCCAAAGCCTGGGAAGGTATTGACTGGGATGCAGGGAAAGGGCAGAGCAGATACAGTGTTTGCAGATTGAAGTAAAGGGGTGATAAGGGAGAAAATCAAAACTTCACAAAGTTGTTTTGTCAGAGAGAAGACCTTGGATAAAGCCTCGCCTGTTTCTAAACAGCCTATTTACTTGGATGTATTTATCTTATTTGCATTACCTCTTCTTTTTAACTGAGGTGTGCTTCAACCTCAGCTAAACTGACACAAGCACTTCATAGCAATTGTCCACTCAATTGCACCCAGCTGACACCTCCACCTTAGACTGGCCCAACAAAATCATCTTACATAGCCTTCAGGTGCTATGCTGAAGCAGTAAGGCTGGAAAGACTTGGGTTTTGCCCATCAAATGTGCGATCCCTGAAATCCTTATCCTTTTTCCCTTCTGAATGTGCGTAAATCTTTTCCCCTGCAGGCCATTTCTCTGCTGATTCGATGGCTGTTTTGATTAGTGGCAATAAAGTGAGCAGTACAGGCAGCCCTTTCCCCTTTGGTTTTGGGGAGAGAGCTCTAAAGACAGCAAAAGGCCGGGCTGGTCCAGCACCCTCCGTCCATCATTCCCTTCCTGCAGTGCATTCAAGTGCCATACGTCTCCATCTGAGATAACTGGTATCGATTTCTTTATTGCATTGCGTCCTTTCTTTATAGTGCAGATGTGGCCTCAGTAGCCCTATATCAAATTAAGAATACATTTTAAAAGAATATATGGTTTAGCCAAGGAGAGCCCTTTCTCAAAGGATTTGATTTTCAGCCTGCTCGCTGGAGACGTTTTCATCAAGTGCATGTCAGTCCTTCCTCAGCTCAATGGCTGATCTTTAGTCAGTGCCATTAAAGGGGCATGAAATAAAGTCAAAACAGACTTGCCATGTCTCTCTTGCCTGCTTCCTGCTTGCAGCTGTCCTGAGAATAGATGAGCCTGTGTAAAATGCTCAGTTTCTGACTTACCTGTGGAGCTTGGAAGCAGAGTGAGGATGGGGCAGTGTCCTGGGAGCCTGGCCAGGCGCTGTGACCACACTGGCGCAGGAGCAAGGGCCACAGGGCTGAGTCTAGGAGTGGCATGCAGGCCATTCACATCCAACTTAAGTACCAGAAGTCCATGCAGCTAATTCCCTAGGAGTGTCTGGGGAGCATTAGTGGGATTACCACAGAGGAGAACACTACGGAACCCTAACAGGTCAGCATTGTTACATTTTTCAATCCTGCAAACTCTGGTTGCACAACCTCTCCCAGGGAGCAATGCATTTTAGCGGGGTTTTTTGGGCAACTCTGTCCTCTCATTTTGGGTCACCTCCTTCATGGCTTTTGTGTTCATAAGGAAGAGAAACGTGTTTTTCAGTGGCTTTGTTATCTTAATGTACAGCGCTTGTGTGCAAAAGAGAATGTATGGTTTACCGCAGATCCCCTCAGTTGAGCAATACCTTTGGGTTGACTCTGAGCCTGTAGAAGTAAGTAAAACAAAAGTCTGGCTGGTCTGTATGAAGGTTATACTGCGTGCTAGCTGGCTTTGTGAAAGCACCTTTCCCTGACAAAGCTCAGATTATGCCAAGAGGTGGTCATCTATCTATCAGATAGCTCTCTGTAGCTCTCTCCCAGTGGCTCCAGTGCTTTCAGCTGAAGGGTCCACCTTGCTGCCACCTTGGTGTTCCTCCAAGTACAGAATATCCTCTCTCTGTTTCTCCATCTCCTTCAGAGTCTGAGTGCTGAACTTGGTCTTACGCTGTTGACAGCACTTTTGTGTACATACACCATATGGCCCCATGGCACAATGTCCTGCCTGTGAGCTCTGTGAAATATCCCAGACTCCTACATGATAGTTACTTATAATAGTAGGAATAATAATAAGGTAATTTATTTAAATTACATGTGATTGTACATATTATGTGTGGATAACTAATGCAGATTGTCCCCACTTTTGTTGCCACAGCTGGAATTTTGCAAAGTGACAAGCCACTGGAATTTTATCTCTAAACAGGAAAGGAAAGACTACTTCTTATGTAATAAATTTTCAGAATTATTTGTTTATAAGGGAAGGTGATTGAGGAAAGACAAGGAGAGTTCTTGACTGTGTTCACCTACAGCCCATATTTCTCTGCTCTGGATGTGCCACCTGCCATATGTGGCATTTAGCTGGAAAGCTGCAGCACTGGCAAAAAAGTCAGCCCCTGGTCTGAGCTAGGAAGAGCAGCTAATCTGTGTCTCTCTTTTCTCATCCAGATTGAGTCCCGTAAGCGCCTGGCCAGGACCGTGCTGGTCTTTGTGTGCCTCTTTGCCTTCTGCTGGCTGCCCACTCACATCATCTACTTATACCGCTCCTACCACTACTCCGAGGTGGACACCTCAGTGCTGCATTTCATTGCCAGCATCTGTGCTCGGATCCTGGCGTTCACCAACTCTTGTGTCAACCCCTTTGCTCTCTACTTGCTCAGCAAGAGCTTTCGGAAGCAGTTCAACAACGAGCTGCTGTGCTGCAGGGCTCGCCTCCTCCTGCGCTCCCACAGCATGGCCAGGAGCACCACACGGATGACCTCCCTCAAGAGCACCAACCACTCCCTGGCCACCTTCAGCCTGATCAATGGCAACCACATCTGCCACGAGGGCTGTGTCTAAAGGCACAGTCAGGGACATCGATTGCTGAGCGTGGCTGCTGGACTTTGTTCCATGGGAATGGTGAGCAGCGCACACGCGCGTGCAAGGAGGTGCAGTGTGCTCAGAGAACTCAGAGGAGCTTGAAGCATTCAACATTTCATCTTGGGCTGAGGTTGAAGCATCCAGCATTTCACCCTGGACTGAGGCATCATCAGAGTATTGGATCACTGGGCCCCAGCCCCCAGGACCTCCCTGGGAAGTGCTGCTGTGCTTCCAATGAGAGAAAAACGAGCACCTTAAGATCAAATCTTTTTTGGCTCTGCAGAATCTTCATTATTTTCTGCTCAATCCCAAACTTATGCAGACTTACAGCAATGACAAAGACCGTATCAGGTGCACACAATTTGTCAGAACAGTTGCATCCATCACTTCATGATGTAATGTATTTTGACATAGAAATAAATCCATTTAAATAAGGTAAATACTTTTACAGAGGAATTCAACGTAGGTAATTTACAGACTTTTCAAGTATTTATTAATGTCCTGAGTACAGTATTAATTCATGGTCTAAAAGATACCGAGAGTTTACTGGGGCATGTCTGTGGCCCCATCTGAAATGAGCAGTATCTTGCACCATGTCTATGTGAAAGCAGTAACGTGAATAAATGTGAGTTGGAATATTTTTACAGCTTTCAACTGTGTGAGCTTTTGCCATGTTGTGGAAGAGACAGCAGGGCAATTTCCAAGCATTACTGTTTTGTTCTTCCTGTCTTCAAAGGTGTGAGATAGTGAAAGTTCCATCACCTAAGAGGTACCACAAAACTTTAGTCAGGTTTAACTAAGGGCAGGCAATACCAGAAACTGATGTACAGCCGTTTTTCATGTAGTAGTGCTTTGCAAAACACTAGTTTTTCAGCAAAAGCTATCAGCAATGCAAGGTGTGATCTCCAACCTACATTTTTTCCTACTGTCTTCACAGAAATCTGTGGAGACAGAGTGCCAAAACTGGCTGACAGACTGGAGAAACAGGTCTACTGTAATGTTTGCCCCAGAACAATTCCTGTGCCAGATATTATCTATTCTGGAACAGGAGCACAGTGTCCTGCAGATAAAACATGCAATGAAGCTGCATACCTGATAAATAAAACTGCTGCCAAATGAGGCCATAAACCAATCACTGCAGCAGAATACTGGGTTTTTAATGGCCCTCATTCTCTTTGACGATGATCCTTTTCATTACCACACCAAAAGATAAATTAAAGCTAGTACAGCTTTACCTGGGTTTGCTCTGTGTTTGTAGAAAAAGTCACGTGTGTAGTGTACAACACTGAGCCCTGTGTCTGCAGCTGCTTTGGGATGCTGGTGGGATTTCTGTCTCCAAGGACTCAAACAGGCTCTGATGCCAAAGGCAGAGCTCTGAAAACTTCGCCTCATTTTCCCTTTTGTGCTCCAGATGAGACTGGACACGCAGGTAGGTGAGCTCAGGATGGGGCCACACCACTGTGCTGGTGTGCTGCTAAGGGTGACAGTGCCCTGCTCCCCCACCTGCCCTGGGCACTGCCACCGGTGTGTCACCCCCTCCTGCAGTCATAAGTGCCCCCACATCCCAATCAGGCTGAAAACTGATGGGATAGGGTTATTTTACAGATGAGTCAACTCCCTTGCTTGGCTGACTGTGTCACTATGATTTTAATTCAATTTACTGAGCTATCCGAGGTCCTTATTTATTAAAACTTTCCATGCTTTCTCTAATCTTTACTGTGAAGCCACACACAGTACCAGAAGCTCAGTCTGCAGCCATTTCAGAGAGTTAGGTTGAGTTCTGAGCAGTTTCTGACATTTCAAAATGAGAAAAAATTTATCTGGCCTAAGGTATTCCTATTAAATATTTTCTTTAGCCTTGTAAGAATTTAATCAAAGGCAAGCAAGAATTACATACTTCAACAGCAAACACACCAGGTGTGCTACAGAATGTGTCCTCCTGTTTGGTGAGAAACAAGAGATTATTGTTGTTCTACAAGAGACTTCAAAAGTTTCTGAATTTTTGTTTCTGAGAGAAGGGGCTAAAGTCATAAATCATGAATCATAAAAATGAGAAAATCGTAAATATGGGGAAAAGAGCACTGTTATAACTCCCTTAGGGCTATGCTGAATCAAATACCCTGCCTCCCTGAGAAAGGCATTGTTTTGAACACAGGAGAGCTATGAAGATTTAGCACTGTAGATTTAAATAAGTGCTATTGATTATATAGTTTCCTTCAAAACAGAGCTAGAGACTGCTCCTAGACCAGGAAATGGTTATGGCTCTGGTCTGAAAAGTGCTTTTCAGAAATGCAGCTGTAGGTTGCCCACATGTGTAACAGTCTCACTCCTAGTTAAGTTGCTCAGAACTATTTAGTGATGGACTTGACACTGCTGGTTGAACTCAATGACCTTAGAGGTCTTTCCAACCTTAATGATTCTGTGATTCTATGATTCCTTTTAATTTTGTTTTTTCATCTGATAAGCATAAATTTAGGGGGAGCTCCATGCAAAATGCAATATTTCCATCAGAATCTAAGATACATACATGTTATTTTAATATTTAGATAGCTAGATCAAGTCTTTTCACATGAGATGTCAATTTTCAGTAACATTCTTCATTTTACTCAGATCCCTGGCTCCCTGTTCAATATCTTTAAGACAATTCAGTGGGTCTGTGAAAAAATATACTTTGAAAAAAGTTCCTTGCAAAAAGTATTTTGCAAGAATATGAAACATATTTAATAAACTTGCACTCATTTTTTAACATAGCATTATAAGAGCAAACCTGAGGTTGGGACTGTTTCTATTTCATCCTCATGTTAAAATAATGAAAAATATCAATGCAGCAGTTGAGGTCAGGGAAGGAAAGAAGATTCAAGAAAGTTTTCTGAATTATCCCAGCATGTAACTGAAATATCTGTAGCTGCAATTTTTTATGTGTTTCTCACTCCTTGCCTCATTACCTTGCTTTAAAAAACACGATGTACTTTACACTGTTGCAGCAGCCTGATCCCTTATCTAGGGCTCTCCCCGTGTTTGCTGGCACAGCTGCAGTGCTGATTCTTTGAAGCTGGAGCGTTGTCTGCAGCGTTTCATTTGTTTGGTAAATTTTCAAAGCGCTAAAGATAAAACCTGTGCCCAAGCATAACCCAAGAAAACCTGTGCCCAAGATAAAACCCTGGCAGGCAGCTCCAGCACTGTGCACTCAGGCACTGCCCAGTCCTGGGAGGCTTTGCAGTCCCTGGCTGTGACCCTGGGGTGGCTCTCCACACTCCTTTCAGCTCTCTCCATCGGCACTGGAAGCATTGCAGTAGTGACTCAGACCATGTTTTTTTAAGGAATGCTATGTTTCAATGTCCCTGAAATGCCTGGCTTCTGGGAGACTGAGGAATTTCCCACACTGGGTCCACATCTAAAAGCAGAATGGTGAAATTCCCTTTGAACCAGGCAGCCCTTTGGGCTCAGTCTACCCTGTCCTGTGTGACACATGGCAGTTGTGTCATTTCAACCATCTGCAGGGTGGGGGTGTGGGAAAAATGGTCTCTGGGTCAGAATGTGTGTGTTGGACAGCAGGGCAGTACTGCTGCTCCCCACAGTGCAGCTGGGCTCTCTCCTCCTGGGTCACAGGTGCTGCAGGGCAGAGCCTTTAAAAGTACGTGGCTGCCATTTGCTGAATCGGTGTGAAATGCAAAACTGATGCTAAACAGGGATAGATCCAGTATCTGAAGGTGGACAACATGGAAGCTGGGCAGGCACTCTTCATCAGGAACTGTGGTGATAGGACAGGGAGCAATGGGTTCAGACTGAAAAAGGGGAAGTTTAGATTTAGACATAGAGAAGAAATTATTTACTCTGAGAGTAGTGAGGCACTGGAAGAGGTTGTCCAGAGAAGTTGTGATAGAATAGTTGTGTCCAGGATAGTTGTTCCCTATTCCTGGAAGTGTTCAAGGCCAGGCTGGATGGGGCTCTGAGCAGCCTGGTCTGGTGGAAGATGTCCCAGCCCTTGAGATGGGGGTTGGAACCAGATGATCTTTATGGTTCCTTCCAAACCAAACCATTTTTTCATTCTATATTGAGTTATGTTCATGCTTATATTGAGTTGTGTCCATGCTTGCTCAGGAGAAATTAAATGGGATAAAACACTGTTTGTTAGGAATTTAACTTTTTCTGAAATTCCCGAATTCCCTCCCTGAATCTGGTGGGAGATGAAAGATGCCAAGTAAATCACAGCTTTCAGCTGTTCTTGCTTCAGTTTAGGATTATTTCGTGCAATTTGGCTTTAAAATTATTTATTCTGGGTTCGGAAAATAACCACAAAGGACCAAAAAGTATTGAAGCTTGCTAATAGTTACACCAAGTAAACAATTCAGATTTCTCATCTCTGTCTACAAGAGTCATTTTTCTTGCAGTATTTACAAATATTGCCTTTTAGAATATGTTTAGATATGAAAAATCAAAGGTGTGTGATTCTGATGCATGGCAACAATAGATGCAAACAAGAAAAAATACCAGATGGTGGAAAGGAAGAGTTTTACTTTTAAACACAAATATTTATTTATGAAAATATTTGTTGAACTCAAATAGTTATTTTTAAAAATCCACCAAATAATACAAAAGGTAATGAGTTTTTCTTTGTTTTAAATAACAAACAAAAACTCAAAGCATCTCTATTCACCTAACAAGAAAACAGGAAACCTGTTACTGATATGTGTAATCCTCATTCTCCCAGTTAGCTTGATTTATGTGGCATGAATGTTATGGTCAAAACCCAGAAAGATTATACTTTTGTGTGTGGTTTGGCAGAAATAATATACCTTCTTCCTCATTTTTCTGAGAAAATACTTTTTTTTTCTAACAGCAGAAAACCATCTGTGTATATTTAGTTGGGGAAAAAATCCCTGTCTTTCAGCCTTCTTTAAAGGCAGGAAGCTCAGTGCTGCTTATCTGAGCAGTGAGCAATCCTCTGAATGTTAACTGCTCATTGTTACTGCTGGGCCATGACTACAAAGTATTTTATACTCTCCCTCCTAGGAAACCACAGCAGGTGATGGGCCTCTATCATTCACCATAAATCATTAGAGATTACTGATATTGCCCTTTCCAAGACGAAGATGGAAGCAGCTCAAGGATGCAAGGAAATATTTAGATAGTATTGTTCAAACCTGAAAGTTTTCTGCACATTAGTGAAATATTTGTGCTACCCTCACTTCATTATATTCTTTTTTATTTTTTATGACACCATCTTTATACATGCTACTGTCTTTTAACCCTGAAAATCATGGATGGAAGATAGCTGATTTTAGCTGATTTGGGTCTTCTGTAAATTGGAATTTATTTAGGAACAGAAAAGTTGTTGTTGGGTGTTGTAAGCACACAGCTTATGGTAATTGGGAGTGGGGCTGTGGTGGATCCTGCTCCCTGATGGGCTGTGTGGGACAGGTGCCTGGTATTGAAGGCAATGAGCCAAGCTCTGACCAAGCACAAGAAGGCACACAGGTGAAATGCATATGAGATGAAATATATAATAAGCTTTCAGTTCTCTAATGGGGCAGATGCTTGCAGCCTTCATGGGTGCTGTTTGTGGCTCCACTGTCCCTCTCCTATAAGTGCTGGTTGTCTGCCACAGTTGGGCTGTAACATGTATTTTAGCTTGGGTGGCTACAGACACCCTCCCAGGTGAGTTCAGCCAGCCTGCAGGAGGCTCAGCAGAGGGGCTGGACAAGCTGCTGTTCCTGCAGCCCTCCCTGGCACAGGGTGTTCTTGCAGGGGCTGTACATCTCACCTTTCTCTGCAGCCAGACCTCCCCAGGGCCAGCAGCCCTGGGCCAGCCTGGGGCTCACACACTCCTGGTCAGGCCACCTTGCCCAGACCCCTCTCTCCTCTGAGAAGGGCTGGCAGGGTTCCCCCCTGCCATCCATCCTGCCTGCAGGGCTGTAAGCAGCTGGACAGCCTCCTGCTGCACCCCTGGAGGAAGAGGCACTACACATCTCCAAATTGTGCCTCAGGCACCCCAGGTGCTGTTCTCTTGGGCCCAGGCTGCAGATCTCCTGTAACTTATTTCGTCATTGTAACAGCTTCCCTAGGAAGCCTGAAGTTTAATTGTACAGGCCACCTTGAAAGGCTCAACACCTTGAAATTGGTGGAGTTTCATGAGGATTCACACTTAACCCATGAGTCCTCAGACAGGTAGGGCAGCTGTGCAGGTCAGGCCACAAAAGGGATGAAAGAGCTCCCTATGGAAAGAGTCCCCCCTTGGAAAGTCCATCACCCCTGGCCAGCTGGATTAATATTGTGTCTACCTTGCACTTCATAATAATTGATCACAGCAATTGTAAAATCTTTAAAGAATAGAGACTGAATAACATTCTTCTTAATGCTAAGAATGTCAATGAAGACTATGTCTTGTTTTATATTAAAAGCACATCTAAAAGTCATTTTGTAAGTGCCTAATTGCTTGTTTATGGAAATAGCTACTTCAAATGATTTCTGTGATTAGCTTGACTGTTTCACTATAAGTGGATATGAATTAAACAGAATCAATCCTAGAATTCTTTTGAAATAAAAGATTTGCTGTATCTTAATGTAAATTAATTACACTTACTGGCAAAATGCCTTATGCTCAACATCTCTTTGTAAGTGCTACTCTGTGTTTTCAAGGCAAGTCAGGTCCACCCAGTATGTGGCTTTGAACTGAATGGATCTGGGCTTTGTGTCAGCACTTCCAGCTGTGGAGTCAGTGTATTAGCCACACCAATACCTCTCTGCAGCTGGGTTTTTGTGGGGATGGATTTGACACCAGGCTTTGCACTGAGGCAGAGAAGGAAGCCTATAACACCTGTCCATTGAGCAAGTCTTCTTGTCCAAAGCATTTCAAAGGGTTAAAGGAAAAAAAAAAAAAATAAAAAGTGATGTTTCTATCAGTGTTTTATGATTGGCCTAAACCCAAGTCAAAGCAGGTAGAAATGGGTGGCCCACTGGCCCTGGAGGTCGGCAACAAAGTTGAGCACAGTTCCAAAGGTGTGGGGTGCCACTCTCGTACCTACACCACTGATGAAAGCAGGAACCCACCCTTGTTGAGCATCCACCTTGTCCTCAGCAATCCATGGAGATGGACAGGCACATCCAGTGCACATCCTACCCCCTGTTTTGGACACCTCCCTTTGCATGAGACACAGCGCCCCATTTCCCATCTCCCAGACCAACTCTAGCTGACCACATGGGTTGAATGCCTAACTTTTAAATGGTTGATCTCTGTCTAGCTGAGTCCCACCACTTATCTGAATCTCTCTGTCCAGCCCTGTATCCCTGCTGGCCAGCAGAAGGATGCGCCTGATGCCCCATTATTCTATTCTTACCAGCTGCTGCCCTGTCACCACCATCTCATGTCCCCTCAGACAGGCTCTTAGGAGGGTTTAAGAAGGAGAAGGGGTCTTTTATTCCCCGTAAGTCACCATAATGAGGCACATAGGAGACCCCTTCAGATGGTGATTCAGGTCTTTGCTGAAATGTCCCTCTGCAGTTGTGCAACTCCCCACTGGCATGATATGGGGAATTGGCTGTGAAAACACTCCCAATGGCCACAGGGACTCTGTGGCCAGACTTCAGACAACTTGCTTAAGCTCTGTTAGTAGTCTGTGAGAAGTATAATTTATGACCTGTCTCCCCTGTGCCATGTGGTTACTCATGAAGAAGACTGAATAGGGAGGAATAGTCAGAATAAAAATGCCTTATAGCTATAGATATGTTCAGAAGAAAGTGATAGCAAATCCAGAAAGTTCTCAAGCCAATCTCATGCCTACAGTACTCACTTTTGCTATGTGTTCCAGAAGCTGAAGGCAAAGAGAAATGGTCCTTGATCTGATACACACTCATGTGCCATGAAAGGGACAATCTAGGAAAAAACATAACTTATTGATGATCAAAAGGAAACTTGGGAAAAGTGGGTGTGTTTCTCCCTGTAAGTGTAGTGTTGCATTTCAGGGGAGAGG
The DNA here is from genome assembly GCA_013396995.1 of Dicaeum eximium. Lineage (NCBI taxonomy): Eukaryota > Metazoa > Chordata > Aves > Passeriformes > Dicaeidae > Dicaeum > Dicaeum eximium. Next base: position 1,346,937 of record VWZP01004916.1, on the reverse strand, counting down.
CAAGCTGCATAGTCTGAGGGACAGGATTGAGTCTAGGTTGAAAAACACTCTGATTTGATGCCCTCACTCAGCAGTTAGCAGTCTCCAGGCAGAACTCAGCTCTTTCCAAGAAGTGGAGCCCTTTGAGGGAGTGGTGAGCACTAAACTTCAGGAGGGCATTTCAAGTTCAGTTGTTTGTTCCTGGAGGAAAATTACTGAGCACTTCTAATCGTTCTGAATGTGCATTCAGGACCAGTTGCTGGCAATCTAGAACAAGCCAGGAATTAATTCAGGAAGGGTGGCAAACCATTACCATGGCATGCACTTAAAAATATCTTAAAGAGACCACATAGTATTTGCTTTTTTATAAAAATTATAACATCAAGATGAGAAGCCACAGAACAGCTTTATTAGCAGTACACTCTGAGGACAGCTGAAGACACAGCCCACTTCATTTCAGTTCCCAAGAGCATGTGTGTAAAAGCTTAGTTACAAACTACAAGATTGTACATATTTCATAAAATGTGTGTAAATTTGATATGTCCTATGAATGTTATTTATTGCTTTGTAAAATAATGTATGTATGCATTCTGCCATGTGTATAGAATGTAAATATCTTGTATTGCTGTGCACAGAGGCAGTGCAGTTTATTTTATCTGAAACATGCTTTGTTTTCCTTTTCCAGAGGCTGTATAATCTGTTATGAAAAACAGTGAAAAATAATTTCCCTATTAAAAGAAAATTTGCATTAATGTCAATGTCTCAGCTCTCTTGAAATAGCATTTAGAAGGAAATTTAGAAGAAAAAAATCAGACAGGGAAAACGTGTTGCAGTTTGGATTTTTTTTTTCTGTGACTTTGATGTATTTTCTAATTTTATACACTGTGCTTTTAAAATTGCTCATGAATGGCCTCTACATAAATATGGACTGAATTGAAGACTGTCAAATGTGAATATTGAACTGCACAAAACTTACAGCTAATAAAGCATGACAGAAAAATAGATGACATATTTTTTAGTTAGAAGAAAACCCACAAGTTTCATAGGCATTTTTATCCACAAACTTGCTTTTGAGTTTTCAAGCATTAGAAAGGCTTATCTGCCAGTGACCAAATAGACAACACCAGAGGCTGTGCCACCAAAAATCCCACTGAGAACCTCATCCCAAGTCCAGTTTGCTCCCACGGGCAACACTGGGCTGGCAACCCAGGTGTGCAAACCCAAAGGGCTTGGCAGAGGTTTTTGAAACATGGATGCAATACCAGGGGGCCATGGAGGGAGCAGGGCAGAGAGGAGGCCACAGAGCAATAAAAAGCTGCAGTCAGCATTGCCTGTAAAAACAAAGGGCTCAGAGCAGTTGTATTAGAATAGTTGGATACATCAAGCAGTTACTGGCTGTGAAACTCAGCTGCATAAGTTTGATTAATTAATGGAAAAACACAGAGGCATGTTGTGAAAGCTCTCCTGTGATATGTTGGCATTGGTGGGCTTTGTGTCTGGCTCACTGGAAAGAAACTGAGTGACCTTTGCTCCAACATCCACACCACTTTGAGCATCTGCTACACATCAGTTTTGGCCCTCTAAGAATCAATTGCAGCTCACAGCTTGAAGGAGATGTTTCTTTTGTGGAGAGTTATTGCACTTGAGGTCATCAATCCAATCCACCAAGTCTGTGGCTCTTTTCCATCCTCATTACAAACATTGTGAGCTGGATGCAGATATTAGGAATGTAGGAATGCTGCAGGAGGCAGAATGTCACACCAACTTCAATTTCTTCTGCTTGGCATTGTTTGATTCAGATTCATAATGCAGCTCACATGTTGTTCCATGTTTGACTTTCTATTAATAACATTATTTAAAGCTTAAACAGTATAGACAACTGACAAAAGACTGTTTATTGGAAAGGTTCTCTTTACATGTTTATGCCATTCCTCATTTAAAACTTCAATTTCTTTTTCTATCCTGTTGGCTACAGTTCTGTTATATATTATTATACAAAACTGCTTGTATGGCATTATCTTGCAAGTCATCTGTGTATTATAATATTAAACACTGAAATAATCTGAATACTGCATTTGAGTAGGCATTTTTCACAGATTACATGTATCAAAACGACCTTTCACTGTGCATTTAGCATGAAAAGGTATACAGTAATATCCCATCAGTTTAATTTTTTTTAAAATATAGCACTTTGCAAAAATTGGAAGGTCTCTGATACTCACTGGAAAATCTATAGAGAAAAGCGTTGCAAGACATCTCATAGCACTGCCTGCAATGAAGTGCCCAAAGACTGCAAATTCTGCAAGTCTGCAGTCTGGTTTCTTTCTGCTCAGGCAGACAAGGCTAGTACTAGTTGTGCTGGCACATCAGCAATCTCATTACTTGAACACACGAAGAAGTAAAGAAATTCTCTGAGAACTTGTTCCAGTGTCTCACAGTAATGAAGAATTTCTTCCTGACGTCTAATTTAAACCTGTGTTTTTTCAGTGTGAAGCCATTCCCCCTTGTCCTAGAACCACAGGCCATTGTAAAAAGTCCAGCTCTCTTTTCAGCTGCTTTGGATGCTGGAAGGCTGACAGCAGATCCCCAGAGCCTTCTCCTCTCCATGCTGAACAGCCACAACTCTCTCAGGCTGTCCTCATAGGAGAGGTGCTCCAGCCCTTTGTCCTTCTCATGCTGGGTCCCCAGAGCTGGATGCAGAACTCCAGGTGAGGTCTCGAGAGTGGAGTAGAGGGAATTAATCCCTTCCCTCACACTGTCACCTGGACATTTTATAAGTTTCTTGGATGCAAACTTGCTGAGTTTTTTCTTCCATGGGAAATCTCATTTTCTCTGCAGATTTTCTGTAAAAAAATCTCTCTAGACTGTGGTCTCAAGGACATGGGTGTCTGGCTGCCCTGTCTCCCAAATGGGGGATGTGGGAGCTTTTCTTCTCTCAACCTATGATACAAAGAATTGCTATCTCTCTGACTTGGCAAGCATTTTGTGGCAATTCTAGCAGTTTGGGTGCTGAGCATGGAGAAGAAAAGATGTTAGCTCAGAACCTGGGCAAACATAATCAAATTTGGGCACACATAGCCCATATAATCAATTTGGGCACATATAGCCCAAATTCCTTCTGAATAATAGACTCATTTTAATAAACAATATAAACCTTCTGATATTGGAGTCAAAGAGTTCACCCTGCTGGGACTCCAGTGACAATACTCACCCCACTTCTGATGCAGCTGAGGACACAGCTGGCTTCCCAGGCTGCCAGCACACATTGCTGGGTCATGTAGAGTTTCTTGTCAACCAACACCCACAATTCTTAGAGTAGCTTTGTCATATAATACAAACAATGGTAGAAAGAATCACTTTATGCTGCCTGACATTACTTTTAGATAGTAGAAATGTTCCGGAGCAGAACCGTGGTTCTCTTTCTGCTGCATCTTGTCGGATGTTGACATTAATTACCAATTTACATTGTATTTCTATTTGCATGGGAGATCTTGGGAACTCTCTACTGGAAAAATACATTTCTGTTTCATACCATCAGACTTAGGGATTTATTAAGAGATTCATTAAGAAAATATGTCAAGTCTCTTACCTAATAGGTTTTATTAAGTTTGGGTTTATTAACTTTACTGGATTTTATTAAGTTTTCTGCCACTGGCTCAAAGGAAACCCTTACCAGGAAATGAAGTTAATGAAGCTTCTATTTCCATATTATACTTATATTAGGAATATTATCTGCACCCTCATTCAGAGCTGGTCAATGTAAATAAGGGTATCCTTACTGGGAGTTACTCAAGGGTCCCTCAGGCCACTTAATTCAGTTTAATCAATATGATTGGGAACTGATTCTTAAGCTTTCTTGTATAACCTCAACTTCTTGCTAGTCCTCCTGGAACAGAGATTATTGGCCTTTGATTAAGGTAGATTATTATTTTCTTTATTATAATTTTAATTTATTTGTAGTAACTGTACTTGAATTTGTTAAGCTTCAGGAGGCACTCCAGTAAACTTATGAGCGCAGTTTCCATGTAAGAAGGGAACAGATCTGATAAGTCATTATACATTCACACAAACACAACAGACCTTAGAACAGGCTCTAAAATTCAAATTAAGGCAGACGCTCTAAAAACACATTCTCTTGCACTGAAAAATGAAATTAAGCATATGGTATTGGGGGAAACAAATTTTTGCTGAGAGAAAAATGTGCTCTCCCTGCGGCCTCGCCAGCCCAGGATAATTTTCTGCAATGGCACTCTCCAAAGTCTGCCCAATAGATCTTTTCCAGGACCAAGAGGTGCAGGAAAGACCAAATGGAACATCACTACAGCTGAGCTGTGGTGTTTTATCCGTTGAGAAACTTGAACTGAAACATTTCCAGTGTTGGACCTGAAAGAGAACACTTAGAGAAAGTGTTACCTGCAGCACTGACTTCTTTGCAGATTTTTTCTAGATGCCATGTGAAAAAAAGGCTTCAAAGAAAACAGCAAAGATGGATGGGGTGAGTCTTCTCAAGCAATGCAAGATGTTATTTGATAAAATTAGGCCAAGTTACTGTGCCTGGTAAAAAAAGCAGAGAGACACAACTGAAAAAAAAAAGTGATGGAGATATCTAAGAAAAAGGCTGAGGTTTGAAAAAGTGACTGGCCATACAGGCTATCATTACTTTCAGTGAAGAAAACAGGGTTATCCTACTCTTTTTGAAGATCAAAACATCAAGACACTTCTCCAAACATTGCAGACTCTGCCATTACCTCTAGCATGGGCACTGCAGAGAGCTAGATTATCACCTAGATTAGGCTGAACCCTGTTCATTGAAAGAGGCAATCACACTGATTTCACTCCTGCTAAAAATTTAAACCCTTTTTATTACATTATTTTAAAGAGTATAATTGTTATGCTGAATTTTTCTAAGAGCAGAGGATCAGTTTTCCATCTGAACATAGGTGTTGGCAGCATATGAAAGATGTCAAGGTGAGTGTAATCACAATTTCCAAAAAAAAGCAAAGGCACATGGGTACAGACAAAATAATGGCTCTTTGCTTTTAGATTTTGCTTCTCACTGCAGTGAATTTTATAATTAAACTAAATGCAGTATAGACAAAGTGCAAACACCAGAAAAAAAAAAATCTGTGCCTTCATAGGCAGCATTGCCAAAAGAGCTACATCTCTACAGGTGTCAGAGAAACAAAAAGATAACACTAATTTTCATGCTTCTAAATGTGAGTTGTAGGAAATCTTGACAGCTCCTTTGTAAAGTAGTCTTTTAGATTAAGCATTTATCAGTGTTGTCAGTCACTTTAAACTATAATCCAAATGACAAGTTCATCTTCTCCCTGTGTGCTGCAATGATTATGAGCTGGACACACAACAGAACACAGAACACTCCCACCTTGCATTGAGGCTGGATGGTCCACTGGCTGCAAAGAGACTGTGAGAATCTGTTAAGACTCTTCTTACTGAAAGATACAGGGAGTTAGGTGTTGGTTTGGGTTGACTGTGGCCTTCTGTACCTTCCAAAGTGGAGAAACAGGCCTGTCTTGAACACTGGAGAGGTATGTGAGTGTGCCTTCTCCTGGCTGTATATGAATGGTCCTTGCCTGCTGATGGCTCTTCTTGTGTTTGTCTGGCATAGATGTGTGGGTTTAGAGATGCTTTAAAAAAAGGTTCTCAAAATGCAATTTTTAATTGTCATTTTAGCTATGTATGGGATGAGTCATTCTGTCACTGGACATTTTATAAGTTTTTTATATGCAAACTTGCTGACTTCTTCCTTCCATGGGAAAGCTCACTTCTAAGCAGATTTCTGTAAAACAAATCTTTGTGTGTGTGGTTTCAAGGACATAGCTGTTCTGTCTCCCACAGAGGAGATGAGAACTGTCTCTCTTTCTTAACCTATGAGATGGACAATTCTTATATTGGAATTCTAAGCATTCTAGGAGTCTTGCACTGACCATGAAGAAGAAAGTATGTTAGCTCTGAGCATGGGTACCTATAACCCAAAAGCCTTCTGAACAATGGAGTCATTTTAATAAATAATATAAGCCTTCTGATATTGGAGTCAAAGAGTCCTGATTCATCACCCCACTCGGGAAGCAATCACAACATCATTCCTGTGATGAGTGTTTGTTAAGGGTAAATTCTCCCCTTCAAGGGAACATTCTCAGCCACAGATATTTGTTTCAAACCATCCTTAGTCATCCTGAGGCAGCTCCCATTTGAAGTGGCAGATTCCCACTGAAGTCCTTTCTAGTCTTTGGAAAAGATGGCACCAGGGCTGAAGAGTCAGATCACAAGTTCACACTTCTTTTCAACATTGTTTTGGTGAACACATGCCCCTGATAGCATTTAAAGGGCAGGGGAGCAGCATTCAGGCTTGATGGGGTACAAGTCTATCAGCTGCACAGGTTTGTTGGAACTCTGAATCTCTAGCCTTTTCTAGTGTCTAATTCCAGTGCTGTATTCTGCACAAAGCTGGGATCTTCAGAACACTTCCATGTAAGTATGGCAATTACTTTGGCTCCCAGTGCATCCCGTCTGCCTACAGCTGATGGTGGCATACCTGACTTCAGGCAGCCTGAGCTTAGTGCAGATCCTAGCTGTACCACCACATTCCAGAATTTTCCTGAGGAAGCTCCAAGATTTGATTCTGTCAGTACCTAGAGGAATGCCTTTCCATGGGAAGCTGCAAATGCAGCAGCAGTCAGGTAGGGACATCACGACCCCAGCCCTGGTACGAGCTCTTTGCCCAAGTGACCTGGCTCTGCTGCATCAGAGCACTGCAAACTTACACTCCAGGCTGCCTTCCAGTAACTTGCTTGCATGGCAGTTTTTGTAAGCCAAACAGGAAACACTAGTTAAGCTGAGAGATTCAAGGGCATCTTGCAGTGGAGACATGCTTGTATTTGAGATTTATAGCACCCTGCATAAAATCATGACTTACTGCTTATGCCATGGAAATTTCAATTCCCATGATAATCCAATCTTCTTCAAACCTAGTTAAGAGATGCCTCATTATAGCTCTTGAAGTAGACCACAAAGCCTGAAATTCCCATTAGATTAATTAACATTTTGAAGGCACGATCCTAAGACACTTTGTGAGAGCCCAGGATGAGAAATAACTTTCATCATGACACCCACTCTGGTACTGCCTTCCAAAATGCCCAAACCTTTCAGGGTAGCTCATCACTCATGAGCCATGAATGAAATGTTTATTAGATGCATCTGTCCGCCCTGTCTTTGCAGAATGTTTTCTTGAATCTCCCTAGACACAAATTCTATTACTATTTTTAAATTGTCTTTCAGAACTTGTTAATCTTCTCTATTCTTCAGTAGTTCTGTGAGTTTCTCTGCACTCTTGAAAGATTATTTTAATATCATAGGTATCAGAATTTCTTTTTGAATATAAGGTTTAGTCTGTACTTTAATATAATTCTTATTATCAGCAGGAAATTAGGATAGCATCCAGGCAATTTGCAGAAAACTAGGACATGAGAAACAGCAGTGAGCAAGAAGCCTTCAGTAAGTGTATAACTGCAAGATAAAAATTTTGGGACTTTATTGCTTATCTTGATTATTTGCCATATTGGTATCTCTGGAGCTGCTGGAAAGAAGTGAGAGAAAAACCTGTTTTGCTATGGTTTTCACTGGGATAGAGTTAATTTACTTCATAGTAGCTGGCATAGGGCTATGTTTTGGATTTGTACTGAAAACAATGCTGATAACACAGAGATGTTTAGAATCATAGGGAGGGAGGAAGGGAGGAAGGGAGGAAGGAAGGAAGGAAGGAAGG